>VKKW01000309.1:0-172306 GCA_018350135.1 Citrus trifoliata | reverse complement strand
TAAGATGTAATTAAATCGATTGGACAGTTGAGATATCAATTTAATTAATGTGGTACTATAAAGGATTGTGCAGTAACGAAATAAATGTGGTTTGGGATGAATTATTATTCGAGCATACAATTATGGAGGTCAATTCCAATCTTTTAGTGGAGTAGATTTGGAATTAAATAATTAGGCTAGTTTAATTATAGGCCTAATTGTTATAGCCACTATTGTATGTTCCCAATGATCCCCGGGTTAGCTCATTTAATTGACTGCACCACTACTGAACTAATAAGTAAGATAACTAGCTATTTAGGTCAAAAGCCTAAATATAGCTTTTAGTGGGAGGCTCCATTTAATTAGTTTGTATGTAAGGGGTCTTATGTTATTTTACAAGGTGGGTCCACTATAGAAAAAGCAAGTAACGTGAGTTTTGATTTTCATTATTTGGAGCCTACGGTTTTCACTAAAGGGAGATATAAAAAGGCTTATTTTCTCTAAAGAAAGGGAGGGCAGCCACTTTATACAGATCAGAGAAAAAGATTTTTCTCTCTATTGTTGAGAGAAAAATTTTCTCGTGCTAGTTGCTTTGGTAGTAATAAAAGCACCCACACGTCAAGTGCACATCAAACCTGAGTCATAATTTGGAATATCATTGGTGATAGTTCGTGATCTGACAAGCGTGGTGGTGACGGATCGTGATCTAGGAGCCTAAATTACTTCAGCGGAAAAAGCCAAGCCGGATTTTCAAGGTACGATGTCTAATTACAAAGTCTTATATATTGTATGAGAACGATCTTAAAATGTTTTATAAAAAATTTAAAAACTTAATTTTTCTCCAACAGGCTCACACGATGTATTGGCTGAATCATAGCAAAACCACAATTATTTCGTTTTTGTTTTCACTTTCAACCAACCCTTCAGGCCACGTAAACTGCCACCTCATATTGTAAAGATAATTTGTGTAATTTACAGATTGTTCATGTAGTTCAAAATGCCTTTATTCTTCTCGTATTTTTTGAAGTGAATTTTCTTAATTCCTGAAGTTCGGGTGGAACTATGTTGCGTGTTGGGAAGCCCCTAGTCCTAGGTAAGCGTCTTAGTTGAAATTTTAGTCAACTTATGTATATAAATTTATGTTTTGCCCTCTCAAGTTTAATGTTTTCTGTATTATGAGAGCCAAAATCTTGTTCCATCATTGTCGGTACGCAGAAGGAAACCAACATTAAATGTAGCGTGTTCTCTCTCTCTCTCTCTCTTCCCACCTTAAAAATCAAGCTTGAATGTAAGTAAATCAACCTTGAATGTAAGATAGTGTCTTTGGATTTATGAATTTTCCTGCAGGCAGTAGAAAATCTTGTCCATCCATTCTTGCGAGAAGCTGTAAATAATGAGCAAACTCCTAGAGAGGTTTTTACCGAAGAACACAAGGAATTAGTAAAAGAGGAGAAAAATAGATGAAGGAAACAGCTACGGCTTGCTCTATGGTAGCTGCTCTCATAATCACTGTGATGTTCGCTGCAGCTTTCACTGTACCGGGTGGCAATGACAGCCGAGGAATACCAAATTTCTTGCATGAATCATCTTTCGTAATATTTGCCGTTTCGGATGCTCTTTCACTATTTTCTTCCATCATTTCAGTTCTAATGTTCTTGGGAATCCTTACTTCGCGCTACTCAGAAGAAGATTTTCTGTTGTCGTTACAAGGAAGTTAATTATTGGCCTTATCACCATGTTCTTTTCTATTGCAAGCATGATGGTAGCCTTTGGTGCAACCATTTACTTAGTTCTTTTTCGTACATGGAAGTGGGGTTTTTTCCAATTGCCCTTGTTGGATGCGTGCCTGTCACCTGTATGCATTGTTGCAGTTTCCTCTTTTGGTTGATATGTACTCATCTACTTATGGTCGCGGTTATCTTTGGCAGAAAGTGACGGCTCATAATGCTAATTATTAGGAAGCAAGAGTAGGAGGGAATCGAATAGCTTGCTACAACATCAGGATGGTAAAATTAGTGGAAAGCCCATCAAGTGAAAAACAGAGCTATAAAGCTGATAATGAGGTTTCGGTTCCATTTCTAATTAATCGTTTTTCACGATCCTTGTTTCGTAACTAACACTTGTTAAGTGCTTTACAAGTTTGTATTTGGGTCTGGTTAATAAAAAGCCATGTGAGGCTGGTTCAATAGAGGAAACAGGTACCATGATGAATCTAAATTTGTTTTTGCGTTTTGCATTTTTATCTAATTTTTCAATTTTTTTTTAAATTGCTTTGGGTTTTGCTTGTTATCTCAATTCTTTAATTGATACATCTTTAGTTAGATTCTTGGTTCATTAATTAATTAACTAAGGTGTATAGATCAAATATTTCTAGCACCAAAGGGTCTAGAATTTTTTGTTAGTTTCTAGAGCCAAGTCTTGACTTATTTTGAGCCTTGTCAACATGCAATTTAACCTCAGTATGACCGTTTGTTAAAAGAAATAAAAAGTATAGTAGGCTAAGATTTACCTCTTTGTGAAGAAAAGAACAGTTACAAAACAATGTGTTATGAGCTTGATAAGTTTTTTGTCCTACGGTCACTGGCCGAAGGAGGAATTAAACCAAAGGAGAAGCAAAAACTAGAAACTAAATTGAAAGGAAAAGGCATTTGAGAAATAAAATTGCTTGTGATTGAGAGGAGTAACAAAAGGGAAAATCGTCGGATACTTTACAAGTAAATAAAAATCTCAGGAGATTTATGCGCTGAGGAAAACACGTAAAGACGGAGAGGATTCATACGTTTAGAATTTAGACGGAAGGCGCTTACGAGTGCGATGCTTGTTTAGTATCTCGTAGAGAAATTTTTTTTTTTTTGGGTCATAACGTGGACAAAATCAATTATATGAAGTTTGTATAGCTCATTCATCTTGGCCGCGAAGAAACAAGTATTCATTTGAACAAATAAATAAATAAAATCACATGAATATATGCTAGCCTCTACGTATTTCAAATTTTCAATCATTTCTAGGCTGCAATTTCCGGTCATGCAACATTTAGTGTTCTCCCACTGTGACTTATTCAGCTCATTTTTACGACATTTAAAAAAAAAAAAAAAAAACCGATGCAGATGATGAATATATTGATGTGTAGTGTCAGATATTATGCGCATTTTAATTAAACTGGGCATTTGAAATTTTGAATATTTGATATGTCATTCAATGTTGACGGTGATCAATTAGCAAATAATAATTAAGTTGTTGTTGTTAATATTAGACTAAACTAAAAATAATGTTTCAATGCCTGTTATTCACTCAGACTAATATGAATATTTTAAATATACATGAAATTTTTTGGGACTGATATGAACATTAGTAAGTTTTTGAGATAATAAAAATTGTGTAGAGAACCAAAATGAATTTTACCTATTTTATGATGATTAATGATTTATAAAACTATTTAAAAAAATTTTCGAGTGCCAAAGATATTGCTAGCCCGAGTCTAAGTAATTACACATTATTTAAAGTACAAACTATGAACTACAATTTTCGAAGCACAATGTTACAGTATATTAATATAATATTCAGGTACACTTGCGATTAACTTTATTATTATTTATTTTCCAAGCACCTTGTTCCTTTTGCAATTAGACCCTAATTATTTAAAGTATACGTATACGTACAACATTCATACAAAGAAATTAATCAACCCAAATATAATTCAATAATTATTTTAACAAAATAGAAGTCGGTTGGTCGGCCTCATATATGCTTCCAATCTCCAAGCTTGCGTACTAATAATGCAGGGAAAGAGAGTTTTTGATTGCTCTTGAGATTCAAGTTTCTCGTTGTCGCCCTCCTTTGGTTTGTGGTTATTAATTGGCGGTCTTCGCGGCTTGTGGCGGGATTTCTAGCAGTAGTTTTTGTGAAAAGTTTGAAGTGGGCACGGCCCTTCTAGATGGCGGTACCCGTCATTGTTGAAGAAAGAGATGCTGCCTCCTTCTTGGACCAACAAAAGAAAAAAAAGCCGCAAAATAAACAATAGCCACTTGGTTGCTATAAATAGAAGGTTCATCATCTTATTTAAATCATCCTAAAATATTCATTTCTTCTTGCATTTAGAGGGAATTTAAGAGTTGAAGGTAATTACTCTTAAATTGAGAGTTTTGGGTGTATTTGGGGCTTTAGTGAGAGAAAATTATTTCTGAGAGTGTGATTGTAATAATTTTCCACATAGTAAATATTTTTCTCTAGTTGTCTTTTTGACAATGACAGTGGTTTTTTTGGGGATTTAGAGTTTCCACGTAAATCTTGTGTTGTGTGATTGGTGTATTCTCCATTTAATTTTTTCTATTAATTTATTACTTGACAAATTGTTTGCAGTGATCTTGGGAGAAAGTTCAATTTCCTAACAGTAGTATCAGAGTCATTGATTAAAGTTTTGGTGTCGGGGCACTATTTCACGTAAATGGTACTATTGACGTATACGATACTATTCACGTGAAGCAGTGGGAGCCAATCCAAATAGTTTATGGTGAAGAGTAAAGGCTTATCTGCAAAGCAAATATATCAGGATTGAAATTTTTAAGTCCGGTGAAATTTGAAATAAAAAAATTTGATAGGAGAATTAACTTTGTCTTGTGGCAAATTCAAGTTGAGGATGTGTTGATTCAATCTGGATTACACAAGGCATTGAAGGGGAAGTCATCCCCTGCTTCCAGTAGTGGCTCTGGAAAAGCTAGTATAAACGATGAAGATTGGGAAGAGTTTGATGATAGAGCTGCAAGTGCCATACGACTGTGTCTAGCAAAGAATGTTCTTGCAAATGTAGGAAATATTCCTATAGCAAAAGAACTTTGGGAGAAGTTAGAAAAGTTGTATCAGACAAAGAGCATCTCAAATTGATTGTACCTAAAGGAGCGATTTCACAAGCTGCGAATGGCTGACGGTACAAAAATTTCTGATCACCTCAGTATTCTCAATGGTATTGTGTTAAAATTGAAGTTGAGGACAAGGCGCTTAGGTCGTTGTGGTCACTTACAACTTCCTACAAACACCTACTACCTACTTTGATGTACGAGAAAGAGACAATAGATCTTAAAGAATTTACTAGTACTTTACTATCAAAATAAAGAAGATTGAGTGGTGAAAGTACTAAAACTACAAATGTCTCGGCTTTGGCAGCTGTGGGGAATTGGAAGAAAAATAATTCTAAGAAAAATGGAGTCTGCTGGGGGTGTGGACAATCGGGGACTTAAACGAGATTGTCATAGGAGATATGGAATAAGATCGGCAAGTGGCTTCAGATCAGATACTGATATCATTACTAGTGGTAAGTCCCTCATCATTGTGGGAGACGATGGTCCCTTATAAAATGGATGATGATGACATCCTTATAGTATACTGCTAGTACCATGAAAGGGGATGTATTACTAGTAGTGGGTCCACAAGATTTGCACACAAGGCATGATCGGCATTGATGCAGAGTGTGTGTTGGAATTTATGTCGATGGCTGACGAACTTCCAAAAAAGCCAACAGGGAAGTTGCAACCATAAATTTCAACAGGATATTTCGACATGTGCCAATGTAAAATTCTTAAAATTGGTGATTAATTCTAAATGGTATACTCTTTATAGTGGAGTATGATAATTCTCTATGGTGAGGATTATGACTTATGTGAAAACAGTAGAGATGGTGTGGAGATTGATTGGTTCTCAATCTAATCTCCAAGTGGGAGAATGTAAAAAGATTAAAGCGGGCACCGCCCTTCTAGATGGCGGTACCTGCCATTGTTGAAGAAGAAGGTGTTGCTTCCTTCTTGGACCAACAAAAGAAAAAAAAAACCGCAAAATGAACAATAGCCACTCGGTGGCTATAATAGAGGGATTCATCCTCTCATTTAAATCATCCAAAAATATTCATTTCTTCTTGCATTTAGAGTGAATTTGAGAGTTGAAGGTAATTACTCTTAAATTGAGAGTTTTGGGTGTATTTAGGACTTGGGTGAGAGAAAATTATTTTTGAGAGTGTGGTTGTAATAATTTTTCACATAGTTAATATTTTTCTCTAGTTGTCTTTTTGACAACGGCCGTAGTTTTTTTTCAGATTTAAAGTTTTATACGTAAATCTTTTGTTGTATGATTGGTGTATTCTCCATTTAATTTTTTCTGTTAATTTATTACTTAACAAATTGCTTAGAATGATTTTGGGAGGAAGTTCAATTTCCTAACAGTTTTAAGGCTGTTGTTACGCTGTTTTTCTTGCCCGTTAGGGATGCAATCGGCTTTTTAGGCAAGCTTCTAGCTATTATTTTGATCATTGAGCGGGCTTACTTATGCGCGGAGATGGCTAAGTCTCTTGTTAACACTCTAATAGCTCAAGAAACAGAGCTATCAAAGCACTCCCTAAGATTAAGATCAAGAACTACCAAATTGCATATATCAATCTGATCCACCTTGATACTTGTCATTTCTAAGCAATGAACTTCGATACTTGTCAATTCTAAACAATGAACTTCGATAAAAAATTAATGGAATCAAAGAAGTAAGAAAATGGTCAAACACAACAATTAATACACACAAAGAAGAAGAGACTCAGTTTACGTGGTTCAGTTGTGCTGTGAGCACAACCTACATCCACGGGAGAAGCCACCAGAAGGAGTGGACCAGAATGAATAATGATTCCACATCTACAAAGCAACTAGTCTTATAAAACATAAACATAACCCGATAGAGTCTGAAGCAGCACAAAGCATCATAAGAATGCCAGTGCTCCTACATGCCAATTTGACATTCCCAACAAAAAGCAGAGGATGTTGCAAAAGTTTTCCTTACCTGGCCCTTGCCATACCAAAGCTCATCAGCTGCACACGGTGCTAGTTGAACTGATATGATCCAGCAAAAGGATTGCCGACTGCGTTACCAAGAAATAGGATATTAAAAAAGAAGAGGAGACAGCCAAAAGCCGAAGTGATTTCACATGCAGCTACGATAAAAAACTAATCCACAAACTGGGAAACTGTAATCACAGAGGACAGGCAATATTTGTGAGATCTTTTCAAGATGATGCACTATGATACTCTTCACAGTAACAAGGCATGCTCACTCATTTTATATTTGTTGTGGAATTACTCAAATCCTTAGATGTTAATCAATCAACACGAGCCAAAGAACCCAATCGACCAAGATCAACTATCTTTAACAAAGAAAGTTAACAAACCCAAACCAAGTGATAAACAGAAAAGAAAGAAGATGAACAGGAAACAACAGACAGAATAACGTGGTTCGGTACAAAGGTACCTACATCCACGACTGAAGAACCCTCCTGGGCTTGAAGCCTTTTTATTGAACAAAGTGTTTACAAAGAGACTTTTGATGACAAAGATTAAATCTCTCCTACAGAGAATTTCTATCTCTCACCCTAGGTCCCTCAAAATCGTGACTCAAAGATGATTCTGATCAGCTCTTAGCTATGTATATATAGCTCTGTTGTCCAGCCGTTAGCAGTAACAAATTAACTAACTACTGGCCCCACAAATGCTGACTCAGCATGCCACTTAACAACATAACAGAATTCCACTTAACAACATAACAGAATTAACTAACTAGCTTCACCATATTTTTGATAGCCCTGATAACAGGGCTATCAAAAATATGAAGAAACGACAGATTTAAGTAAGACATACCTTAGCAGACCCTATTTAAATTTCATGTGGTCCATTTTCATAAGAACATAACCCAACTCCATACCAGCTCTATGAGCAATGGGTAACTGCCAAAAATGAATAGACCATAAGTGCTTGTTGAATTTGTGAACAACAAATGAAGACAAATTTGGATAAGGAACACATAGATCTTCAACGAGTCAAATAATAGGTGTTTACCAACACGAACATGTCAATTCAAGGCAACTGTACTGCTCAAGAATTTTGTAACTGCAACTCACAGGATCAGACTTCACATGACAGAATTGCCAGGAAACTTAAAATTTTTCTTCTTGCTAACTGTTTGTCATATGAAAACTACATTTTCGTTACCCTCAAGCTAAAATAATATGAAACCAAAAGCTCTAAAACCAGCCAACTGAAAGAAGTTGCATATGTTTTTCAGTTGATGCCATGCAGAACTAACAAGTATTGCTTCTCAAAAAAATGAAGAAAACATGTGACAGTACACGCGAGAACACATGTAAAAAGGAACAAAGGGTGAAGACCATAGAAACTCAATATTTTTGAGGTCAGAAAAATTCACAACTACAACAGCCATTGCTGCTTCGTTGACTCCGACCTGTCTCCATGTGTCAGTGCTCCTCTCCTTGCTATCTAGCTTTCCCCTTCTTCTATTTTCGGAGCTTGAAGAAGTCATCCATTCAACTGTATAAAAATGAAAACGGATTCTTTCTGACATGAAACTAAGATATATCGGATGGAAATAAAGGAAAACAGAAATTTAAGGAAAAAAAAAGGGAGAGAGAAGAGATACAGAGTTGGGCTATCCAAAAAGATGGACTAAAAGAAGAAAATAGGGCGGGGGAAGGGGAAACAATTTGTACAATCCACCTGTACAAAAGTAACCCATTCCCTTCCCAATTGCAAATTGAGATATATAAAGAAGAATGAACAGTCTTGAAATGCATTCACTACTGACACATTGCATTCCACAGTGGCAATTATCTGTCAAAATATCACTAAAAATTATTAAAACAAAATAACTATATTTGCACATTGAAACTGGGATGTATTTTAATGTTACCATTAACGAATATACTTTTGCATCCAGGATAAATTGTTTAGTTTGAAAAAGACAAATTATAAGAGATACAGGATAATAAAAGCGATTAATCCTATTACTGCAAAGTCGCTACCATCATATAGGCCGATTCATTATATTGTGTACAATATTTAACAACAGCCAAGTTCCAAGCTCTCATTTCTCACAGCTCTTTCTATTGAGAGCCAGGAACTGGCTGCTGTTAAATATTGTATACAACATAATGAATCGGCCTATATGATGGTAGTCTTTCACAAAATTGAAGATATATAGAAATATAGAATAATTAACCAAAAAGTTACAATGTCTTCAAGAGCAGTTACTACCTCAGTCCTTCCATCACGCATCATGTTAATAGCAGCAACTCCAACTATATTTGCTAGTTCTGCACCAACCATTCCATTAGTCATATTAGCAACATCCAGATAGTCTGCATCATCAGAGCATGGACGTAAAAGAGATGAAAGTGTTAGCATATGTGAAGAAACAGAACTGTAGCAGAAACAGAGGTGTAGCAGAATATGATAAGCTTACTGTGTAATGAGCCAGCCGATACCCTCCCAGCTGCTGAATTGGAGGATTCTGTTGTTAGCAACGATTGGTATAAAGTTAGATAGTTATTCTAGTAGCTTCTATGATTAGCTAATTAGGTCTTAATGAGTTACTCTACAAATAAATTAGTAATCATTCCTTTATTATGTATCAAAAATTTCAGTTTCAAGATGTTTCCAGAATATTCTTCTAAGCTTTCTCCCTTTATTTTCTATCACTTTCTTGCATGCTAAGCACTCACATAACAATATCAGAACCAATGACAAATACAAATCAAATTCACACTGTTACAACTCCGTTACTCTAATTACACTCCGTTACTCTAAAATAACAATTTCAGCTTCAAGATAGCCCACGTAATGTTAGTCATAACAACGTTGCTGCATTCAGTTGCTATAATGGGTTGATTGATGTTTCAAAGGTTAATCAAATTCTTTCAGCTCCAATTCTTCCTCTCCTAAAGTAGTTAAAGACCCATCCTGACATGCATAGAGAATGGGGCTTCTAGTCATATTACAAGTGACCCAGGTAAACTCCTTGATTTAAAACCTTACTTAGAATCGCTACTTATAAGAAATGGGAATAGATTATAAATTAAGCATGTTGAATCTATTTTGCTTGCTACATTTAAACATCAATCATTATTCTTGAACCATGTCTTACATGTTCCACATATCTCAGCTCTTAATTGATAATAATGTCGTTGTTGAATTTATTAAAAATATTTGTTTTATCAAGGCTAGGACAATAGGAGATCTTTTGCTTAAAGGAGTTGCTAAAGGAGGCTTGTATCAAATTCAAGATTTTTCCTCTTCAATCTCAAACGAAAACTCTTTAGTCTTTTACTATGAACCCTCATTAATAAACCCTTGACAATGTTTGCTACTCTTTTTGGAGTTCATGTTCTTAGTCTGTCAAGCTCTATTTTAGTCCATTTAAAGTCTTCATTTTTTTCATAATAATAAAGTCTATGATCCAGCTGCTATGTTATTTCTATAATGCCAGTGGATGTCAACTTACTTCATCAAAGGCTTGGTCATCCAGCCATATATATACTCAAAACTGTACTGAAGCATTGTAATGCATTTGACGGTATCAATAAAACTTAAGATCTTGTTTTTTGTAATTCTTGTCATTTTTGTAAAAATCATCTTAATACTTTGATTCAGTTGAACTAAAACAACAAGCCAATTACAGCTCTTATGTACTGATTTATGGGGACCCTCTCATATCACTTCCATACAAGGCTATATTTACTACCTATCAATTCTAGATGACTATAGCAGATTCACATGGATTTTTCTTTTGTTTACCAAGTCAGATTCCTTACAAGTTTTATAACCTTTAAAGTCCTTATTGAGTGGTACCTTGATAAGAAGATCAAAACAGTTCAAACAAACTGGAGAGTGAGTTTAGATCTTTTTCTTCTTTACTAGCCTATTTTGGGATTCAGTTCATGCATCTTTGTCCTCACATCCATCATTAAAACGAAAGCATAAGGAAGAAACATAGGCATATAATAGATATTATACTGACTTTATTAACTCAATCCAAGTTACCACTGAGCTTTTGGTCAAATGCCTTCCATACTGTTATTTTTCTAATAAATAGGTTGTCTACACTAGTGTTGAACAATGTATCATCATTTTTCAACTTTAATCAATAACCTAATTACTCAATCCTAAGAGTCTTTAGTTGTGCATGTTTCCCTCATCTCAGATCTTATAACAAACATAAACTTGAGTTTAGGTCAAGAAGATGCATCTTCATAGGCTATAGCTCTTATTATAAAGGATGTCGGTTTTTGCACTCATTAAGGAGAGTTTATATATGTAACCATGTCACCTTTGATGAAAAAATCATTTCCATATCAATCAGGTGTTGATTTTTCTTATGTCTTAAATTCATGCTCTTTAAATATTACTTATGCAGTGTCATCTTTATCTATAAAAGTTCTTCAAGCACCTTCTTCAGCAACTAGTTTCCAAGGCCCTTCCCCACTAATATCTCCACGGCTTGCATCTCTCATCTCAGCTTAATAGATTGCTTCTCCTTTATCTCAACATGTTTATCCCATATCACATTCTAATCAAAATTCACCTATATCACCTCTCTCTAGTACTTCAACTTCATTAATTCTAGTTCATCAACTTTCACCTTCTCCGGCTATAGGCCATCTTATGGCCACCAGACTTAAAGCCAAAATTTTAAGCCTAAAACATATCTTCCTGCACTATTTATTGCCCCAACAGAACTAACCTCTGTAGCACAAGTATTAATAGATTTAAAATGGTACTAAACTATTGCAACAGGAATACAGTGCTATTCAAGCTAATCATACTTAGATTCTAGTTGAACCTCAAGCTCCTTTCAAGGTAGTTGGTAACAAATGGATGTTTAGAATTAAGTACAACTCAGATGGGTCAATGTCCAAGTACAAATATAGGCTTGATGCAAAAAGATTTCATCTAGCTTATGGTGCTGATTACAGTGAGACATTCAGCCTTGTGGTCAAGGCTTCAACAGTGAGAGTTATTCTGAGCTTGGCAGTGATGAACAAGTGTGAGATAAGATATGTTGACATCAATAATGCATTTCTTAATGCCATTCTTGTTGAAGATGTGTACATAGCACAACCAGAAGGGTTTGTTAATCCTTCTAAACCCTATCATGTGTGTAAGTTGAAAAAGGCTCTCTATGGCTTGAAACAAGCTCCAAGAGCTTGATTTGATAGATTCAAGGATGCCATGACTGCTCAATGGTATGTTATTAACACCAAGTCAAATTCTTCCTTATTAAAAGTGGGAAAATGGACACATCTCAACGGTATTGATATATGTTGATGATATTGTCATTATTGGCTCACTTCCTCTAACTGTTTTCACAGTGATATCTTATATACAAGCTACTTTTACTCTTTAAGATTTATGAGAGCTTAACTATTTTCTTGGCATTAAAGTTAAAAAGACTAAGAAATTTTTCATCTGCGACAATGCAAGTATATAGCTAATTTATTAGCTAAATATAACAATTGTCGTTCCCAATTCCTCTCAATACAAAAGCATCATCGGGGCTTTACAGTATGTCACTTTAACAAGGATTGGCATAGCCTTTTTAGTGAACAAGCGAAGCCAATTTCTCTCAGCTCTAACAGATGAGCATTGGCAAGCTTGCAAAAGGTTATTGAGATATCTATTCATTATGGTCTTCAATTTTACCAAAGCCATAGCTTGTAGCTTAACTGTTTCAGTGACTCTGACAGTCTGACTGGGCATGTGATAGAGATTATAGGAAGTCTATCGCAGGTCATGCAATATATCTTGGTTTGAATTTGGTGTCCTGTTCTTTAAAGAAGCAACATGTTGTCTCTTAGTCAAGCACAGAGTCAAAATACAGAGCTTTGGCATTGGCTACAGCTGAGGTACTTTGGATTAGAGCTCTACTCACTGGCATGCAAATAAAAATGGCAGTTACACCAATAACATGGTGTGATAATCAAGGAGCTATAGCCTTGGCTACAAATCCAGTTTATCATGCTAAGACTAAACACATTGAGGTGGATATTTCATTCGAGAAAAATTTCAAGCTCAACAAATCTTAGATAGCTTTGTTCCTAATGAGGATCAAACTACTAATGTGCTAACTAAAGTCTTGACTTACGGCCATTTTCATTACCATGAAACCAAACTAAATATTCTTCCTGGACCATTCAGCTTGCGGGGGGATGTTAGCATATGTGAAGAAATAGAGGTGTAGCAGAAACAGAGGTGTAGCAGAATATGATAAACTTGCTGTGTACTCAGGCAGCTGATACACTTTCAGCTGCAGACTTAGAGGATTCTATTTTTAGCTACAGTTGCTATAAAGTTAGTTAGGTATTCCAGTATCTTCTGTGATTAGTTAGTTAGATCTCAATGAGTTATGATCTAAATGAATTTGCAATCATTCTTTTATTATGTATCAAAAATCTCAGTTTCAAGTTGTTTCCAAAATATTCTTCTAAGCTTTCTCTTTTATTTTCTATCACTTTCTTGCATGCCAAATACTCACATAACAATTTCAAAGGAATAAAATATGAAAATGAAGAGTTGGCAATCTTAACAACAAGAATCTACAAAGAGGGTTGCACAATTGACATTTTTTACAATGTCAACATCAGCATATATAACAAAAATGCAAATATCAATTGATACGTTTAGAATTTCCATACGAACAATAAGGCCAGGTTTAGGGATAAAATTTTACGGTCAAACCATCCAGGCCTCACAGGGGCTGGATCTAGAATGTCGGCTCCATTTGTGGAAGCTGTGGTGATCACATTCCCCCTTCCTTCAAGCTACACTGCATCAACAACATTTCATATCAACTTACAGGGACACTCTTAGAGGTCACTCAGCACAAACGTTTAAGTTGAAAAATAATCATAATCATTAAGAGTAGCATCACGTTCTTGTCCACCTGAACCCTTAAACCACGCTCCCTTCCAACGGCATCCAACTCATCAATGAATACAACTGATGGGACCTACGCAGATCAACAACAAATCCGTGAGATCATAATTTCAAATTTCTAATAAAAATGTTAGAATCCCCAAGCTGTTTGCAAATTTTTATGAGAAACAAAAAGATGAAGAAGAACAATCGATGTATGAGAAAGACAGTCATTGTAAAACAAGATGTGGTCTAGTTTGAAAGAAACATAAAAGCCACAGTTGATTTTTGTTATGGACTTAAATTGTTCAAAATCAGACGGAACTGGACCAAAAGAATCTTTTCTTATAGAGCCATTTCTACGGAAAAGAAGCTAGAAATAGCATTTACATTGTCCTTGGCCTCCCGGCAAAGTGAGCGAACACAAGAAGCACCAACGCCAACATATATTTCCACAAACTGAGAGACAGAAATGGAGAAGAAATTCGTACCAGCCACAGCTTTTGCAAGTAGTGTTATCCCCACACCAGCAGGGCCACAGAGAAGTATGCTACCTGACTAAGAATAGAAGGTGGAGGACGTGTTCATCGCTAATAGATTTCGGGAGCAAAAAAAATTATTAGAAAAGTCATCCTCATCAGGCCTTGGCAACAATTAAGCAAAAATGATTTGACTAGAGATTAAGCACCGACAGCGAGCTTGATTATGAGCAGGGATGGCTAAATCTCTGGATTGAATGTGATTATGCTTATGATTCTTCATCTCCGTAATGGTCACATCTTCCTCCCCTTGGACTTTGCCTAATCGTTGGAAAAATTGTTTGCTCTCAATAGAGTAAATGAAGGCTCGTTTTACTCGCATTTTTGGAGATGAAAATAGGGCGGCAGACAAATTGGCCAATCTTGGTGCTTGTACTTCTTCTTCTGTTTGGTGTCTGAACCTCCAGCTTAGGTTTTGCATTTTGTCATCAAAGACCAACATGGACTCCCTAGTTATAGGTTTAAGTAGTAATTGTATTTTCGCATATATTTTTCTTTTTCTTTTTATTTATGTCTTCATGTTTTTTTTTTGGATTTCTATATTTTTATTTTTATTATTATTTTCCTTGAGTAAGACTCGTCTCGTTTAGGTGAATTTTTTTTATTATTAATAAATTTGCCTTGGATCTTCGAGATTTGCTTAAAAATATGTATATAATTCTTTATTCTCTGCTGTCCTGTTGCTTAAACAGCGTCATATGCAAAAGAGAATCCTATATAAGTTCTAGGAAAACTTAATTTTATATTACTATATTCTTTATTCTTAAAATGTAATAAAATTTAGAATTATATATATGATGAACTCCATTTACATACATCAAGGAGAAAAGTTCAAATGATCAGCCGCACCCCTGGGCATGAGGTGATGTGTCTAACAAGCAAAAATCTACCATTTGAGTAGAATCTGTAAAATATATATTTTAAATAAAAATTAATAAACCTCATTTTTTTAATACTATTACGTAGGATTGTTATATATTACATCAGATATACTCATATTTTTTAAATTTTCTCAAATATTCTGAGTGTTATTCACAAAATATGATCTTTTTAAATATTTAAAAAATATTCATTCTATTCACGTTTCGTGAGGGAGGACTGACTCTACTCAATTATCAAGAGAGATTTGAAATTAACCCTTATAATATTTTATACAAATTCGAACCCTTACACTAAACATTGTAAATATAAAAATTCACTCACTGAGTCAAAGGCCCATTAGTAATAAATCTCATATTTAATCTATCCAAATGGCAATCTTCTACTAGTTAAACATAACACTTGAATATGTTATCGTTTCCGTTTTACTTTTTTAGGAGAGAAGGATTCTTTCATTTTAATATATTCTTTTAAGGAAACAAAGAACTTTTCTTCAAACTCAGCATGTGTTGAATAGTAAATTACATTTTTGTCGTCTTTGCGCCTCCTAAAAAAGTGTCACACACAATCACACATCACCAAGCACAAAAATAAGTAAATCTTATCCGCACATCATCCAACCATTTTTTCTCTTTGTTTTTTTAATTGAAAAAGTTAAAAAGATTTCGATTTCTAAGTTTCAACGTGCTGAAAGATTCTTATAATAGAGTCGATAATATTTTGAAATGAAATTATAATTAAGGTAGTGATGACTGAATAGTAATTGTTGGTTTTTTAAAGGACGAAAAACCATCCTAAGGACCATAAAAAATAATTAAAAAAATGAGTTAAGTAATTGTTGATTTTTTAAAGGACGAAAAACCATCCTAAGGACTATAAAAATAATTTAAAAAATGAGTTAAGTAATTTAATATTCATCCTTTAATCATCTATTCATTCTAAGAAACGACAACTGCTATTTTAAAATTTAAAATGGATGAGCTTCTGAAAAATTATGCAACATACATATTGATTCAATAAAAATAATGGAAATCATATAGGGGAAATTATAAAACTAAAAAACCGTAGGGGAGAAAATGACAAATATAAACATGGTTGTTAAGCAACAAGCTTTAGGGAGACATTAAAAACGCCTCCCATTAACACCTTATACTATATTTTAGTATAACTATAATTTTGTTTTTTAGTATCACTTTTACTCCTATACAAATTGAAACACAAACTGAAAACTTCATTTGCTCCGCGCTGCAGACGTCATCCGGCGAAGATCTTCTCACAGTCATCGGAACAAAAATGGTTTCAGCTCGTCGTTGATACTGGAGGAAAGAAGGCTGTCCAAGTTCAAACGGACAAGAATACTTCTAGACTTGTGGTCGTCGCGGCAGTCATTTTAAAATACAAAAAAGGAAAAGACAAAACGGTGTCGTTTTATCTTAAAAAAGAAAAAGAACAACACGCTATCATTTTATTAAAAAAAAAAACAACAGAGATTATACCAAATGGTATAGTTTTGTCTTGAAAGAACAACACGCTTTCGTTTTGTCTTTTTACTTCAAAAAAAAAAAAAATGCGTTGTTTCAAAAAATTAAAAAAACACAAACGGCGTCATTTTACTTTTAAACCCTCAAAAATAGAACAGGACGACCGGATTCGGTGAGTCTTACGTCAGAACTATGTACCTAACTTTCTTTTTTCTTTTTTCTTTTTTCTTTTTTGTGAAAAATACAACCAGCATGAATAATCTGATTTTTGAAATACTTCCAAGAAACCCTAGACTCACCTTCTCTCAACTTAATAACTGTTTCCTTCGATTGTATTTCGATCATTAATTAATCTAAAATGCTTCAAACTCACTCCGTCCCCATAGATCTCATCAAATCCAACTCATCACGGTTTTATTTGGATTTATAATCTCGAACCCATTTTTTGAGAAACCAAAAAAAATTAAATACGAAATTAACACAATAGTAATACCAATAATCTCAAAAATAACAATTAAAAACGAAATTAACACAATTGTAAAAACAATATTTTAAAAAATAACAATAGTAAGAAAAACTAATATGCTTCCAAAAATTTACTCAAACGCAGAAATAAATCTCATTTGTTTTAAAAATCATCGCTGATGACACAGTGCCGTACGTTAATAAATAAAAGAGAGCAAAAACAATAGTAAGGAAAAACATTGTAAGTGAAAAAAAGAAATAAATTGAAAAATATAAATGATTAAAAAAAATCGCAAGAGTACAAAAAAAAAAAAATAATAACCGTGAATGGTTTGAATGATGGAGATTGCAGTGGCAGGTTTGCATCGGCATCTTCTATCTTGTTTTCTTTAAAAAAAAGTAGTACTGTACTGTTAGGAATATTCTAGAAAGCTCCAGATTTCTCCAGTAAGCTCAAGGCTGCTCAGGTTGTTGAGAAGCTCAGCTGATGCTAAGAGAGTTAGTTAACACTAAGGTGCGTGTGTGTAAGCCAGCATGGCGTTAGACTGTTATAAATTGTACAGCTGTCAAATTGTTATTGGTGATACATTAGTTAAGTTTGTTATGTAAATGTAATATAAATACTAGCCTCTGTATTACTTCATTTAGTTAAGTGAAATGAAACAAATTTTCTTTCTTTCATTTTCTCTTTGATTCCTGGAAACCATACACTTTACTATAAACTTTCACATTGTACATATTCCAAAAAAAAATTAAATATTATGAAATTATGTAAATAAAAGTAAAGTTGGAACTTAACTAATGGCTAGAAATTTGAAGTGGTAATCGAAGAGAATACGCTTACCAGAGAAGGTGATTCAAAGACTTTTATTTTCTTTTTCTTTTTTTTTTTGTGGTTTTGGTGGGTTCTAGCAAACATGTTTATTGAGGTGGATTTCCTTGTTAGAATAGAGACTTTATATCTACTGCATGCAAAGGCTAAGCAGTGGATTACTTGGTAGACAAGAAAACTCCACATATTAATTGTATGTATTTTGAACAAAGGCTCTGCTGTGCCCTGAAACAACAGTAATAATAATTCGGAATTTCAATCATTAAAGAAAGAAGGGATCATATTCTGTTTGCATCAATAAAAAAAAAAATCATCAGAGAAACAAATTCATGATCTAAAGGAACAGTGTTTGCACCATCCATTTGTAAGGAAAAAAAATAATACATTAAAAAAGTTTATGTGAGCTTAATTTCTGCTGTGGTTAGACCGGCGAGGCAGCAACACGGGAAAATTAGAGAATTTAAATTGAAATTATGTAAAACTATCGAAAGTTCACACGATTTTGACGGTCTCTCAATCTCACGTATATGAATGTTATATATCTTTTCCTTTTTTAAATTAATAACCACCAAAGAGGTGGGGATATGTAAGACTCCTTCTGTTGTTTACGAGTGCGACGTGCGACTAGGTTGAAAACTCAACAGTGTCTGATGTGACATTGATTGAGAATTTGGCTATGCCCTTGACTGAACTGAAATTTTTACATGCCCTTGACTGATGTGCCATTGAGCATTTGGCTATGCCCTTTTAAATCTCTGTACTTTCATAACAAAGAAGAAAACCAATCTCAGTGCTTTCTAGCCAATATGATGCTAGGTTACCAGAACCATCTTCCCCTTCAACAGCAGCACCCTAATACTTCAAGGTACGTAAACTTTCCTGGCATTTTTAACTTTGGTTTTGTTTAGTTCGTCTGTTTTGTGTTGTTTTTCAGAGCTAGTCCTTTATTCATATGAGGTTGGTTTTGATTGATGTTTTTGCTGCCATTGTCGTTCCTGCTCTGTTTTGGCAGAGCATGATGAAAACCATTGCTTAATTAGTATAATAATAATATGGAGCAATATCAGATTTAGATAAACCCCAGGATGATTGGCAGGTTATAAATCAACACTTTTTACTCAAGAAATAACACAAACAATCGAGATTAAACACAGCAAAAAATGATCAACTGCAGAAAATGCAAACAAGAGAACACAGCACAACCTACTTTAACAATCATGGTTCCACCATGATTGCCAGGTAACATGTACAAGAAATAGGAAATATAAAAAGAACTAACCTGTTCGGGGGGACATGTATGTGCAAGAAGTGAAAAATATAAAAGTACTAACCCATTCATGTATAAATTTTGATGGTTTTGCAGTGATGGCAATTTCATTTCCACAATTCCGTACCCAAAATTGTTTGGATATTTGATTCCGACCCTTGCTGCTATTGTGGGCGCATCTGTGCAAGGCAGAACTAAGCCGTTGACGGAAACTCATAGAGTAAGCTTGTGTGTGTGTCTTGCGGCCATAATCGTCCACTACATTGCATTTACAGCCGATAAGAAGTCTCAATGCAATCAAGCAAATTCTTCGCAGTTCTGGGGCCTTATTGCTGTAATTTCTGGATCTCTTTCTGCAGTCGCTCTGATCTCCACATTTTTCACACACTCAGCTGCTGAAATCATTTGCTACATCGCATTTGGTTGCGCTGCTTTAATCATTCTTGTGTATCAAAATGGCAGCATGTTGATGGATGCTTGTCGTTGGATGTACCACGAAATTTTGAGGCCATTTTTCTTCAACACCTTGGATTGGTTACAAGCTAACATTCATCTATTCAACAGAGAGCAGCAGCACCAGTCAGCAGTGCAAGTGTAGAAGTTTAAGTCTTTGTTTTAAAATTTCACCCAAGGCCTTTAGCCAAGTGTTCCACTTATGTGTACAAATCCAATAAATCAAAATATATATTTTCCTCACCAAAGTTTATTTTCACTCAATGATGTAACTATTGTTAGTGTATGGCCATATCATATTCTTCTCAATCATCACCTGTTACATGCATTCCTTAATTGTTACTATAAAATATAAATATAGGTGTTTGTTTCCAATAGAGTCAAGGAGAAGAAAGAACTCAAGATCATCATCTTGATTGATCAATCAATAAGGATTTTCAATTAAATTCGCTGCCCCCCATTACATTCAAAATTTTAGTTTTGCTTTTTTAAATTGGTTCTCCACTTGATGTTAAAACCTTAAAACACGTCAAAGAAATCAGATTGTGTCATTAAAAAACGTATGAGAAACAATAGCATATATTTTAAAGAATTCTAAAGAAAAAAAATCAAATTAATTTCTTTACAATCTGCATAAAATTAAAAATGAAATTAATTTCTTAGGCATATCCTGTTGATGTATAAAGATGTTAAATTATTGATCAGTTGTTATACACTTTTGCTTGCGGACCTTACTTCTGTGTTGAGTAGATGATGTTGTTGGCTTGAAACAAATCCCAAATGTTTGGGAAAATTGGCTTCAATGTGTCATGGTAATAAACCTGACTGCAGGAATCCATAAACAATCTGCCATATCTTTTATACTTGATACATAAAATTTTCTTGTTGAAATAGAGACTGCAACGGCGAAGCAGTGGATTACTTGGGCCGCAAGAAAATACCACATTCTTTTATTATACGTGTTTTGAACAAAGGTTATGCTGTCCCCTGAACATTGGCTCCCATAATACCAATGAGGACCGTAATCAGACGTGCAAAAATGACTTGGCAGACGATCGAGGAAATGAAGTTTCCCTCTCTGCAAAATAGATCATATAAATTCTTCGCATGAGGAATTATTATAGATATCATATAAACCATTTTCCCTATTGACCAAAATCTGTCTTTTTTATATCATCTGTCTCGCTTTCCCGTTTTTGTACACATAGATCATGTATTTTTATTATTTAAATGAAAATTCATTAACCCAAAATTTGACTTTTAAATTCGGCCCAAGATGGATATTTTATTGAAAATTAGAACTTTCGACAGGAGACAACAAGATGGCCGTAACGGGAATAATGCCACAAGACACGATCATAATGAAAAGAAGTGTCGCATTTCGAAGCCAATATGATGCAAATAAGCTGCCCCAGCCATCAACAGCACATTAATCCTTCAAGGTACATACTTACTTTTGTAGTATGAAGCTTGATTACTTTTTTTTTTTTTTTGAATTATGAAGCTTGATTACTTTTGTACGTACCTTTTATTTCATTATTAATTGTTCTCTGTTTTGTCAGAGCATGATGAATGCCATTATCTGAGAATTATTGTTAGATGATCAATAAACACCCCTTAATCGAGAAATAAACAAACAAGAATCAAGATTGGATCAAAGAAATAAGATTAAAAACAACAAAAATCAATTGCAGAAAATACAAGCACAACAGAACATCACAAGCGACTAAATTTGACAATCAAGAGTATGGAACCTAAATCTTCCTTTATTAGAGGAAAAGAACCCAGATGAATAGACTTGCTTACGAGTTACCCAATTAGTCATTTTATGTTGGAAAAAAAAAATTCACACAAGTAGCTGTAAATTAAGCGGAAATTTTTTTTTCTCTTTATGTAATTAAAATAGGATGTGTACCATAAATAAATAAGGATAAAATAAATGAACACAATTTAAAGCAATGAATCAACTACAAGAAGATACAGAATTTTATATAAAAAATTCAAATTGGAAATATTATAGGATCGTAATCCGATAAAACCTTGTACTATATTGATAATGGGTTTTTCGACACATTTTTCTCTAGATAATATTAGAGACTAACAACATTAAGAATCTCAACAATTTTAACTTACAATAATAGCCTAATATTTATTTTCCTAACAAGTGGGTATATTAAATAATAACCAATGAGAGAATTAAACAAAAATTAATACCAATAGAATTATAGAGGGCGATGCTAAAAACTTACCCTCTAAATTTAGGAGAAAACATAATTGAATTCACTTTCTCATTGTCCAATCAAAGATTGAAACCTTTGGCCTAAAAATAATTTCACGTCATTGTCTTTCTCTCCTCTCTCATCTTTTCACGAACATGTTTTCAAGGGCTGCCGCTTTCATTTGCTTTTATATACGCATCAATTCCAAAACCTAATCATAACTGCACATCAAGAAAGCCTTTTGGACTATGAGCCTTTGGGCTACCCAAAAGAAACAGACCCAACATTTTTCACTCTTCAATTTCTGTAATTTGATCAAGTTATAGGTGTTGGAAATAGCTCTGTTATTGTTAACAAGCTTATATCCCTGCTATGGTCAACGAAAGTCAAAGCTAGTTGCTGCTGTAACTAACTTGCATCGAGTGATAGCTTGGATTCTTAATATATTTAATAATTGCAAAATTTTGTTTAGGTCACATAGGATCCTATTTGTAGTGAATTGTGGATATTGTAGCATTTTGTGTTTAAGCATGGAACGCTTTAAGATACAAATGCAATTATAAAATTAGAAGCATACTTTCTTGTAACCTTGTTTATACTTCTAACTCTTACCTCTTACTCTTACTTGAACTTGGGTAACCGTAAAGTGCAATAACAATCATTTGAACTACCTTCAAAGGGACGTATACAGCAAGTAGGATCATATAAATACTAATATGTTTATATATAAAATTTTGATAATTTTACAGAAATAAAAAATTTATTTTCGACCGTTGCTGCTATTGTGGGTGCCCAAATGTGCAAGGGATAATTAAGCCATTGTTGGAAGCTCATACAGTAAGCTTATGTACTTTTTTGGTGGCCACGATCTTCTACCGCATTGCACTTGCAGCTGATTATACTAAATTGATGATATCATTTTATACATTACATAGATTTATGCTGCTATTATAAATGTTGTGTATCAATATAAGGGGTGGGCAAAATACCAGACCCGATCCGATCCGAATCCGAAATGTTTCAGGTTCGGATTGGATCGGGTCGTGAAGAGAACCCGATCGGATGAAATATTGTAAACTCGATCGGGTTATGATCGGATCGGGTCCGAAAACCCGATTAGGTTGCTTTAAAAAAAAATTAAACCTAAACATTATCTCACGCACACCACACTGTCACACTCTCACACAATTACACAAATCAAACGACATAATCGCAACAAACACAAACTCACAAGACTCACGCAAACACGAACCCAAAACAACCCTCTTCGATCATCATCACACTGTGACATTGACACCCAACGGCCACCGCCAACGGAGGCCACACACTCTCTAGTCCCACGATCTACTACTGTCTCTCCATCTCCTGCCAGTCCCCATGATCTGCTGCTACGCGTCTATCCGTACGCGATCTGCTGTCGCCAAGTGCCGACGATCTATTGCCGCCAAGTGCCGACAATCTGTTACCGAAAACCCATCCATGATAAGCTGTTGTGGCCATCGATCTGTTACTCCAAGCCCCAAGCCTCAAACCCGACCTGAGTTGCCCTTTGTGTGACCCGAGTTTCTGCCTTTGCGTGACTCGACTTTCTCCCCTTTGCACTTTGTGCGACCCGAGTTTCAGCACTTTGTTGAATTTTGAAGCTTTTTCATGGTATATAATTATATATGGTTAATTGGTTATTGTCTTATATATAGCAAATTAACATTTGGTAATTGGTGTTTGATTGTTGTAATTACGTAATTTAAATGTTAGCAATAAAATTAAGAAAATTAGTGTATCTTTAACCCAAATTCAATCCTACCCGAACTCAACCCGATTTTTAACCCGATCCGATCCGACCCGATTCAAATATATATCGGATCAGATCGGGTCGGATCGTAAGTTAAGGTTGTATTTGGATTAATGTTTGCCCAACCCGAACAACTCAAAATCCGATCGGGTTGACCCTAACCTGACCCAAATCCGAACCCAATTTTACCCGTCCCTAATCAATATGGTAGACTGTTTATGAATGCTTGGCATTGGCCTTATCACAAAATCTTGAAGTAATTTTTATTGGATATCATAAATTTGTTTTCAGGCTGATATAAACAAATCTTGCACAGAGCAGGCTGGGCCTCGGGGCACTAGTGTGACGGGGAATATGAAATATTTGAGTTTATGTTGAAGTGTGATCGCAAATTTGAGGCCCGATCAAAGTGTCGTTTGTCAGGGCCCGCCGATTCGTTGTATTTTTCTAAACCGCCTGGCAGTCTCTTTCAAAGTGTTCAAAATGACATTGTTGTCGTTTTACCAACTTAGGTAATAGCACATGCATGTTGGATCAATCTTGATCATTGGGTTGACCTAAGACTGTGGTGTCAGGCCCAAATAGAAAGGCTGTATCAAGACTAGAGAGTAGAGCCCAAACTTGGTGGCCCAAATAAAGGGCTTTTAACTTGTTGATGTATTATTTAATTTAATTACAGCCTCCCGTTTTGTTTTGTCCTTGCATGAATGTTCGTTTTAATTATCGTAGTCACAGACATGTTTCTGTTCATTTCAATTATCCAAAATTCGCTTCTTTGTATTTATTTGCTATTGCTGAGTTGTCCCAAACGGATTTTCACACGTAAAAACCACTTGTGTCTTAAAAAGAAAAGTCGTCATAAAGTAATTTTTTTTCATGATATGAGACATAAAATAATGCACTCAAAGTTTCGCAAAGGCCCAGAAAGTAGAAAAACATATTAAATCTTCAACTATGAAAACGATTGATGGGTGGATGAATATTTATAAGCTAAATTTCATGAGATAAATAGCTATGAAATTTATGCTAGAAATTTATTAGGTATGAGAAGAATTTACTTGATTACTTGTTTAAATTTTAAAAAATAATGTGAATTTTTGTAAATAATTTTTTGAAATAATGGGTAGACTTACACAATTTGTGGGATAAAAAATAACATACTATAATAATCAAACATAGAAATGATGAGACTAAGACTAGTTTAGAAAATATGATCGGACTTCATTAATTTTTAGGATTAGATTGGACTAGACTTAATAATAAATAACATTATCTTCTGTCTATTACAATATGAGACATGACAAAGGGTATCGATTTTATAATCCTCTTACCAAGCAATTAATTGTCAGTCGTGATGTTGTTTGGAGTGAGTCAAGTGCTTGGAATTGGAACGAGTTGCAGCAATGTCCAAGTGTAATTATTGAAGATGAGGAACTAGAGAACGAAGATTCACCTAGCAATGATGCGAGACATTTAACTCCAAGAGGCAGCCCACTGACACCATCAATTTCTCCACCTTCCTCTTCCGAATCGCCACCTACAAAAGTGAAGTCTTTGATGGAGATTTATGAGCAAGCTGCAAGATGCAATTTTTCTCAAATAAGTGAGCTGCAAGATGTAATTTTTCTCAAATCAGTGAGCCAACTTTGTTTCAAGATGCAGTAGAATGCAAAGAATGGTGCCAAGCCATGAATGATGAAATTAAAGCTCTAGAAAGAAATCATACGTGGGAGCTTGTTGATTTCTGGAGGGAAAAAAAGCTGTTGGCTTGAAATGGATCTATAAAATCAAATATAGATCATATGGTTCAATCCAAAAATATAAGGTGAGGTTGGTTGCCAAGGGATACATGTAGCGAGAAGGTATCGATTTCGACGAAACTTTTGCTCCAGTTGCTAGATTTGATACAATTCGAACTGTTTTGGCTATTTCAGCTCATCACAATTGGAATGTATATCAACTTGATGTTAAATCAGCTTTTCTGAATGGTATTTTGGAAGATGAAGTTTATGTGCAACAGCCTCAAGGCTATAAAGTTTCAGGTGAAGAAAATAAGGTGTACCGATTGAAGAAAGCACTTTATGGCTTGAAACAAGCGTCGCGTGCGTGGTATGATCGAATTAATGGGCATTTCAAGCATCATGGTTTCTAGAGAAGTGAAAATGAACCTACCTTGTATGTCAAAACAAAAGGTATGGATGAGATCTTTATTGTGTGTCTTTATGTTGATGATCTTATCTATACTGGTAATAGTGTTGGACTAATCGAAGAATTCAAATCTTGCATGATTAACGAATTTGAGATGACTGATCTTGGCTTGATGAGTTATTTTCTTGGGCTGGAGGTGAAGCAGCGTGATGGAATTTTTATTTCTCAAGAAAAATATGTGAATGATTGACTTGAGAAATTTAATATGAAAGAGTGCAATCCAGTAAAAACTCCAAAGAACACTAATAAAAAAAATTTCAGCTTGAATAATGGGGAAGAAAAGATTGATGCTTGGGTTTATCGAAGCTTGATTGGAAGCTTATTGTATTTGACAAGTAGCCGGCCCGATTTTATGCATGCTACATGTCTTTTGTCAAGATTCATGCAGAGTCCAAGTAAAGTATATTATGGGGCTGCTAAAAGAGTGCTACGATACTTGAAGGGGACTAGCTCATATCATATTTGGTACAATAATGTTGGAGATTTTCAGCTACGTGGTTTTTCAGACAGTGATTGGGCAAGCTCAATTGACGATCGTAGAAGCACTACAGGCTATACTTTCAACCTCGGCTCAGGCGCTATCTCTTGGTGCTCCAAAAAGCAATCATCCACTACACTGTCATCGACGGAAGCTGAGTATATGGCAGCAACTTCAGCGGCGTGTCAAGCAGTTTGGTTAAGGAGAGTTTTAGAAGACATGAAGCAACATTAAACCGAGGCAACAATTATTTATTGTGATAATCAGTCCACAATTGCAATGACTAAAAACTTTGTGTTTCATAGCCGTACAAGACACATAGAGACAAGGCATCACTTCATCAGAGAGTTGGTGAAAGTGGAAGCATCAAGATGTCCTATTTCAGCACTGATGAGCAGCTAGCTGATGTATTTACAAATCCTGTGTCTTTGGAGAAGTTCCTTAATTTCAGGGATAATTTGGGAGTTGTCAGGTTTCTACATTAAGGGGGAGTGTTAACGTTAATGTAAAAATAGTAATGGTTACTCCTAGTATCTTGCAATGATTTTAGTCCAAGTCAATAGCAATGTTGTAAGTGGTTCCTTGTGTTTAGGAAGTCCACGATTTGGTGTATTTGAGTATATCCTTGCTTTGTGAGTTGTGGGGCTATTAGTTGCATTAGTGACTCCTGATTTGTAGAGGAGTTTGTTATGTTTAGCACTATATAATAGTTTGTTACCATTAAATAATAATCATTCAACTTCTACAACAAAACACACAGCATTTTCTATCTTTTGAACTATCAATCTCTATTTTAAATTCCTCTCATCCTAATAGGTGCATAGGAGTGTGATTAGGAGTGTGATTTGCGTTAGTGTCTTATTCCTTCTTTATTTCAACAGTAATGACCTAACTCATGTGACTACCCAAACCCATTCCTCCAACCCAACCCCCCAAACCGTGGCATCAGCTTCAACCCCAAGTCTTCATATGCTTCGACTCTCAACCCGATCGCCGTCCTCAACTCTAGTGCCACTTCAAGACTACAAAAGTATTTTGTACATGTCGTGACTGGTTCTACTGCTTCATCAATTCCTATGAAATCAGTTCAGTTGCACAAAGTTGAACTAGCTGTCCATTTCCCCACTGCGGAAATTCGATAGATGGTTGAGCCTTTTAAATTGGCTCTTGTTGGTAAGTTTTTCTTTGATTGCCCTCCTATAGATGTTATTCGAAAATTTTTTATTTTTTCGGGGCTGAAAGGAAATTCTCAGATTTCGTTATTTGATAATAGACACATTTTTATTATATTGAAAATAAATAAAAACTATTCTCGCATATGGGTTAGGCAGAGTTAATATGTTAATGGTAGAGGGATGTGGGTTTTTAAGTAGTATACTAACTTCCATTGCTCAGTGGAATCTCCCATTATCAGAAGTCAATAGACTATTTTAAAACACACATCCCTCTACCATTAACATACCAACTTTGCCTAACTTGTATCCGAGAATAGTCTTCCTCCATTTCCAATTTAATCAAAATGTGTCCATTATGAAGTAACAAAATCTGAGAATTTCCTTTCAGCCCCGAAAAAATAAAAAAAATTTCAAATAACATCTATGAGAGGGCAACCAAAGGAAAATTTACCAACAATAGCCAATTTAAAAGGCTCAGCCATCTATAGAATTTCCGCGGCGGGGAAGTGGATGGCTGGTTCACCTTTGTGCAACTGAACCGATTTCATAGGAATTGATGAAGCAGTAGAACCAGTCACGACATGTACAAAAGACTTTTGTGGTCTTGAAGTGGCACTAGAGTTGAGAACGGTGACCGGGTTGAGAGTCAAAGAATACGAAGACTTGGGGTTGAAGTTGGAGGTCACACGAGTTAGGTCATTATGAGTAGCTGATAGTGGCTGCTGAGATGTCAGTGCGGGTAAGGTTGTGTTAGGGAGGTTCGAGGGTGGCAATAGTGGTCGTACTACAACATTGCCAATGTCAAGAATGGCGCCAGCGGTGAGGTGGGTATGCGACTTAGGTTTTCTATTTTGATGTAAGTGCTACTGTATTGATTGTTTTCGGTCAGGGCCCTGAACGCTGGTGAAATCTGATGGATCATATTGCACTGTTGTTAGGCTGTTTTTCTTGCCGCTTAGGGATGCAATCGGCTTTTTAGGCAAGCTTCTGGCTGTTATCTTGATCATTGAGTAAGCTTACTTATGAGCCGAGATGGCCAAATCTCTAGATCGAATGTGATTATGCTTACGATTCTTCATCTCCGCAATGGTGATTTTCCTCCTCTTGGACTTTGCTCAATCATTGGAAAAACTGTTTACTCTCAATACAGTAAATGGAGGCTCGTTTTACCAGCATTTTCTGAGATGGAAATGGTGCGGCAGACAAATTGGCCAATCTTGGTGCTTGAACTTCTTCTTTTCTCTGGTGTCTGAACCTCCAGCTGAGGTTTTGTATTTTGTCACCGAAGATCAACATGGTCTCCCTAGTTATAGGTTATAGGAAGTCTGTAGCAGGTTATGCAGTATACCTTGGTCTGAATTTGGTGTTTGGTTCTTTAAGAAGCAACATGTTGTCTCAAGGTCAAGCACAGAGACAAAATGCAAAGGTTTGGCATTGGCTACAGCTGAGGTATTATGGATTAGAGTTCTACTCACTAAGATGCAAATAAAAACGGCAGCTACAGCGATAATGTGGTGTGATAATCTAGGAGCCATAGCCTTGGCTACAAATCCAGTTATCATGCTAAGACTAAACACATTGAGGTTGATATACATTCAATTTGAGAAAAAGATCAAGCTCAACAAATTTTAGTTAGCTTTGTTCCTAGTGAGGAGCAGACTGCTAATGTGCTAACTAATGCCTTGACTTGTGGCCAATTTCATTATCGAATATTCTTCCTGGACTATTCAGCTTGCGGGAGGATGTTAGCATATGTGAAGAAATAAAGGTGTAGCAGAATATGATAAGTTTGCTGTGTACTAAGGCAACTGATACACTCCTAGCTATTAAAATTGGAGGATTCTGTTTTTAGCTACAATTGATATAAAATTTGTTAGTTCGATCTCAATGAGTTATTATATAAACAAATTTGTAATCATTTTTTTAATATGTATCAAAAATCTCAGTTTCAAGTTGTTTCCAGAATATTCTTCTAAGCTTTCTCCTTTCTTGCTTGCCAAATCCTCAAATAACAATTTCAAAGGAAGAAAATATCAAAATGAAGAGTTGGCAATCCAGAGAACAAGAATCTATAAAGGGAGTTGTACAATTGACATTTTTTACAATGTCGACACCAGAATATATTACAAAAATGCAAATGTGGATTGTTACCTTTAGAATTTCCATACGGACAATAAGGCCGGGTTTAGGGATAAAATTTTACGCTCAAACCATCCAGGTCTCACAAGGGCAGGATATAGAATGTCGGGTCTATTTGTGGAAGCTATAGTGATCACATTCCCTCTTCCTTCAAAAAGCTACACTGCATCAACAACATTTCATATCAACTTACAGGGACACTCTTAAATGTCTCTCAGTACAAACGTTTAAGTTTCCTTGAAAAATAATCATAACCAATGTTGTCCCAACCAAACTGATTGAGAGTAGCATCACGTTCTTGTCCAGCTCCAACGGCATCCAACTCATCAATGAATACAACTGATGGAACATACGCAGATCAACAACAAATCCGGGAGATCATAATTTCAAATTTCTAATACACATGTTAGAATACCCAAAGCGTTCGCAAATTTTTATGAGAAACAAAAAGATGAAAAAGAACAAGCGATGTATGAGAAAGGCAGTCATTCTAAAACAAGATGTGTCCTAGCTTGAAAGAAACATAAAAGCCACAGTTGATTTTTGTTATGGAGTTAAATTGTTCAAAATCAGACGGAACTGCACCAAAAGAATCTTTTTTTATAGAACCATTTCTATGGAAAAGAAGCAAGAAATAGCATTTACATTGTCGTCAGCCACCTGGTAAAGTAAGCGAACACGAGAATCACCAACGACAACATATATTTCCACAAACTGAGAGGCAAAAATGGAGAAGAAATGCGCACCAACCACAGCTTTTGCAGGTAGTGTTTTCCGCACACCAGGAGGGGCCACAGAGAAATATGCCACCTGATTAAGAATAGAAGGTGAAGAACTTGTTTGTCACTAATAGCTTTTAGGAGGAAAAAGAATTATTAGAAAAGTTATCCTCTTCAGGCCTTGGCAACAATTAGGCAAAAATGATTTGACCAGAGATTAAGCACCGATAGCGAGCTTGATTATGAGCGGAGATGGCTGAATCTCTGGATCAAATGTGATTATTCTTATGATTCTTCATCTCCGCAATGGTCATCTTCGATCCTCCCTTTGGACTGTGCTTAATCGTTGGAAAAGCTGCTTACTCTCAATAGAGTAAATGAAGGCTCGTTGTACTCGCATTTTTTGAGATGAAAATCGTGCGGCAGATAAATTGGCCAATCTTGGTGCTTCTACTTCGTCTTTTGTTTGGTGTCTGAACCTCCTGCTTAGGTTTTGCATTTTGTCATCAAAGACCAACAAGGTCTCTCTAGTTACAGCCTTACAGGTTTAAGTTGTAATTGTTGTAATTATATCTTTGCATATATTTGTCCTTTTATTTTTAATTATGTGTTGATGCCTTTTTTTTATTGGATTTCTATATTTGTTTCTTTGTTGATGCCTTTTTTTATTGGATTTCTATACATAGATCCAGGAGAAAAGTCCAAATGATCCGCCGCACCCTCTCGGCATGAGGTGATGCGTCTAACTAGCAAAATTCTATCATTTGGGTAGAATCTGTAAAGTTTATATTTTAAATAAAAATTAATAAATCTCATATTTAATCTATCCAAATGGTAATCTTCTACTAATTATACGTAACACTTCAGTATGTTAAAGATGATGCATCCGACCCGTATAAGTATCAAGATAGGAAGATGAAGCATCCTCCAACATGCATCGTCGCACGTGGGTTGTGGCCTGATTTGGAGAATATGAAATCGTTTGCGTTTAACTTTTTTAAGAGAGCAGGTTATTTTATTTTAATTTTCTTTGAAGGAAACAAAGAACTTTTTCTTCAAACTCGGTATGCGTTGAATAATAAATTACATTTTTGTCGTCCCTGTGCCTCCTAAAAAAGTGTCACACACATAACCAAGCACAAAAATAAGTAAATCTTTTCCTCACATCATCGAACCATTTTTTCTCTTTGTTTTTTTAATTGAAAAAGTTGAAAAGATTTGGATTTCGAGGGTTTCAACTCTGAAAGATTCTTATAATAGAGTAGATAATATTTTGAAATGAAATCTTAATTAATTAGGTAGTGATGAATTAATTGTTGGTTTTTTAAAGAATGAAGAACCATCCTAAGGACTATTAGGAAAAAAAATGAGTTAAGTAATTTAAAATTCATTCTTTAATCATCTATTAATTCTCAGAAATGACAACTTCTATTTTAAAATTTAACGATGGATGACCATCTGAAAAATTATGCAACATACATATCGATTCAATAAAAATAATGAAATTATATAGGCGAGATTATAAAACTAAAAAACCGTAGGGGAGAAAATGAAAAATCTTTACAAATATGGTTATTAAGCAACAAGCTTTAGGGAGATATTAAAAACGCCTCCCATTAACACCTTAATTATGCTATATTTTGGTATCACTATAATATTTTTGTAGCGTGTAAAATCACTTTTACTCCTATACAAATTAAGCACCAGCACTGCAACACAGACTGAAAACTTCATTTGCTCCGCGCTGCAGAAGTCATCCAGGTGATACACAAGCAAGGAAGTGTCATTAGTTTGGAATACTTCTAGACTTGTGGTCGCCGCGGCTGCTCGGTCAAGGAAGTGTCATTAATTTGGAAACAATTGCGAATGTCGGAGAAAATTGGCACCAAGATTTCGTTGTAACGCTGACGAGAGGCGTCCATAAAAATTCTGCCATAGTGATACACAAGCAACACAACGAGGGTAATGCCATAGAAAATCAAGGTGTTGTACAAAATGATGTCACCAACGTTCTGCGGAAGCAATGTGGAGGCCAAAGAGACTGCAGAAGCAGTCCCCGAAACAACTGCAATCAGCTCCCAGAATTGGGAAGAATTTTCTTGACGGCGTCGAGAATTCCCGTCGGCAGAAAATGCATAAAAATAGATGCCTATGGTGACCAGAAAAGTCCACATATTTAGCGAGTGTGTTTCGATCAAGGTCTTAGTTTTCCCCTGAAAATTTGCACCCACAATCCCGACGAGAACTGCAGTGAGATGCCCAAAAATGTTGGGATATTCTCGCTCACTACAAAAAATTAAAAAAATAAAAAATAAAATAGATAGGGAGTGATTAACATTTTGAACAAGAACAAGGCACAATCCTAACATAGGGCTGACTTAATCAGGGACAAAACAATATTATTTTATCTTTAAAAGAGGAACAAATTAGTGTCGTTTTATGATAAAATACAAAACTAAAAAGGGGAAGCGATGTCGTTTTACCTTTTTTAAAAAAAAGGTCAAAAACAGTGTTATTTTATCAAAAAAAAAAGAACGAAGATATAAAATTGTATCATTTTGTCTTAAAAGAATGAAGAATAAAAAATAGAAAAAGTCTTTTTACCTGAAAAAAAAAAAGGGGGGAAAGAAAGCAAAGCGTTGTTTCAAAAGGAAGCACAAACGGTGTCGTTTTACTTTTAATCCCTAAAACATAGAACAAAACGACCCAGATTCTGTCAGCCTTATGTCAGAACTATGTACCTATCTTTTCTTTTAATGAAAAATACAACCAGCATGAATAATCTGATTTTTGAAATACTTGCAAGAAACTCCAGACTCACCTTCCCTCAACTTAATAACTGTTTCCTTCGATTGTATTTCGATCATTAATTAATCTAAAATGCTTCAAACTCACTCTGTCCCCATAGATCTCATCAAATCCAACTCATCACGGTTTTATTTGGATTTATATTCTCGACCCCATTTTTTGAGAAACCAAAAATAAATAAATAAATAAATACGAAATGAACACAATAGTAATACCAATATTCTCAAAAATAACAATAGCAAGAAAAACTAATATGCTTCGAAAAATTTACTCAAACGCAGAAATAAATCTCATTTGTTTTAAAAATCATTGCTGATGACATGGTAAAGACATGTCGGAAGTAAATAAATAAAAGAAAGCAAAAACAATAGTAAGAAAAAAATTGTAAGTGGAAAAAAAAAAAAGAATAAGTTGAAAACTATAAATGATTAAAAAAAATGCAAGAGTTAAAAAAAAAATGTACCGTGAATGATTTGGATGATGGAGATTGCAGTTACAGGTTTGCATCTGCATCTTCTCCCTTGTTTTCTTTAAACGAGCAGCTCTGTACAAAAATTTTAAATAAAAAATTGTAAATGTTATGAAATAATGTAAATAAAAGAAAATTTGGAACTTAACTAATGGCTAGAAATCTTAAATGTTAATCGAAGAGAATACGCTTACCGGAGAATGTGCTTCCAAGAGAGAAGAATTTTTTTTTTTCAAACGAGCGGTAGTACTGTAAAAAAAAAATTTTTAAAACGTAACTCTTATGAAATAATGTGAATAAAAGTAAAGTTCGAATTTAACGAATGATCAGAAATCTGAATTGATAATCGAAGAGATTACGCTTACCAGAGGATGTGCTTCACAGAAAGAAAAAAAAAATATTTTTTTTGGGGCCTTCTTTTGCTTTTTCTTTTGAAAGAGAGCGAAGTGCTTCACGTAAAAGGCAGCAGAGCACAAGCTTACATGTAAGGGCCAAGAGTGTGCTTAAATAGCGGGGAGGAGGGAGAGAAAGTTCTAGTAGATTGATATTAGCCGTTTGATTTTTCAGATCTTGTGGTTGTAAATTACTTGGTCAATGAACGGTTGATATTAGGTTTTGTTTCTAGATCTACGGTTTTTTAGGTGGCGGAAGAATGGAAACAAAATTTGCAAGTCAAAGAAGTCAAACCCGCTCGCCAAACCACCCGGTTTCAGCCGCTTGATTCAACTTGTGAGGAGAAGTGGCCAATTGCTAGCGGACAAGCCCGTCTACGCGATGAGGCAGCGTCTGAAGTTCACTTTTTGTTGTGATTGGACCATGTGGATTGGAAAAAACCTCCTATTCTCTTTTTTTGCCAGCGAGGCACCAACATGGGAAAATTACAAATTTTTAAATTGAAATTAGTTAAAATTATCTTAAATTCACGCGATTTGATGGTGTCGGAACCCCACGTACATGTGTTTTACGTATCTTTATTTTGTAAATTTGACATTAGTCAAAAGATTAGTGACAGGATGCAGATACCAATGTCATCCACGCGTAATCGCATATTCGAAGGAAGATTCAACGGGGACAGAGCGTCTAAGTAAGCTACATTAGCTATAATTAACAACGCTAATCTCAACCGTCGGATTGTGAACAGAGAATCAAAATTAAATTGTGCTATAATCCCAAGTATAGTCCCAATCTTCGAGGGTTCTAAAATAACCATGGCTTCTTCAATTTATGATTCTTCCGTTGGACTATCTATATATACACAACATATCTGCTGAGATTAATGTTTTAAGGTATGCTTAAATGGACTGTTTAATTTTATTTTTTTAATTTGTGGGTACAATAATACTCGGCTTCTTTGAATTATTTTTATTTTTTAAATAATTTGGAACTATTTTTAATTTTTGGTTTATTGATAAATTCGATTTTTTTCTATTTTTGTTTAGGAACTAGTTTTTAGAAAATATATATAGCAAACATGTTTATTGGGGTGAATTTCCTTGTTAGAATAGAGACTTTATATCTGCTGCAAAGGCAAAGCAGTGGATTACTTGGGGCACAAGAAGACTCCAAATATTAACTGTGTGTATTTTGTATTTTGAACAGAGGCTCTGTTGCGCACTGGAACAACTGTAGTTATTATTCGGAAATATTTCAATCATACAAGAAAAGGAATGTATGATTTAAGGGAATAATATTTACACCATCCTTTTGTCATATATATGTGTGTGTATCAGAAAGAGGACAAAACGATTTTGTAAGGGAGTGATGATTTAATAATTTGTGTTAAATACTTAATTGGAATATTTATTACTGTATTATATTATGTGTAGTAGTAATAGGTTAATAATTAATAATAAATTAATTAATATCATATACATGACATTAAATGTTTGGTGGCTTATCTCAACTAAATATTTAAACTAAGTAAGCATAGCATTATTATTTATAAGTTTAATATCTGTTGTGATTGGACCAGCTAGGCAACTACACAGAAAATAAAAATAAAAATTTTTAAATTTTAATTATTTGAAATTACTTAAGTTCTTGAGATTTTGACGGTGTTTGAACCTCGCCTATTTGTACATTATGTACCTGAAGTTTGTAAAGATTACTTCACACCTAAAATTATGCATATAAGATACCATTCACAACGGCACATTCCCAAGATGATTCCACAGTAACAAGGGGTTCTAGGTGGCCTACAGTAGCTGCGAGTAGCAACGGATTGATCTCAACCACTGGATTGTTAAAAGAGAATCAAAATTAAATTGTGTTATCATACCGAAGACAGTCCCAATCTTTGAATAGTACAACATATATTTGCTGATATTTCTAGTTAAATAGATAGTTTTTTTTTGTTTTTTTTCGGTTTACTTTTGAGTACAAAATATATTGGATTTTTAATCCAATATTATTGGATCATTAATCTAATGTTGAGCTTATATATTGATTAGTGTTAAACATTGTATGTTTATTAAGGGGTCAAAATATTATTTTGTGCTTATAATATAATTTATATTTGTAATTACAAAACATATTGTGAATTTCTAATTATTTTTTAAATATTTGATTTTGTATATTTTTGTGTGTTTATTAGGTAAAAATAATAATTTCATACAATTTGGGACTCTAAACGAATGTACGGATGTCAAATTTAGATTTCAGAAGTTTAAGAAATTAGATCGTTGTCAAGGAAGATCTAAAAATTTTGTTGCAAATTTATAAGTTTTTATCACGGTAAATATGGTAATTATGAAATTATAAATTTTTATTATGTTATGTGTGGTAATTGTTAGTGGAATGTGTTGGATGTGCTTGAGTGGATTAAATTAGGTTTATGTTTTGTTAGTGGGACAAATGTATGACTAAAATGTAGTTAGCTTTATTTTCTTGTGTGGTATGGATTAATCATGTATTAATATAAATAGAGAGGGGAAACACACCTCTATACACCTTTCCTTCTCTTTTTTCTCCTGAAATTCTTCTTCTCATCTCTTTTTGTAATATATTTTCAATAAATAAATTTAGTTTTATTTTCAATTTTTTAAAAATTTTATTATGTTTTTTAAATACTAATAGTTAGGGTGAGGTGAAACTCTTAGCAGAAAAAAATGATTTAATCAAATTCTATTTTTAATTATATAAATTAAAATATTTTCTACTTAATTTTATCCATTTTTTATATTTTGAAATTTTGATTTATCATGGACAAACATGAGAGTTTGACACAATAAATTCTTAATATCTTAGTATAAAGTATGGTAAAATAATATTTTAACTTATTGTAAATAAGTTAAGTTTTGACACATTAAGTACTTAATCCATAGTAAAATTAATGGGAAAATAATTGTAATTTGTACAATTAATTAATTGTGCAATAAAATAAAAATAAAAGAATTTATTAAATTTTATTTATTACTAAGAGTGGATCCATAACCCTAATTGATTTAATTTCATAATTTTTCTCAAATTAAATTGCATATTTTAAATTTTATTTTCATTTTTGATAAACTTAAATAAACAAGTTAAATATTTTTCTCTGTGGATCGACTTTAGACTCATCGAGATATAATATAATTAGGTACTCTTATATTTGAAAGTAAATCAAACACATTTAAATTGTGTCATATATGAATAGTTATGCAATGCAGACTGTTATATAAGGTTAAGCCTAATAAAATTGATCTATTAAAGTTTTCAGTAAAATGCCTTTAATCACAATAGGAAAAGTTATCGATATAAATGTTTATGGTCTCCAGGGTACATGTGTCATTTTATTCTTTCTAACATCCCATCATCAGAGAGAACACAAAAAAAATTAAAGGATTCTCTAGAAAAATTTGTTGATCTAAAAGGCCAACCACATGACTCCAGAGAGCAATTAAGCATTATGAATTTAAGTATGCCTCTATATAATTTGTTATTTACTATGGGTGATACAATATGAATATTCCTGATTTGTATGTGATAGTTTTCACTAAAAGTTTTATTATTATAACAAATGGTATTAGAGCCTATTCATAATGAATTATTGAGAACAATTTGTGATCGTTTCTGAAATTAAGGATTACAAAATTTTAGAAATCATTTTTCAATTTCAACAATTTGATTCTTCAAAAAAATCAAAATTCAAATCATTTTTTTTCCAGAAATTCTAGTATTAAGAAAATTCAATTTGTATTAAGGAGTTAAGGGCTGGCGGCATCACCGCCGTCGTTGGCATTACCAACATCAGCCTGGGTTGTCTAGACATGAAAAAACTGCTTACAATAAAAGCGATGGCCAAGAAGAAACACCAAAAAAGGGGCAGCAGATCAGGGAAGGTGCCACCATGGGCTACACCAGCAAGCCAGCCGTGGTCACCATATCGCGATGACTTGGCATGGTCGCTACCTAAGACAATAAGGAAAAAAAAAGGGGTTTTGTGAAAAGGGATTAGGTTGTTTTAAGATCCGAGTCAAGTTGACCCGAACCCGATTTAAGAAATGGGTTGGTTTAAGATCTGGTTGCGAATAAATCGAACCGGTCCAACCCTGAACAAGTTAATAATTTGATTGGTCAATAGTTGACCTATCAAACTATTGACTGTTGACTTTTCATACTTTAACCTTTTTTTTTTATGTATAATTTTAGTACAATTTTAAATTCAAATGTTGGTATATTTATGTATATTTTGAGATGAATTAATTGAAGCATTATGTCACTAAAGTAACTTCTCTTGAAGAAATTCATCTGTTTTGGAATATACATAGCTGTGTACATGTAATTTTTGTAAATGTCAATAGACCTAAAGGAAGGTTCATATTTAACAAAATTGTAAATACGCCTGTAATAATAAACGCGTGATCATTATTCGGTTTTCCGTGTAAACAATAAATCAACCCAAAGGAAGATTTATTATTTGCAATGTTTTTATTACCAGTGTTTGATTATTACACTAAGATATCACTTACAAGTTAATATATTATCTAAAAATGAAATATTAATGGAGTGTCCCGCTTCTTGAGATGAGGTTTACCTGTATTTGAATTTATTTTTGTTTTGAGACTCAAATGACCTTATTTTGTTTGTTTGTTGTTCTCTATCCAATTACATTTGTTGTTAATATTATTGTCAATATCAGTTCTATTCCTATGTTAAATGGCTATGACATTAAGTCATAGTAAGAGACCTCTTAATAGTTTTCACAATCCCCTTTTGATCCTGAAAATTTGTTATCAAAATCCCCATCCGAAATGTAAACATCAAGTTTAATTCAGATGCCATAAGATCCACTGAAAGAAAAATCAATTAAATAAAATTCACTAAGGTGAGTAGTTTATGTTCTCTTGTGCAAGGAGAGTTAGGGCTCTAGGGATATCTTTGCGGGTTGGAGATGTAAAATGAATATTTTAGTTATTTTTATATTTTTGTTGGAGCTTTTATGGTAAATTAAATTGAACATGGGACCAAGCCCCAAGTAGCTCCAATGTGGCGCTGCCGTTGGCCTCAGTTGTTTATCAAAATCCCCATTACTGTAGTTAGAAGCAAAATTCCCAAATTCTCGATAACTACATCATAGCTATGAGTGAAAAAGAAAATCTAAAATCAATTTGCTATTAATATTTGAAGTTTGAACTTGGCCCCTCAAAGATTTACTCTGAGCTTCGCCGCTACTCTTTTATATATCTAAATATTATTACGCATGGACATTATTAAATACACATGTCTATCGAAATAGTATATATTTATATCTTTAAGTTTTAGGTCTATCTAGAATTATAGAAAATGGGATATCAATCATACCATATAAATATACATTATTCACATGGTTTTAAAAAAAAAATCATATCTAATATTTGAGTTTTGATAATAAGAAACTATAAGTAATTTTGGTTAACTATTTAATAATCATATTATTAACTGGATAAATGGGTCAGAAAGTTGAATCTTAATGTAACACGAAAAAATTGTGTCAATTTTTATGACCCAAATCTATTTATTTGAATCGTGTTCATGTCGGGTAAACTAGTCCTATCAAATGTTTTTAATTCTAGCTAATATGCAACATCCAGTTGAAAAAAGAAAATTACCAAACACACCCTTAACTACACAATGGAGCTGTAAGAATCAAAGTGAAGATAAACGAAATATATTGAGATAACAAGCCGAAATAATCTAAAGAATAGAAATTAGAAAAAGCAAAAAACTCAAGAACAGATTTAAGGTACAGCAACGATGAGAAAGAGATGTGAAAATGGCCTTGCCACAAAGGCTACCATCATGCTTGCACCAGAAAAGAGAAAGGGTGATGAGGCCAATATACAATTAACTTCCTTAATAAGCGTAAAAGAAAATCTTCTTCTGTGTAATGTGAAGCGAGGATGCTGAAAAACATTAGAATTGAAGTAATGGAACCGGAAAAATGTGCGAGCATATCTTAAATTGCTAAAATTATGAAAGATGGTTGATCCAAGAAATTATTTCTCCATCTTTCACTAAATTCCTTGTTTACATAATTCGGAAAATTCATCAATCTCTACTCATTGTTTCTTGCAATAATTTTATTATCTTGATTGATTATTAGACTCAAAGTAGTTAATTAGACAAACGCTTATTTAGTCATTATTTTTTTTAAAATGTATATATTAATTTTAATTGTAACATAACACAATAGGACTATTTTGGGACATTTTGAAAACTAAACGGATATTTAATCTAAAATATAGAAACAAAAAAAATAATTACCTTAATAAACATTCAAAATATTTTAATACGAATAATTGTCATTGTTCCATTGTATTAAAGCCAAGTGTTTTTCTCTCTTTTTTCCTTTTTTCTTTTTCTACTTTCATTATTTTATTCGTGACCTTGGCGTTAATTGTCCACGATAGACTTTTACATGAGGTAATACAAAAATCAATGTCCGTCGGTTGACTTGCTAAAATCCTTGTGTTCGTATATTTGCTAATTTAGGCCTATTATGGGTCGGTTTGTCTGCTAATGTACGCCGTTGGTCCCTTTTTTCCTAATAAGCGCTGGTGATCGGTCGGTTAATATGCTAGTTTACGCCTAAACGTGCTGGTATTAGTATACGCCCCATTGGTCAGCCAAATGGATGTCGGTTCGGTTGACTTGCTAATATATTCGTGTCTGTATGTTTGCTAATGTAGGCTATGATCGGTCGGTTAATTTGCTAATGTATACCGTGGGTCCCCATTTTGCTAACAGACGCCAGCGATCAGTCGGTTAATCTGCTAATGTACGCCCAAATGTGCTAGTGTGAGCCAGATAAAATTGCACTTTTAAAAGACTCGTGCACCTAAGGAAGAAACGAATAAGCAGCCAGCTAGCTCTTCATCATTTCATGGAGGAACTTGAAGAGTTGCGTTACGAGATCCATATGATACAAAGGTGCCACTTCCATCTTCATCATCATCATCATCATCATCACCACTTCAATTCTTCAAGGTACACTTTAATTTACTACAGTTTTAATTTCTCCTTTTTCAAAAAAATATTAAAGCTGTTTTAAAAAAATTAAAAATAAAAACAAACTCAATCCCCACTCACAAGCTGACCAAAAGATCCTTGCCATTTCGTCTTCTCTTCTTTTTTAATATCCTTTTTGTTAATTGCTTTAGCATTAATATCATCATAAACATTGACTATTTAAAAAAATTTTGGGAGTAATTCATGTTAACAAAGGAATAAATAGTGGCCCAAATGAAGTTTACCGAACAATTAAATAACTCTTCAATTTAATTACACATCTTTGCTTCCTAATTCCCTCTCTTATTGGTATTTTGCCTTTGCTAACAATTATCGATGTGTATTGATGATTTTTTACAGCGGTGAAAAATATGTTTCCTTAATTTCATACAATAAAATTTTCGGATATCTCATTCCAACACTTGTCACAATTGTGGGTGCAAATGTGCAAGGGACAACTAAGCCATTGATCGAGACCCATAAAGTAAGCTTGTGTACTTTTCTGCTGGCCACAAACTTCTATTGTATTGCTCTTGCAGCTGATTACAAATGTCAACGTAATCAAGCAAATTCCTCACAATTTTGGGGCCTTATTATCGTTCTCTTTGGATCTCTTTCTGCTGTCTCATTGATCTCCACATTTGTTCCACACTCAATTGGTGATACCATTTTATACATTTTCTGGATTAGCGCTGCTATTATCATTACTGTACATCAGTGTGGGAGATTTTTTATGGATGCTTGTCATTGGCTTTATCAAAAAATCTTGAAGCCAATTTTCTTAAGCATCTTGAATTGGTATCGAGCTAATGATGACAGCATCTCTTCGACAGGGCGGCCACAGGCACCGGTTTAACGGGGGCCATGAAATATATATTTGAGTTTATATGTTGAAGTGTTATCTCAAATTTGAGGCCGAAGCACAATGTCGTTTGTCTTGTGGAGGGCTCGCTAGTTCGTCGTTTGTTTGTAAACGATCCATCCGTCTTCTTTCAAATTTGTGCAAAATGATGTTGTCGTTTTACCAACCTAGGTGTTGCAATTGCATGCAAATTGGATCATTCTTGATCGTTGGAGTGATCTAAGACTGCAGTATTAGGCTCAAATAGAAAGGCTGGAGATGAGCCCAAACCTGCTGGCCCAAATCAGTTAGCATTCGTTGCATATGTAGTTATAAAGGGTTATTGACTTTGATGTAAAAAATTATTTAATTTCGCTGTAGCCTCCTTTTTATTATTTAAAAATTATGAGTCAACTTTGTTGGTTTCTTGGATTAGATCATATCAGACTGAATGATAAATAATATTTTCTTTTGTTTGTCATAATTATTCATGATTATGTTAAACTTAATTTAATAAAACTAAAATAACTATTTAATAAAAGTAGCATAAGTGTCTTGAAATTATACTACTAATTGTTGAATTTAATATTTAATATTCAATATTATTGTAAATCAATAACTGAATAATTTTTGTTTTTAACAGTCAAAACTGATTTAATGTATCATTGAAACAAAATTTTGATAGTAATCTTAAATAAAATACATGTTAAAATAAGTTCATGAATAAATTTTGATATTTAATATAAGATAAAATTCTAGTTTAAATAAATTAGGCAATTAATTTTTTAAATTTAATTAATAATATATATTAAATTAAATAAAAAGGGAAGACAGGTAAAAAGGATTATACCCTAAACTCATGATTAAATTTGGATTAAATAGCTAGCGTTGATTGCCAAACACGACTTAGCCCTTAAGTGGAGGAGGACTGGAGGAGGATGCATTCTTCGCATTCAACAGCACGTTAACCCCTCAAGGTACGTAAACTTTCCTTTGCATTTTTTTCACTTTGGTTTGTTTAATATGTCTGTTTTGAGTTGTTTTTCGGAGCTAGTCTTGAATCATGTTACGCTGCGGTCCTTTGAGAATGAACGAACGAAGCTAAATTACATTCTTAATTTCATTTTTCCATAACAAAGACCATAATTTTAGTTATGAGCATATTGTGAATTCGTGATCTAGCTTGAGAGTAAAGGCTTGAACCTGAGGGTGCCCTGTTAGAATAGTGTATGAGATCTGTTCATGCATTAACAAATAACAAACGTTAAGTTAAATTTCCAAACATCGTAGCCTTTTTAAGTCCAGTAAGCTCATTTCTCTCCTTTTGGGTTTTGTAGAATTAATAATTTTCTCCTTTCCTTTTAATTCAGCCCACTAATATATGTTCCTGCTCTGTTTCTCCAGAGCATGATGAATAATATTATTTAGTTATTATAATGATAATAATATGAAGCAATATCAGATTCAGATACGCCTCCGGATGATTGATAGAAGATAAACCAACACCCTTTAATCAAGAAATAGCACAAAAAATTAATCAAGATTAAACACAACGACTGATCAATTCCAGAAAATGCACTCAACAGAACACAAAACAAGCTTCTGACTTTAACAAACAAGGTTCGCCACCATTGTTCCAGAGGGAAATGTGGACGGCATAAATAAATTTTGATGGTTTTGCAGTGATCATAATTTTTCACTCCCCCAATTTTGAACCCAAACAAATAACCCTTAGCTTATAACATCCCTTTCCCTCTCTTTACTGCTGCTTCTGCTAACCTCTCCAAATACCCATATTGATGGTTTTGCAGTGATGGCAATTTCATTTCCTCACTTCCTTACCAAAAATTTTCAAATATCTAATCCTGACTATTGCTGTTGTTGTGGGTGCAAATCTGCAGGGCACAACAAAGCTGTTGATGGAGACTCATGGAGTAAGTTTGTGTGTGTTTCTTACAACTATAATCATCCACTATATTACATTTGTAGCTGATCAGAAATCTCAATGGAATCAAGCAAATCCTTCGCAATTCTAGGGCCTTATTACTATTATCTCTGGATCTCTTTCTGCAGTCTCATTGGTCTCCACATTTTTCACTCATTCAGTTGTTGAAATCATCTGCTACATTGCATTGGGTTGCGCTTCAATTATCATTGTTGTGTGTCAATATGGCAACATGTATATGTATGTTTGTCGATGGATTTACCACGAAACTTTGAGGCCATTTTTCTTCAATACCTTAGTTTCAAGCTAACATTCATCTATCAATGGCTAGTAGTGCAAATGTAAAAGTTTAAATCTTTACAGTATAAAATTATATTTAAAGAAATTGTGAATCCAATGAAGAGTGTTGTAAATATTGTACAATCCCAAGATATGGATTCCACATTTATAAACAAATGAAAATGACACCTTTCACCCCATTGTTTTATATAAACATGAGCATTACCTAGGTTTTGTAGTATAGAGAAAAATGAAGTGAACAAGAAGAAGCCGAAGTTCTTCTTCTCTCTGCTAAATTCTCTTCTGTCTTTCTTCATATGTTTCTTTATTTCTTTTATTAATTCATTTCATTAGCTAATTAATCTATTCTGTATGGATATGTAAATTTGTCGCAAAACAAGATATATGGCTTCATTTTTAATTTACGGGGGGGTGTAAATTATAAAATGTTAAAGACAAAGCAAAAGAACTATACCTAATTAAAGGCGAAGGCAAAGGATTTGTTTTGGGCCTTTGGAACCATGACTTATTTTATTATTTTTCAGATTTTTTCCCCCCTGAGTTTTTATCTTTCATTCTAGAACATTTCACTATCATTTTTGTTGTTTTCGTTATTTCAAGTATTATAATTTTACGAGTTATTCTTTTATGTTAAATAATTTAGAATTTACTTTTTTCGGCGAATTTGTGTATTAGAATTTAACATAGAAGAGGGTAAACCTTAGTTACGAGACTGTCCATTAATTCGGTAAAATGCTCTCTTTCAATTGGTGCATTGATATTTCTTTGCTTATGTTTTGTGTTATTAGAATAACCTTGAGGCAGCCATGTTTAAAGCTTTAAAGGCTTAATTATCTCTAGGTAATACATGTTTTGATAAATTTCAAAAAAAGTGCCATATGTTTTAAAAATATTTGAGTGGATGACAAACCATTAATTTTACCGTTAACTTTAATGTGAACAGTAAATTAATTATAAAATAATATTTTAGCCGATAATTAATTATAAAATTATGTTTTTGTCCCTATAACAACTACAAAATGACATTTCTATCCCTACAATTAATTACAAAACATGTTTTTGCCCCTACACAATTATTTTTTATTTTTTATTTTTTAAATAGAAAATTATAAAAATTTCATCTAAGTGTAATTACTGGACTTTTTTTTTGTTAAATCAAACAATTTTTAAAAAAAATTTCTTGTTGAATAAAAAATTATCATTAAATTTAATAAGAAAATTTTGTTTGATTCAACACGAAATTTTTTTTAAAAAAAATTGTATGATTTAACCAAAAAAGCCCATTAATTACACTTAGATGTAATTTTTTTTATAATTTTTTATTTAAAAAATAAAAAATAATTGAATAGGGGTAAAAACATATTTGTAACTAATTGTAGGGATATAAATATCATTTTGTAGCTATTATAGAGTATAAATGTCATCTTATAATTAATTCTAGGGACAAAAATATTATTTTTTAATTAATTTACTTTTCATGTTAAAATTAACGATTTGTCACCCATTCGAATATTTTTAAAATATGTATTTTTTAAAAAAATTTATCAAAACACGTGTGACCCAGAAATAATTAATCCAACTATAAATCACATGCTAATAAATTAAAAAAAAAAGTAAGAACATAAAGATTGGTTGGTGAACCAATCACTATCAAAGTCATTATTGGAATGCAATATTTGACTGAAACGCCATGTGACCGCCATTTTCCTATATTGACCATAATCTGTTTTTTTTTAATCACCTGCCACGCTTTCCTCTTTATGTTAGGGGTGGGCATATTTTAACCAAATCGATCCAAACCGACCATTCGATTTATTGGATTGTAAACCGACATCACTCGGTTTAGATTTTGGTTTGGAAGGATTTCAAATGGATTCAAACCGATCCAATCCAAAATTTAAAAAATTTTAAGATACATGATGTGTCAATTTCGTATTAGATTATTAACAAAGGAAATGTACACTTTCATACACAATAGCATATCTCTTACTATAAAAACAAAAATACAAACCTAATTTTTCAACACTCACGACTGCCTCCACCTCCACCTCCAGTGCTTCCTAATTCCTATCATTCTCAACTCTCTCAATCTCAATCTCTCATTCTCAAGTCTCCTGAGGTATATTTTGATTTTATTTTTCTCTTAATTTTATGATCTGATGCTGTCATTTCAGAACCATCAAACGTACTCTAGTATGGTCAGAAAATATTTTTCATTGAACTTTAATGATTCTCTTGCTTTGTTTGCATGCGTGTCAATGAGAGAAGGAGAAAAGGAGGGGGTGGTCTGCATCGTCGCATTATTAAAACTGCATCCTTTCATCCTTTTGAGTTGTTTGCAGTCTCATGTGAATTATCTTGTTCTTCTCTACATCAAATCAGTGATCATTGATGAGGAGGAAGCCTTTTGGATCTTTCAGTTCTTACGTTAGAAGCGGTATTTCTGTGTGAGCTGTTTCGTCGGATTTTCTTTATCTAGGGAAAGAATTTGGCGAGGAGAGCATAATTACTTCAAAGAATCATTCTGATCATTATGGGGAAAAAATCACAGAGAATTTCTTTATTATAATGTATTATGTTGTGAACAAATTTTGTGAGTTCGTTTTGATTGAACATGGGAAGAATTTCTTTATTAGAATGTATATAAAACCAGTATGTATTCTGTTATTAGAACTCAAACCAAAGATCCAAACCGATCCAGTCGGTTTGGATCGGTTTGGTTTATAAAAAAAATATGTCTATATCGGTTTGGGAATATTTCAAACCGATAAGTTTGGATCGGTTTGATAATATGTCTCAAACCGATCCAAACTGAATTTGCCCACCCCTACTTTATGTGTCACATAGCTCATGTATTGTGTTTTTATTAATATTAAAATTCATGAACCCAAATTTTGACTTTAAAATACGTCCCAAGATGGATATTTTATTGAAAATTGAAAATAAGCTGTCCGAGGAGATATGACCGGAATCATGCCACAAGACACAATCATAGTAAAAGAACCCATATGAATTTACCTCTTTCCAGGCTTCACATTTAGTCATCAGACACTCTCTAATTCCCTAATTTGATCAAGATACCAGTTTTGGAAACAGCTCTGTTATTGTTAGTAAGCTTGTATCACTGCTCTGGTCAACAAAAGTCAAAACTAGCTGCTGCTGTCACTAACTTGCATAGAGTGATAGTGTGGATTCCTTGATATATTTAATAATTGCAGAATTTTGTTTAGGCCACATACGATCCTATTTGCAGTGAATTGTGGATATTGTAGCATTTGTTCTTAAACAGGGGACGCTTTAAGATACACAAGGTATTGTAAGATTGGGAGCATATGTTTCTTGAAACCTTGTTTGTACTTATATGATAGGGTAGTGCATAGTGACAATTATTTTAAAATTTTGAGTGTACCTTATTTTTGAAATACTAAATTTTGCTTCCTACTTTAAATCGAACTAGGGTTACCGTAAAGTGCATTAACAATCAATCGAACTACCCCAAAGAGACATATATAGCAAGTAAAATCATAAACAAATTAACCTATTCATTTATAAATTTTGATAATTTTCAGAGATGGCCATTTTATTTCCTACTTTGGCTTGCTACTGTTGTCTGTGCGCAAATGTGCAAGGCTCAACTAAATCGTTCGTGGCCATAGAGTAAGCTTATGTGGTTACTCTAGCCATAATCTTTCATGGTGTTGCATTTGTAGCCCATGATTATAAGTCTCAAATGTAATTAAGCAAATTCTTCACAACTCTGCGGGCTTGTTGCTATTATCTTGGGATCTCTTTCGGCAGTCTCATTGGTCTCCATATTTTTCACGCACCCATTTGCTAAAATCGTTATCTACATTGCTTGGAGTTGCGCTGTTGTTATCATTGTTGTTTATCATATTGCAGAAAGTTTATGAATGCTTGTCGATGGCTTTACCACCAAATTTTGAGGCTTATCTGCAACATGTTGAATTGGATTCAAGATCATTATAAAAACTTCTTTTCAACAAAGTTGCAGCAACGCCCTGCAGTGTAAGTCATAAAGAGGTTTAAATCTTTGTTTTTGAAAATTTCATCCAATTTCTATAGAGAGGTTCCACTTATATTTGCAGATTTCAAAATATCAAAATATATACTCAAGAGCTTTCCTCATATATTAAAGTTGATTTTCATTCTATAATATAGTGTTTGATAGTGTGCTCTTATCCTATTCTTAATCATCACATATCTATGCATTGTTTATTGTTTTTTTAAAAAAATCTAATGTAGGATGGTTGCATGGAATGAGCATGATACATTTCTAAGGTCATAACATTCGCTACAAGTATCTGTTTTTAGCCTATAATAAATTATTTTGAAATTTGTGATGAGACGACCAAATTCAAAATGCTTATATTGCTACGCCCCATAGTTGAGCTGTAAATTCTGCTTTTTTCATTGTCTTTTTTCAAGTTTAAGTTATTTTCTTATTTTTTTATTTTTTTTAGGATTTCTATCTTTTTTTTCTAGATATCAAATTTCGGTACCATTTATTTTGTTTTTGTTATTTAGAACAGAAGAATTTTATTATAAAATAATATTTTGGATTTGTTTATTTTGGTACATTTCTTGATATTTAGGTTAGTATAAAAAGGGACCAAAATCCTAGTGTTATTTATTCAAACTTTTCTAATAAAACTTTCATTATTTAGAAATGTAATTTTTTTTTTGTCAAACAACGTTTTCTAATAACTAAGTAGTTTTGTATAATTTTTTCTTTACTATCCTCTTTTCCTTCCATTCAGGCCTTTTTCTTTTTCGGTTATTTTGAAGCCTTTCCTTAAAAACGTATTCTTAAAGTTTTTTATTTATCTAATTCTTTAGATATTATTTATTAATGCCAAAACAAAGATTATAATCTTAGTTATGAGTGTTTCGTGAGTAATTACTTGAACTTGATGGTACCTTGTTTAGTTATTAGACTAGCGTATGAAGTTTGTTCATCCATTAGTAATAACTTTTGCCGTACGTAAATTTTTTTTTTTAATTAATGAAAGTCAAATTTTAGAAGATCATGGCTATTCTATTTTCCCATTAAACTTATTTTATCTTCTCTTGGGGTTGTAGACTCAATCGTTTTCTCCTTTCCTTTTTATTTTATTTTCTCTGTTTTGGAAGAGCATGATGATGATGATGATGGTGGTGGTGGTGATAATAGTAATAATAATTGCTAGATGATCAATCAACACCCTTTAATCAAGAAATCACACAAGTAATCAAGATTGGATCAAAGAAACAAGATTAATCATAGCAAAATGACCGTTGCAGAAAATGCATACAACAAACCAGAGCACAAGCTACTAAATTTAACAATAAAGAGTAATGAACCCTAAACCTTCCAATACTAGAGAAAAGGACCAGAACACTAGACCTGTTTAAAAGATTTGCAATGAGTCATTAGACACTCTCTAAATCCCCATTTTGATCAAATTAGAAGGATTGTAAGTAGCTCTGTTAACCGGCTGATAACCCAGCCTGGTCGGTGAAAGTTAAAGCTGCTACTGTAACCAACTTGCTTTGAGTGACAGAGTGATTCTTTAATTGATATATTTAATAATTGCAAAATCTTGTTTAGGTGACATAGGACCATACCTTTATTGAATACTATAACATTTTTCCTTAAATATGAGGCGCTAACCCATGAAATTCTAAGGTTGAAACTTAAAGAAAAATAATATTTTTTTAAAAATTATAAAGAGACAAAACGAAGATAAAAGAGCAATGATATTTAACCCTCTCGTTTTATCTCATTGTGCTCCCCCATATCTTAAATTAATTCATTGTTTTAAATTACCTTAGTTAGAAATTTTTTTTTTTAAAAAAGATAAAAATAATTTTTTTTTCTCCCCCATATGCTTTCTGTCTTTATCTAGTATCATCTTCACTCAAACATCTATTTTCATCACCACCATCACTGCCATCACATCACATCTTGATCACCATTAATCAGAGACTAACTGCAAAGCATGAATTTTTTTTTTTTTTTTTTTATAAAAGGAACCACAAGAATAACCAATGAAAGAAATAAGTTCATTATTCAACAATTCAAATAACAAAATGTCTAATTGCTGAATCTGTTACATGCCATCAAAATCAAAATAGGCGTCCTCAAAGTCGAGCACTCAAAATTATCTAATCCTACAAAAAGTATTCCGCCCTGACAATGCTGCCAAATTAACCCCTTGTTTTGTATCTAAGCCGCCGCGGTAGATATATGGTTTCGGAGCAGCAGGAAGCTTGGATCTCTTTGCCAAACTCTCACTACAATGCTCACGTTGTTCCTTCAACTCGACAATTTCAATTTGAGATTTTTTTTAAAGGATTAACTTTCAAGAAAGTGATAGAGAAGAGGAGAATTTCATGAGCTTGTGAGAGAAAAAAATGATAAAAAAATATTTTTTATATTTTTAACAAGGGTTAATTTTAAAATAATTAGGATAAATTGAACTGCCGGTATGGCTAATGGAAATGACATTGCAGTTGACATTGTCTTTCACAACATGGTAAATTTTTAGTGGGATATGAGAGAATTGTCAAAAGTTCACGCCGCGTAAGAGTTTTTGGTGTGATGTGGGAGGATTGTCAAAAGATCACACCATAGGAAACTAATAATAGACCTAATTTCATTGTCAGTTCTATGTTTATTTACTTAATATTCATATGTTATTGTCTTATGATGGTAAACATATAGTAATAATAAAATATTAGACAATAATACATATTGATAATGCATTGAGTTTGGGTTTGATTTTTGAAAAACTATTTGAGTATCACCTACACTTAAGATATTTATGTGAATATATTTTAATATTAAACAATCAAAATCTATTTAATTGCTTTTTATATTTCACACATAACATGTTAGGTTTGTTTAAATTTTAAGTTGTAGCTAATAAATATTTATGTTTTGAAAGTCGAATCTAATAGCTACAAAAGCTGCGATAATGGTGCTATATATAGTTTCTAAGAATACAAGGATAAGCTGGTTAATTAACTTAAATTGTAATGATTAGACAGCAACTATCCCTAAAATCATAATGTCAAATTTTTTAGTTTTTTCACGTGATATAACCACAATTGCTACAGTTTTTTCTTTTTTTTAATAATGATGGGAGTTATAAATTATTTATATAAATTTGCGTAGAAACTAAAGTAATATAAAAGTTGCTGAATAATAATATGTGGTGCTTCAAGTGATTTTTATACGAGCCTTTCTTTTATTTAGCGACCTTAGTGCTTAAATAAACGTGTCCTTGATCTTAATTTACTTACCCTATTTAAGCCTAAGATGACATAAACATGTTCTTTTGTGACGAAGACATTAAGAGAAGACATCTCATGTTTTATTGTAACAGATAAGAAGTGGTCCAAACGTCTATTCATTATTTATTTATTCAAGGGAAATGATATTTGGCCACCCTCAGGCCATAGGGAAGCCAGAAACGACATGCTTAATGTGCCGTTTTTGGAGCTTTAGATTTGTAGACTAAAAACAAACTTTATCATTAAAATATATTATATTAAAAACAAACTTTATCATTAAAATATATTATATTAAAAGTAGATCTAGAAAATCTAAAACAGCTAAATTCTTTACTACTCTCTTTCTCTCACTCAGTCACCCGCTCTCTCTCTGTCACTCAGGCCCAGAAGCACTCTGGTCTCCGCCCCTCTCACCCACGAAGCTCGTTGCACGCCACGCCCATGAAGCTCTGTGTCACGCCACGCCCATCACCGACCGGTTGTCTCACGTCGACGACTAGCGAGACTTGGTACTATTGGTGTTCAGTTTTTGATTTTTTTTGGGATCTGAAATGTAGATTTTGTTTGTTCTTTTATTTATTAAATCTATGGGATTTGATGAAGTATATCTATGTGGGATTTTTTTTTAATTATTATATGCTAATCTGACGAACTCTTTTGCTTTTGTTCCATGGTTTGTCATGATTTTAAAGTTTTATATTTCCAGGGTCTAGCAAGCACCATTATGTGTTTAAATTTATTTTGGGGCCTGCATGCATGCATGTTTAATTGATAGACATATCTGGGAATTATTGTTTGGTAGCTGAGAAATTAAATAGAAAATTTTTATTTAAGCTAGCTAAAGGGTTTGCTTTTCGATCTTTGTTAAGCTTATGCTGGTAGTCTAACTATTTTTTGGGTTGTTCTAATTAATTTCTATTAAGTTTAGGATGATCAATACACGAGTCATATAATAGAAAAATAGAATCCATCCTGTTCTTTTTCTCTTTATGTTGCTAATTTGTTGTTAGACCTTGATCGAAATTAATCAACCAAGACTCCTCAAGATTTATCTAAACACTCTGATACTTGATAAAGAAACACTTAACCAATCGTAAAAGAAACAGAAATGAAGCTAAAACTGTTTGAGAGAATGAGCTGAGGAAACAATAACAAAAGGATTATCAAGTATATATAAGTGGATTCTAAAAGAGAGAACTCAGAGGAGTCAACAGGTGCTGGAGTTGGTACATACAGACATTTGTGGGCCATTTACTCCTATTGCTATTGGAAGTTATAAGTACTTCATCACGTTCATCGATGACTTTTCTCGTTATGGTCATGTTGAACTTCTTGCTGAAAAATCTGAATCTTTATCTGTGTTTCAAGCCTTTAAGGCTAATGTTGAGTTCCAAAAGGGCAAGAAAATTAAAGCAGTAAGATCAGACAGAGGTGGTGAGTACTATGGGCGATATGATGAAACTGGGCGTAATCCTGGACCTTTTGCTCATTTTCTTCAGGAATGTGGAATAGAAGCCCAGTATACAATGTCCGGGACTCCTGAACAGAATGAAATTGTAGAAAGGAGAAATCGTACCCTTCTTGACATGGTGCGGTGTATGCTGTGTAACTCCACCTTACCAAATTTTCTGTGAGGTGAAACCTTAAGAACTGCAGCTTACATTTTGAATCAAGTACCTAGTAAATCGGTGCCCAAAACTCCTTATGAGTTGTGGTCAAGGAAGAGACCTAGTCTTCATCATTTCCATGTCTGGGGATGCAAAGCAGAAGTGAGGCCCTATAATCCACAATCGAGGAAACTTGATCCGAAAACCATTAGTGGTCATTTTATTGGCTATTGTATAGGCTCGAGGGGTTTTAGATTTTATTGTCAATTTTGTACTAACACATGAGGGGTCCCTGCGCTCAACCACTGTATTTAAGTAACTTCTGCCCATTGGGAGTTAACTGTTGGAAAAATCAGTGGCATGTGTGCAGTGCACCTCTCTCTTCCTCTTCTCTCCCGTGTGTGTGTTTGTGTGTACAGTAACTTAGAGAAGCAAAGCCGATCCGTGAGCTGAAGCAAGGGAAACTAAATTCAGAAGCTAGATCAAGCAAGTAGCAACTCTCTTGAGGCTCTATAACAAGCTTTCAAGGTCGGATTCATGGGAGATCACGGTAATTTCGAAATTCCCTAAACTATGTGTTTAATTTGGAAATGCACGATTAAGGGCATAAAGTTTGTTTTTGTTTCATCAATTGGTATCAGAGCCCATAGTTATGCATTTCCTTGTAAACTATAGTTGATTTTTTGGTAAAACCTCACTCATGGAATTTTTCTTTTAATTTCGAATTTTTCAAATTTGGGCATATTTGATTAAATCGTTGTTAAACAATGCATGAGTGATGATTTTGGAGCAAATATATAATTTTTCTGTGATTTTTGGTGGTCAAAATCGGGATGGTATGAATGAGGTTATTGTAAATTCACTGTAGCAACACGGTTGAGACATCTCGAGGTTGAAGATGACATGGTGGGATAATTTCGTTTAGATCCCTAAACTTTACGAAATGTCACTATGGCCCAAAATATTTACAAACTTTTCGAAATGGTCCTTGACTGAGGGTAACTTTGTAAAAGATCAATTTGGTCCCTTAAATTTTAGTAAATTATATTATGGCTCAATATTTTATTTTATTTACATTTTGGGCCAAAAGTTTTAATATTTAAAACAGTAACCATAATTCTGAAAATTCTGCAATTTAGTCCAAAATCCTTTAAATTTTGGCGATTTTTCAGAATTTTAAATTTAAGAATAATCCAAACAAAATTATCCTACCATGTCATCTTCAACCTCGGGATGTCTCAACAGTGTTCGTCCTCATGTCCACAACAGGCTACCCACAACGGACGCATACGGGACTATTTGCATCCTAGCTTTGTCTACATCATTATCGGGACACAGAGACTTGGGAATTTTGTCACCTTTCGAAATTGGAGCTTTCCCAGGAGCACAAGACTGCAAAATGAACCTTTTCAAAATGCGATCAATGTTAAGTCTTTTGAGACAAACCTAGAATTCCTCTAGATCTGTCACGAAGAATCTCTATCCCTAATACATAATGGGCTTCACCAAGATCCTTTCATATCAAAACTGTATGACAACATTTGCTTTGTCTCAAGTAAAACATTAGTGTCATTAGCAGCGAGCAAGATATCATCCACATAAAGCACCAAAATGATATACCTGCTCCCACTGACTTTCAAGTATATACACTGATCAACAACATTTTCCTAGAACCCATAAGAGGTGACAATATCGTGAAATTTCAAATACCACTGTCTGGATGCCTGTTTAAGTCCATAAATGGACCTTTTAAGCTTACACACCATGTTTTCTCTACCAGTCTCAACAAAACCATCAGGTTGCACCATGTACACATCTTCAGACAAGCTCCCATTGAAAAAAGTTGTCTTCACATCCATCTGATGCAATTCTAAATTGAAATGAGCTACCAATGCCATGATAATACGAAAAGAGTCTTTGGTAGAAACAGGAGAGTGGGTTTCAGTGTAATCAATGCCTTCTCTTTGACTGAAACCCTTAGCCACAAGTCTGGCCTTGTACCTCTCTACCTGACCACTAGCATCTCTCTTGGTTTTGAAAACCCATTTGCAACCAATTGGTCTGCATCCATCTGGTAACTCAACTAAATCCCAAACCCCATTATGATACATAGATGCAATCTCATCATGCATCGCATGTAGCCAAGATGAGGATTATGAACAACTGATGGCCTCTTGAAAGGTAATAGGATCAGATGAAGAGTCAGCATCAAAATCATGCTTCTGCAAGTAAACAACATAATCATCAGAAATTACAGGTCTCCTGATCCTCTCTGATCTCCTCAATTGCACATCAGTACCATCATCCTCTACAGTCATAGGCTTCATATCATGATGAAGTTCAGGATAAACAGAAGAATCATCAATATATGGTAATCCCATCGCAGAAGTCAGAAAAGATGGAATAGGTAAAACCACACGTTCTTCTCTTAATGTGAAACTACGAGGCTCAAAACCTACACCATTGTGATCATTCTCAAAATAAATGGCATGATTAGACTCAGCTCTTGATATTTTCTCATTTCTCCAAGTAGCCTTCCTCAAGAATTTAATTGGGACAAATTTTGAGTACTGACGTGAGTCCATTTTGTTTTATCTGTCTGCATCGAATAGAGTCTTGGCATTAAGAGTTGATGAACCAGCCAAGTCCACAGATACGAGCACTGCTGCTGAAAAAGCAGAGTGGGCAGCTTGGGATGAATCTAATAGACACTGTCTGGATACAATGAAATACATCATTGATAGAACAATGAGAGATAGCATCCCTGCATATGACAAGGTCAAAGATTACTTGGCAGCTGTTGGAATAACTTTTAAGAAGGTAGATAAGGCAGAAAATGGTAACTATCTGAGGCTGCTTGCTAATATTCAGTATGATGGTGTTTCTGGGGTCAGAGACCACATCCTTAAGATGACCAGTTACCATAAAAAGCTAAAGGACATGGATGTCAATCTGCCTGATGACTACCTGGTCTTCCAAATTCTTGAATCTCTTCCACCACAATTTGGCAATTTGAGAAGCCAATACAATACTCAGAGAGATACTTGGAATATCACTGAGTTGACTGCTTATGTGGTTCAAGAAGAGGAATCATTGAAGAATGAGAAATCTCACACTGTCATGCTGACAACTACTCAAGAGAGTTAGAGTGTGAAGAAAGGCTCTTCAAAGACCAGTAATAAGTTTTTCAAGAAGAAAAAGTTTGGAAAGAAATTTTCACGTGGTCAGTATTCTACTACTTCTGGTTCCCCTTCTGAGAGCTTTAAGGGAAAGTGCCACTTTTGTAAGAAACCTGGGCACAAAAGAGCTGATTGCAGAGGATTCAAAGCATGGTTGAAAACGAAAGGTATTCATGTAGCCTTTGTAGGCTTTGAATCTAATCTAATTGGTGTTCCTTCTAATACTTGGTGGTTGGATATTGGTGCAACCATTAATATAACGAATTCCTTACAGGAATTCAGAAGCAGGAGGGAGCCCAATGAAGGGGAGTTGATAGTTCACATGGGCAATGGAGTGACAGCCAAAGTTGAAAGCATAGGAGCTGTCAGCTTACATTTAGCCACAGGCCATGTTTTGGATTTATTATATACAACTTATATTCCTTCTATTAGGAGAAACTTGATATCTGTATCTATTTTGGATAGATGTGGCTATACTTTTCATTTTGGTGACAGAAAAGTTTATTTATTCCGCAATTCAGAGTTAGTTGGTTCTGGCACTCTATATGATGGCTTATATATGATTGATGTATGTTCTTGTGCTATTGAATCTTCATCCAATGCTCATGTTATGCATGTTGTTAACTCTAATCGTGTCAGGATTGATGAAAATTCCTCTATGTTGTAGCATAAACGGTTAGGTCACATTTCTATACAGAGGATGGAGAGGTTATATGGAGCATCCTTTCGGTGCACATATGATTTGATATTTATGGCACATTTTGGACTTATTTATGTTTTGGGTGATTGCTTGTATTTGAGCTTTTGCTATAGTCACATATTGATTAATTCGGTTGTTTTTAAAATATTATTTTATTTTAAACTTATCATTAGAGTGATTTTTGTCGTTCAAGTGGGAGATTGTTAGATTATTTCTCACATTATGTGGACTGGCATAAATCATTCTAATTATTTTCTATATTTTACCGAATTAATACGTGACTAATGTCAAATATTATTGAGCAATTTTGACAGACTCATTTATTAAGTGATCAAATATTATGTTAATGAGTCTATTTTGACATACCCTATACAGTAATATATTATGGACAAGTATATCCTTAATTGTGTTATTTTATCTCATAATGGGATGGACACTTTTGTACTAACACATGAGGGGTCTATACGCTCAACCGCTGTATTTAAGTAACTTCAGCCCATTGGGAGTTAACTGTTGGAAAAATCAGTGGCATGTGTGCAGTGCACCTCTCTCTCCCTCTTCTCTCCCTGTGTGTGTGTTTGTGTGTACAGTAACTTAGAGAAGCAAAGCCGATCCGTGAGCTGAAGCAAGGGAAACTGAATTCAAAAGCTAGATCAAGCAAGTAGCAACTCAGAGGAGTCAACAGTCCCGTATGAATCCGTTGTGGGTAGCCTGATGTATGCTCAAGTTTGTACTCGCCGTGATATTGCTTTTCCAATGGGAGTACTTGGTAGATACCTGAGCAATCCTGGATTTGAACACTGGAAGGCTGCAAAGAAAGTACTCAGATATTTGCAGGCCACTAAAGATTTTTTATTGACATATCAGCAATCTGACTATTTGAATATAGTTGGATATTCTAATGCTGATTTTGCAGGGTGCTTGGAAGACAAGAAATCTACATCAGGTTACATCTTTATGATGGCAGGAGGAGCTATATCATGGAAAAGTGTCAAGCAGACACTCATAGCTTCTTCAACAATGGAAGTATAATATGTAGCATGTTTTGAGGCTACACGTCATGCTTTATGGATGAAGAATTTTATCACAGGGCTAGATTGTATATTGACCGTACCGAGGCCATTAAAAATATACTGTGATAATTCTGCGGCTGTTTCTTTTTCTCACAACACAAGGAGTTCCTCACGTTCCAAGCATATTGATATTAAATACTTGTTTGTGAGAGAGAAAATTGCTCTATCTTGTGTATCAGTAGAGTATATCCCTACAGAACTCATGTTAGCCGATCCATTGACTAAAGCTTTAGCTCCAAAAGTATTTTAAGGAGCATGTGACGCATATGGGATTATTTGAATCCACTTATATATGCTGAGTCAGTGGGAATTTTGAAACAATAACAAAAGGATGTCCATGCCCTTAATCGTGCATGGACATCCTTCCACTTATACATGAGGGATCCAAATGAAATTATCCCACCATGTCATCTTCAACCTCGAGATGTCTCAACAGTGTTACTACAGTGAATTTACAGTAACACCATTCATACCATCCCGATTTTGGCCACCAAAAATCACGGAAAAATTATATCTTTGCTTCAAAATCATCACTCATGCATTATTTAACAACAATTTGATCAAATATGCTCAAATCCGAAAAATTCGAAATTAAAGGAAAAATTCCATGAGTGAGATTTCACCAAAAAATCAACTATGGTTTACAAGGAAATATATAGCCATGGGCTATAATACCAATTGATGAAACAAAAACAAATTTTATGCCCTTAATTGTGCATTTTCAAATTAAATACATAGTTTAGGGAATTTCGAAATTACTATGATCTCGCATGAATCCGACCTTGAAAGCTTGTTATGGAGCCTCAAGAGAGTTGCTACTTGCTTGATTTAGTTTCTGAATTCAGTTTCCCTTGCTTCAGCTCATGGATCGGCTTTGCTTCTCTAAGTTACTGTACACACAAACACACACACGGGAGAGAAGAGGGAGAGAGAGGTGCACTGCACACATGCCACTGATTTTTCCAACAGTTAACTCCCAATGGGCTGAAGTTACTTAAATACAGCGGTTGAGCACAGGGACCCCTCATGTGTTAGTACAAAATTGTCCATTCCATTATGGGCTAAAATAACACAATTAAGGATATACTTGTCCATAATAGACTACTGTATAGGGTATGTCAAAATAGACTCATTAACATAATATTTGATCACTTAATAAATGAGTCTGTCAAAATTACTCAATAATATTTTATATTAATTTGGTAAAATATAGAAAATAATTAGAATGATTTATGCCAGTCCACATAATGTGAGAAATAAATTTAACAAAAACCAGCAATCAAAGAGAAACAGAATTAAAGTGGTTCAGCCTGGAGATGGCCTACATCCACTGAAGAACAGAGCAACAATCTTTATTCAATCACCAGTAACAAGATACGAGTTTATAGATGAAGTTACAAGCATCACACACACTGATCTCTTTTCTCTTAAGGCTATATATACACGCTTAAGAGACCCCACCACCAGTCAGCTGTCCTCTGTAACCAAAACCCAGAATTTTCCCGCCCTGGTAACAGAATATAACAGCCCCTGAGCCACGTGTTTGTTTCACGTTTGATGAAGGCTCCAAAACGGCAACTCAACAGGTCGTGTTGATAAGTGAAAGCATGTGACGATCACGTGCTTTACTTTTCTATAAATGGATGACCAGTTAACACTGTCAAATGGTTTCGAATCACTACAACCTACATGTCATATGCTATTACAACCACGAGCTGACATGCCGTATAACTCTCTGGAAATCAGTTACACAACTCACACTTCAACATTTGTATTTGATTTTTATCGAATATATGTAGAAACCTAAAGGCTCGTTATACCTATTACGTTGTATTTGAGGCACGTCAGCCTGGCATATATGAACACCCAATTCCCTACTTCAATTACGCTAGAAGCTAGGAAGACTAACGTGGAAACATGTGATAAGAGTGTACAAACTGATGAAATTAAGAATGATTGTTGGAATTTTTGAATTATTCTTTCCATTGTGTTGTGTATTTTAGGAATGGCAATTTCGTTATGCAATTTGTTTAAGTGAATAATTGTACCTGATATTTTTGGGTTTTTGTTAATTTGGCATTTCTAAGCCATTCACGTTGCTTGAACTACTCTTGTTGTCATAAAGGTTTCATTTACGTCATAAAATACTATTTTCACAAAAACTTCACCTTCATTTTTGCTTTGGAACAATTCTTCAGTTTACGAACCTGCATGCATCATTCTTAGGTTACAAAATAAAAGAAAGATTTGTCAAAATCTGTCCTAAAATATTGACATACTCAACCTGTGAATATATGGATAAAAAGCGTTCAAAATGTTTCCACAATCAATTAAGAATAAGGTAAGATGACATGACTCCATCAATCATTGAGCATTAGAGTAATATCATCCTACCAATTGATACACAAACCACAACTAAAATTATACAACAAAAGACTAAGGCAATGATTAATTCGTTATGTCCGCTTCAAACCTCTTTGTCATTGTCATTTTGTTGAAGTAGTAAATCTTGAAAACTCCCTTGTTGAGACCCTCCACATGGTATCCAAGACGAAGAATAAGGCAACAAGGATGAACGCGATGAGAGTGATAGAGATTGCTAGTTAGCACAAAATAAGAACCATATTAAATTCCAAAAAATGAAAAATTAATTAGACATAAAATATATAAATTGGATTATAACTTACAGTGTAAGAATCAAAAGGAAACGATGGATAAATATCATATTCTTGTGATTGGCATGCGAACACAGGTGCCTAAATAAAGAATGTACTGGCAACTTTTTAGTGACCATTAAAAATACAACAATGGCATATTTAGTGACCATTAAAAATAAAAAGAATTAAATAGTATTACATCAAAGAACACAAAACTTACTGAATCCCTGTTGCTCTCCTGTATTGAGACTATAGTATCGATCTCACAAGATAACGGTGTTTCTACGTTTAAGTTCTGCAAATCCATTAAAAGAGAAATTAAAATTAAAATTAAATTGACTGTAGAATAATTAACTAAGTATTTTAATCTTACCTTAATTTTCTTTTTATATTTCTTCTCAACCTTCGATCGTTTTCTTTGAGAAGGTGGACTTAATTATCACTTTCTTTATTGTTTCCATCTAAATTGTTGTCATCTAATTCTTCCAAATCCTCAACTTCACAATTTTTTTCTAAATCCGTCATTTCTATATCATGAAAAGAAATTGTATTAACCTATATAATTCAGAAAAAATCTAAATTTCAAATAACTTATTTTTAGTAATTTCAGCGTATAAATACAACAAAAAATCCAAACACCAACAATAAAAAGTACCAAAAAATTGAACACCAATAGTGAACAGCGTGATTACTGATCGTCGACGTGAGACAACTGGTTAGTGATGGGAGTGGCGTGACAAGAGCTTCGCGGGTGGCGTGCAGCGAGCTTCGTGGGCGAGAGGGGCAGAGAGCTTCTGGGTGAGAGTGAGAGGGAGAGCGGGTGACTGAGTGGGAGAGAGAGAATAGTCAAGAATTTGGCTTTTTCAGATTTCCTAGATATACTTTTAATATAATATATTTTAAAGGTAAAGTTTGTTTTTAATGATAAAGTTTGTTTTTAGTCTACCAGTCTAAAGCTCCAACAACGGCACACTAAGCATGTCGTTTCTGGCTTCCCTATGGCCTGAGGGTGGCCAAATATCATTTCCCTTTATTCAATATAAACGGCCAACATTAAAAAAATTGATAAAAATCGCTCAAGTGAAAATTTAGAATTATATTTTTTAATACTCTTTGAGTCTCTCTCTTCTGTCCTTTTTTTTAATAAATAAACCTTAGTGTAAAATTAGAAGAATTTTAGATATAAAATTTGACAATCGCTAAATAAAAAAGTAAGAAATTGAAAATAGAGGAGCCCTGTTATCATTAGAATATTGATTATATATCATATAATAACTTCTTGTGGTTTATTATAGCACTCTGAGCCATATTCTAAAATTTATAGGTTTGTTAAGGTTTTTATTATTGACATTATTGTGTCAATACTATTACAATTTATTCATTTTATTGTAATGATAATTTGTCTAGTCTTAGGTACTTGTTATATTAAATTATGTAAATTAATTGAGAATACTTTTAGAGACAAAAGAAACACGTGCATGTACGATTAATAATGGAAGAGTTATAAATGAAGGTGATTGCTTCATTGAGAGGCATATTAAATAATTATGGAGAGTTGCACTATTTCGGAAGCATATATTTATACTTCCCTATCAGGATTTGGGCAATATCAGAGGCGAAATATTAAAAGATCATATCGCATATATTTGAGTCATTTTATATTGAAGACACATATAGAGGAAAGAGTGCATATCCGGCCGTAACTATTATCAGACTCTCCTCAAGTATTCTCATGCTTCCTCAACTGTTCTGAACTATTCTTCATTGTGGGCAGATTTACTTAAATACCAACACTATGATTCAATACTTCAAAGGTCAAGGAAATGTCAAAATATGAAATGCAAATACTTAAATACCCTTCTACGTAACAAAACTTGGTACTTCTAACTGCATTCGCAGAGAATTTATAAAATTTAAAAATAAAAATTCATCCATGAAAAGCTTCGTAACAGAAAAACCGTCTTTCAAAAAAAAAAAAAAAAAAACCGACTCATTTATCTGCCAATGCACCAATCGGGACTCATTTAAAAACGAATCCAAAGCAAAAGTAAATGACACAAATTGCATAGATATCTAAGAGCCGCATCAAAGGCAAAGTAATAAATTCTCCTAGGTCAAAAGCAATTAACGACGAAAACTTTCTTCATTAAGGTTCTGGCCTACGAATAAAAAGGGAAAAACCACCCCAAGGTCAAAGCACAATGATAAGTTTAGAATTGCAGTTTTTAAATTTATTTTTAATAAATCAACGTGTATGAAAATTAGATAATAATTTCGATTAACTTTTTTTGATAAATATAGACATAAAATTTTTAAATCATCAAACAGAAAAACAGGGGAATTAAAAGAGAACATATGTTTCTCCTCTGTTTTGTTTGTTACTCAACAAGGAAATGAAAAGATCGCAAGCGAAAATTTTGTTTCTGCGTTGTCTCCTCAATGCTGCATGCATTCAAATAAGACCTTACATATACTCGTAAACTAGCTACTCTGCATGTAAGTTCTTGATAAGTCCAAATAATAGAATAATTGTAAAATGTTCAAATTCAGTAATTAATTATACATATTTATTTATTCGAAAATTATTATTATTATTAATTATTGTCAATAATATATTGATACACTAATTAATTGTAAAAAATGTTATCATTCATAACAATAATAATGATGATGATAAACAAAATTCAAAATATATTAACTAATTATAATAATATATTAATTAATTACAATAATATATTAATTATTTAATAATAATCATAAATGCAAAATGTATAAATTAATTAGAATAATTATATTAATTAATTATAAACATATATTAATTAATCATAATAATTTTTTAATTGAGGACAAAATAGACATTTTATAGTTTGTGAGAGGGGTAAAGTGGTCAATCTTGAGAATGGAGGATTGATTCCCACCACCTTCCTTGGGAATCAATCTTTCATTCCTCATTCCTACATTTGGATGGTCTCCATAATTTTGATTCGGATTCCTGCCTCCATTTTATGAAGCAAACATCATTAATGATTTCAATTCTCTAATCCAATTATTGTTGATTGGTTCAAATGCACAAAGAGAATCTCTTTACCATGTAGCTAGGCGTCAAGGTTGTGCTGCGCAAGTAACCTTTTTCTTTTCCTTTTATTTTTCTTGTTTTCCTTAACGGATCAGAAGTAATTGGTGCCTTTAAGATACTACAATGTAAATAAGCACTTATGGTTCATTAAATCTGTTGTAACACTCGGTACCCTCAGGTTACTTTTGAAAAATGGCTTTTCTCACTAATCGCTAATATTCAAGTAAGTTTGTTTCATTCCAGAAGGTGCAAAGTTTCAAGCTTGTTGTATTGGGATATAACAAACTTTGGCCTTATATGCCTGTTGTAACGTTCAACTGTTCATTTTAATTGTTTCCTACCATCCACTTACGCACTGTAGCATTTTATTATTCACCATTTTAGTTGTTTAAATGAAATTTTATTTTTGTTAAAAATAAAGTACACCATTAAGATTTAGAAAAAGAGTCATGTAGATCCCAAATTTTTAATAAAGAATACCAATATTCTCATTGACTATAATAACCTTAGCAGGTGGTAATAAAAAAACATTGACTTCAAATTTTTTACGAAATGTAAATATGATTTAAATAATTAATTTCAATATTAATTTTTAAAATTTAAATTAATATATTTGTATTTATAAAATATTTGTAATTACTATAAAATTTTAAATAAATCCTTAGGTTAAATAGATTTTACAATTAATATAATATTTCTCATGTATTAATAATATTAAAATTATTTTATATGATATTGAAAATAACTTAAATTTTTATATATTTATTTGAATATTATGTCTCTATTTATTATAATTTGGTTTAATAGAATACGAGATTGTAAAATATTAAAATATTTTTAGATATTGAAATTATTTTAATATGTATATATTATTATATTTATTTAAATCTCCTATTTATATTTATTGTAAATTATTAGAGTTAATTTTTTTAGTTAATAAATTTAAAAATATTTTAATTAAAAAAAAGAAGTCTTATTGTCTGTTATGCACGATATGAGGCTCTACAAAATCATTTCTCCAGACAGGTGTCCTTTTCCTATTTTCAAAAGGAAAATAAGTTTAGGGGTTTCAAAAAATTCTAGTCGTATCAGCCACTATGACTAATGGGAAACGACATTGCAATTGACATGCTTTTCACAATATGAGAAATTTTTGGAGGGATACGGGTATGGGCGGAGCTCAAGCCAGATCTCTATGGGGGCCAATCCATACATTTTGAAATTCTTAAAGGATAAAATTATCTTATGTTAGTAATAGTATGGGCAAAATATTTCTACCGAGGCCAACATTGTATGTTTATTTAATATTTTTTTTACTTTTATTTAAAACTTCAAAAACAATTATTGGTGGGGGGCCATGGCCCCCCATCGCCCTTAGTACCCTCTGCTCCTGGATACGGAAGAATCGTCAAAGGTTCACACCACGCGAGAGCTTTAGGTGGGATAGGGGAGGAGGCTAATGTTAAGTTACTCACTATTCATGTGAGAGGGTTGTAAGTTACTTGCATGTAACATAGGAGGTTCTAGGGGAGAATTGTCAAGAGTTCACACCACGAGAAACTAATGATAAGTCTAGTTTTGCTATCAGTTCTTTATTTATTTATTTTATTTATTTCATACATTATTGTCTTGTTGGTATTGTTTTGTAAAGGTATAAAAATACATTAAAATATTAGGGATATTGTTAAGTTACAACTGATGTAATTTACAGTCTTTTCAAAAATAATGTAAAATATTTAATAGGTGATGGGACCCACATTTTTTTGAAGAGAATTAAAGTTACAGCGGTTCTAACTTAGTAAAATCCAAACATTAGACAATAATAACACACATTAACAATACATATAATTTGGGTTTGATTTTTAAAAAAAATTTGAGTATCACATATCCTTATGATATTAATGTGAATATATTTTAATATTAAATAATCAAAATCTGTTTAGTTATTATTTTTAAACCATACATTGCATGTTAGGTTTCTTTGAATTTCAAGTTGTTGCTAATAAATATTTATGTCGTGAAAGTCGAATTCAATAGCTACAAAAGCAGAGATAATGGTATTGTATATAGTTTTTAAGAATGCAAGGATAAGCTGGATAATTGACTTAAATTTTAATGATTAAAAGAGCAACTATCCCTTAAATTATAATGTCAATTTCTTTAATTTGAATTTTTTTCATGTGACATAACCACAATTGCTACAGTTTTTTTTTAAAATAATAATGGGAGTTTTAAATTATTTATATAAAATTTGTGTAGAAACTAATGTAACTTAAAAATGGTTGCTGAATAACAATATTTGAAACTTCAGGTAATTTCCATATGAGCCCTTTTTATATTCAGCAACTTGAATTGGCGGAAATCCGATTTGAATTGCCTTTCAGTTTATGGCTACCTTACGGTGGCGGACGACTGGATTTACGGTCGTCGACTGCTAGGGATTATGGTGGTGGTGTAAATTGACGGAAAAAGGAGGTGGTTTGGTGGCGGCGCGTGTAGGAAGCACTCGTGGGTTGTCGTTTCGTCTGGTGACTGCAGGCCGCGATCAAGGGCTGAAGTTGGTCGGTTTTTTGTCAACGGAGGCCGGCGAGTTTGTTGGTGGAGGTGACTGGCGGTGAAAGTGGCTGAATGGTGGTGGATTGCTTGGTGGATTCGCGGGTTTGGGTTGGTGATTTGCGGCTGTTCAGGCGGCAGTTGAGGCAGCGACGGCTGCGGCTTGGTCGGAAGTGGCTAGCGAGGTTTGTGGTGGTGTTGGCTGGCTGATCAGCGGTGGAGGTTGATGTGGCGGCTAGGGTTTTCAAATTTGTAAAGTTTTATTATTTTGATTTTTTTTAAGGATTTAGTGTGGATGGGTATGGAGTATCTAAGAAAGCTGGCGATTTGCAGAGAATCGCTCTGATACTAATTGATGGAACGAGGTCTAAATATTAGATATCGTTCTAGTCTTAGACTAAGCCAATATGATTAGTTTACGCTCTAATCAAAGCGTGATTAGATATTGTTCTAACCCAAACGATTCAATGCGACTCAATGAGACTTTTAATAGTGTGTAATACTAGATTGGATGATATTCTAATCCAAATGACTATACAAAATAGATTTTAATAGATAATCATAGAGTAAATTATAAAAGAGGGATTTTATTTAATAATTGAACTTGAAGTTCTAAAAACAATGACAAACAACTTTATTTATAGTAGAAGAAATCAACTTTTCTAAGTTAACATAAAATTAAAAACTAAATCACAATTATAATAAAAATAAAAGATTAAGATACTTACTATAATTGACTCAAATTAAAATAGAAAATCCTAAAATAATAAATATTCTAAAATTCTAAATGATATGAAATAACGTTAATTAACTTCCTAAATCATTTCTTTGGTGTAAACTATTTTGCTTCCAACCTCGCTTTAAAGGTTTGAACCAACGCTACTAACAACAATGTATTAAGTTATAATCTAACGCAAGATCTTGCCGATGCATCTACTGAAGTCTTTGTTTGGTTAGACAATAATGAGTCTATCTCATCACTTGTTACCTCTTTCTTGAAGGCTGCATCTGTTGAAGCGATAGCCTCGCTGAAAGTTTAAAGATCTTCTTCCATGTTAAATAAAATGGGCATTTGATTAAGAAATTTATCTCTATCTCCTCCTATCAAATAACGACAACCATCCGAAGGAGAAAAAAAAGAAAAGACATCCGAAGGAGAAAAAAAGAAAAGAAAAGTCCATGGGTCATAATAATTTTTGGTCTATTCCCGGACCCTCATTATCTCCCACTATGAATGATGAAAATGAAAATAAATGGCATGTTCCCAAAATGAGGAAAGTTTTTGAGGATACGAGAGAATTGTCAAAAGCTCACACCAGGCCAAACAAGTGCTACCTCCAATTTTATTTTGTCATGAGGGTAAATTTCGTTGTACTCCCTTACTAGAGTGACTATTTTCAAAATACCACCTAACGATACAAAAATCTCACTCTACCCCTCAAATGCTGTTATTTTTAACGGTCGACTGATTTTGACTTAATATATTACAAGAATACCCCTGACTGATTGACTCTAGCAGAATATGCCTGCCTAACAGTTTTTTGTGGTTGAAAAGAACTATTTTTATTTCCCCTAGAGGTTTGACATATTTGCAGTTTTATGACAAAGATGGTTTTATTTATAAAAATACCCTATGAAATTATGGTATTTGTCATATGGTAGGTGTTAAATGCAAAAATAGCAATAACAAGAACTTCAAGAAAAATAAAATTATTTTTAATCTATTTTAATTAATAAAAAATATAATCAACAAAAAATTTCATCTACAATATCAACAAAATCAAAATCAAACATTCAAACCCTCCATATTTTACCATTTATTTTTTTAAGATAAATCATTAATAGATTAGTTATGTTGCCCTTAATGTCATTTGAGTGTCCAGAAATTACATTAAACAAATTTTGTAATATCAATTTAAAAAAAAAAAGTTGTACTCAATAAAAAAAAATTATAGCAGTACAAAAAATAGAAAAATGATATCATAATAAAAATTAAAACAAAAATTTCAAAAAAATCATCTCGTAAAAACTAAACCCATAACATGTCCACCATCATCGCACTTCAGTGCAGTATCCATAACAATAGCACCAAACGTTGCTATGAAAGCACAATAGACTAAACTTCAATTGGCGAGCACGACACAGTCAAAATAATTTGTACCAATTAAATTAACCAATTCTAAGAACAAATAAACAATAATATGCAAACCCTAAGATTAAATTACCCAATTCCAAAAACAAATAAACACAACTCGTCCCTCCGTGTATATTGATCTTGTTTGTATATATGCAACACCTTGATATGAAGTCATTTGTTACATCTCGCACCAAAATTGTGCAAATTAAGGGAGGGGCTGGGCTGGGCTTTGGCACCAGCAGAGCCTTTTGATCCAGGCTTTAAGGCCTTATTATATGTTTTACAATTTTTAAAAAAGAAAATTTTTATTATATTTAACAACCATTGTAGCTTCTATGGTTCTACCACCCCTCGATTTTCGCTACCTCTTTCATATTTATGATTTTACCCTGAATCAAGACTACATAAAAAAAGAAGAATTCAGTTCGGTTTTTTATAAAACCTCTTTCTTTTATGTAATTTTAAATAAGGTTAAAATAATTAGGTTAAAAGGATTTAAAATATTAAACGATAGAATAAGGGGAAGTTTCCAAATCAGGGGAATAGAAGGAGCGTTACCCCTTATAGACGAACTAAGAATAATCCATCTAATGATAATGGAGAAAGCAGGGCCAAAGACTGTATACTGTAACCATATAATTTTAAGATGCAAATTAAGTAATTATATGTTATTTTGATGGTTTTGTAGTGTGCAAAGTTTCTAGTTCCATTATTTTTCGGAGTTGTTGAAGCTAAAAATGTTCAAGGAAAAAAATAAAACCTTGATCAAAACACATTTGATGAATATGTGGCCATTTCTGTTGGCTTTACTCATTTACAGCTTTGCATATTTTGCTGTCGTGAAGTGGGAGTTCCAAATTTTCAAGGCAAGTGCTATGATTTTAGGATCTCTTTACTCAGTCTCATTGGTCTCCATTATTTTGCCACTCCCCTTTGGACATTTTATTTCCATTATATGGGCTTTTGTTCTTTTCTTGTTGCTTATAACAAGAGGTTTTATAAGAAGATGTAGCAATTTTGGAATAGATTTGGAGGAAACAACCAAAAACTATTGCTAATGCAGCTCGATCGCTTGCTAGGTGTGGAGGAACTAAAATTTTTCCATGCAAGATACCAAAAATCATTTAGGTGTTATCATTATTTATTCACATATACATTCTTAGTGTGACAAAATTATGCTTTTAATAACCAAAAGAAGCTTTTGTATCAGTTGAAAACATCAAGTTAGTGTTAAACTGATCAATTTATCTTATATTGAAGATTTTGTTTTTTCATTACTTATCACATTTATGGTGATACATTGATTTAGCAAAAATAATCAAATTTCTAGGCTATTTAGGAAAAAATTCATTAACTTTAATTTCAAAATTTTATAGTATTTTTTTATTTAACTTTTAATGGGTAAATCTACCACTAAACAATGAAAAAATTTGAGATATATTAGTTGAAGCACAAAAAAAAGGTTCACAATTTTTTTTAACATGAGTATCTTGATGAATTGTAAGAGGGGAATTGATTAATTCCTACAAACAGAATGGGGTTTAATAATTTTTCTCGTGATTTATTAACACATATTTCAAAAGGTATTTATTGTACATGGTACAAATAAAAATACAGCACTTCAAAAAAGAAAACAATGAAAAGAAAATTTACCATTTGGCTGAGGGGTATATGCTATGTCGTGATCAATTTTTTTCCCCCTACCTTGTCCAAGCTAGTACCAAAACAAATCAGTATAATTAAAAAATAATAAACTGGCTTTACCAAAGGTAAATATAGAAGTCAATTGTGGACTAGAGTGCAATGATTCCAAAACTTGAAGCCCTAAAACGGCTGTGTTTTGAGTAAGTGAATTCACTTACAAGTCACGTGCAGCTCACATGTTATCCTCTTCACTAAACTTAAGCAACAACGACGCTGGTTTCAGTCGTTTTGAGCAAGCTTAAGTGAAGCACGCGAAACCGCATGTGAGGAGGGAATCAAATTCGTTATGAAGCCGTTATACACGCGTCCAATAGCTGTGCAATCTGGGTTTCAATATCAGGAGAATAAGAGGCTGGTTGTTGAAGAAAATGGCACGGGATTTAGATGGTTTTCCAGAGAGGTTTAGAAATTGAGAGAGAGTCTTATTGTTCCTTGTAATCTCCTCTGTATTATCTCCGTAATAATCATCTTGAATCATGAATAAAACTTTTTCTGTGGCTTCTCCCGTGGAAGTAGATTGTGCATTTATGCACGAACCACGTTAAATTCTGCTCTTTGTGTCCGTGTGTGTTGCTTCTAGTTCAGTTTAATCTTCTGTTTCAGTCGCCATTAACCTAGATTTAAGGTGTGAATCAGCATTGAAGTCTCAGATTGGTGATTGGTTTAATTGCAACTTGAAAAGATCTTGACAAGGTTCTTGGGCAGTGATTTATTCCTGTTCAAAGAATTAAGCAATCCAGTCATTACATTAATTAAGCTCTTTTTTTTTTCCTAAAGAACTATATACGCACACATATCTTTGAATGACAACGGCAGCGGCCAAGAAGCAGCCAGAGTGGTGGTCACTGCGGCGGCTACGGAGGCAGCAGCCATGATTGTCTTTGCAATATGTTTGCCTTGTCTTCTCGCTCTCTGAATTACAATAAAAAATTATCGTACAAGAATGGGCAAGAGAAGAGGAAGGAAATTCAATAATGAGCGAGCATGTGAGATGAGAGTGGAAAATTCTCATTTACATGTGCATTGCAATCAAAATTCTCGTGCATATTAAATCAATATTCAATAGTCTATCATGGTTATGAATTAAACAATACTTCAAAAATAATGATGTATGTGTAATAATTAGTACAAAACTTATAAGAGACAAAAATAGAATATCTTGTAATGAAATTTGTTTTTTGTCAAGTATTAGTGAAACTTTTTTATTCTGTAGTGAAGTGTGTTATTTTTTGTACTAATTGTTGTACACATATCATTGTTGATACTTCAATAATAAAGTTTATTAAACACATGTACTTAGTTTTTGAAATTCATATTATCAAACACTAGAAGTCTAGAAGTGAAAACCAGGATTTTCGCTTGAGACGAAATCATACCAATTAATTAGTATACTCCATATTAATAGATTTTTCTTAGTCTCAAATTTGCAAAGTTTTTCTGAAACTACGATTTATATAAGTACCAATAAGGGAGTGAAACACAATCTAAATTGCCACATCAAATAGAAAACCTATACGATCTAAAAAGACCAATAAGATTGCCCAAGACCTCATATGGTCATATAAGAGTCAAAGTAATGGATAAGGCAGGGCAAGACAACAAAAATGGAAGCCATCACCGCCACCACAACTATTCCTCTTCTTACTCTTTACAAATGGAGAATTATGCACTCTCTGTCTCTCCCACTGTCAGAGGTATACATACATATATATGTATGTACGTATGTATGTACGTATGTGTGTGTGTACATATATTAATTCATTTTGGTTAAAAGTTTAAATAAAGTTTAATTTTTACTAACTTTATAAACTTTATTTGATATGCAGCTAATAAAGTTTAAATAATTAACAAGAAAAGAAAATCCCTTAAGTTTATTTATTCTTTCTTGGTGTTTATGATGTGATTATAAGTTAGTTAGGAAGCTTCTTCTTCTTCAAATTATTTTGAACATCAACCATATACGTAGCTTTACTAAGTTAAAAAAAGAAAAGAAAAGAAAATCATTTAAGTAAATTTCTTTTTTAAATTATTAATTTACTTTTGAGTTGACTAGTTCTAGCTCTAGACACTGACTAAAGATTGTGGAGGATAGAAAGTTTTGGCCTCGATGTTTTTGTAAGTCTGTGGTGCACTCTCCCTTTAAATTAAAAGGCATTATTAGCATTGACTGAACGCAATAAAATCTCAATTTTTGTCTTATTATATTTAACTTATCATGAGTGGTTCTTTCTAGTCACTCATACTCTCAAAATACGTGTAAGCATTCTTTTCTAAGAGGCCCATTAGAACACTAAAAATTATAATTTAAAAAAAAGCCCTCATGAATATTTCATCATTTAATTTCTAACACAATTTTATAAATATCCTCTCTTTTTTACCTGAAATTTGTAGCTTGTTAAAAGCCCATCAAAAGTGGTCATCCTTAAATTTACACAATTTTATAAATATCCTCTCTTTTTTACCTGAAATTTGTAGCTTGTTAAAAGCCCATCAAAAGTGGTCATCCTTAAATTTCTCTCTTGGCTTAGCTTTAAAGCTTCTTTAGTTAGGGTTTGATTATTTCAGCTTGCCTATTGAATGATATCTTGATTAGCTTGATGGTTCCAAACTTTGAGTGTAATGCATTTCATTATTTAACTCATATGACTAATGACTTATCACTTATGATAATTCAGCCATTACATTTCACTCAAATCAACTGTCCCTAGATTCTTTATTTTTTCTCTATTTCTTGCATTTTCTTACTAACCAAACACTCTCTCAAGTCTTTGATAAGACTTAATTGGTCCTACGTGACATATGGCTCTACTACAATAATCTAACTAAACCCATACTATTTTATTTTCTTAGCAAAAAATCCATTTATCTAATTAAAATATTATGAAAGCGAAGTGAACCAAAAAAACAAAAGCAGTGTTCATGTCATATTCTTTGGAAGATATATTGACATGTGTCCTTCGTTCGTATGACTGCTTTGCTTAACTATTGTTCAGTTTTCTTCGTTACAGTGATATCAAGTTTACATATGGAGTTGACTCACCCGGCGAGCGTTGAACAGAGAAGACAATACACAGTAAATGACCCGTAAAAGAAGACGCATTTCACTCTCCCTCTCTACATCTCTCTTCATCATCTCAATTCTCATATATATATATATATATATATATATATATATATATATATATATTCCATTTCAAGAGTTTTAAACTTTTAAAATCGTGCAATTTTAAAATTTTTTTTAATTTTCCTTCACTTTAAAATTCTAAATTAAAAAATTATTATAAATATAGATATACACTATATATATGTGTGTCTATGTATGTATATTTATATGTATGTTTTTATATCCACGTATAAACCAATGTATGTATGTATGTCCACATACAAACCAGGCTACAGTAATCCTTTCCTTAGTAGTACAATTGGCATTAAAAAAATAAAACAAAAGAAAAAGTCACCTTTACCATCTCCCTTGTCCTAAATTCCTTCTAGATTGTGATGCGGCTCACTGTACAAAGAAATCAGGAAAAATAATTTCCTAATTCTTCATGGGAGTAAATAAATTCTTGATGGAGTAAATCAGTAAATAATTTCCATACTCTTGATGGGTGGGATGGGTTTACCGCAAATAAAAAACTTATTAATTTTCTCTTTTTTCTGTAGGGTTATCTTTGACAACTTCCAGGTGGAAAATGAGGTTGGCTTAAAAAGGTCGAGATAGGAGATAGAAGGGGATACGCTCACGTCTGCATTTTTGTTAGGAAGATGCAGTATTTCGAGGAAGCTACGTCCGACCAGAGTCAATAGAAAAAATAAATCCATGGCTTTATTTTCCGTTCTTAGATATTTAGTTTTTGCTTCAAAGCTCAGTTTCTTAATTATTCTTCTTCCTTTGCATATAATTCATTAATATTTTTCCATTGGGTTCTCAGTGAGCGTTGAGTCAAATTTACTTTCGCCTATCATGGAGTTTCCTAAAAATTTTGAGAAACTCATTATGTTGTTTTGGGGTTAAAGAGTTGGGAGGATAACTCTAGCGAGTTGAGTCGCCGAGTCCAGGAAAACATGAATTAACAGAAGCAAGAAGGTGACTGCGCATCTGTATGATGGATTTGGATCCCCTACTCATTTTGATTGTTCCTTGCCTTTTAAAGTTATATTGACAAGTGTCCTTTGTTCATATGACTGCATTGCTTAACTATTGTTCATTTTTTCTTCATTACTGTGATATCGAGTTTACAGATCGAGTTCGAAGCCAAGGTGAGCTAAATTTACTTTCGTTGATCATGGAGTTTCGTAAAACTTTTGAGAAACTCATTCTGGTTCTCATTGGTATTGTGGGAGTGTACGTACAAGGCACAAAAAATCCCTTGTTCGAAACATACACTGCAAATATGTGGTCTACGCTGCTGGCCGCAGTCGTCTTCTGTTGCACAGGAGAAATAAGTTGCTCCGAATTCGCAGCAGTTGTCTCTGGCTCTTTAGTTTCAGTCTCGTTGATCTCCGCGTTGCTTCCAGTCAAGATTGGCGTCATCATTATATACATTACATGGACTTTTGCAGCTTTTGTCGTTGTCGTTTATCGTTGCGGCAGATGGGCCTTGAATTCTTGTCTATTGAATAAATTTTCCCTTCACATCAGCCATCTCTTTCAAGATACCGACCAAGACTCCCCAACAGAGCCGCGACGACTGCCAGTGTGATGACGAGTCAACTAATAATTTTTTTTTTTTTTGGAAATGTACAAAGTTATTTGAAATATTAATAACTTATTTCAGTCACGTACGCGCATGCTGTGGTCCAATAATGATTTAATGGCGGCACTCCACTTCTTCATTCCTTAACATTTGACAAGAACGGAAAAAGAGAAAAAAAAAAAAATGAACGTGTGGGCTACGATTAGGACATCACTGACCGATTTTGGTTTCTTTTATATTTATATATCAGCAAAGAACCTGTTGCCAACTGCAGAGAATTTGTGGAAGAGAAAGATCCAGTGTGTCAGCTGCGGGCTATGCAGAAGCAGACGCTCTGCAGAATGGGGACAAAAAGTGGGTTTGCTCTCTTTGAATACAGAGAATGACTGCAAAGAAATAGCTGATCTGGTGACAGTGGTGGATAAGTGAATTAGATGGTGGGTTAGAGTTCTATATATTAAGAAAGCCTTATTATGGTCACCTATGTCCCGTGTGTTAGGAAAATTATTATCATGATTATTTTTGTATTTTCTTGATATGTTCAAATTAATAGATTTTTTAAGTTTACTTATAATACATAAGTCTATTTTTTAGGCCTCTTTTTAATTAATAATTATCTTATAATTAAGAATTTTTATGCAAATTCTATATTTGATAACCTTGATGTTAAAGATTTCTAATTAATATTTTTATCTAACCTTTAATTCATTGTTAGCTTTTTCAAGAAAAAGATTAAATTCTTTATCTATTTAAGAAAAAAAGCCTTAATTATTTAATATTATAAATTTCTTGTGCTTTTCTCTATAAAGAACGTTATTACATTTCCTGATTCATTTTTTAAGTAAAAGAAATAATTTGCTAAAATAATAGTTTTAAAGAAAATATAAAAATATCGTTTTAACTATTTTTCTCTTTACAATTTCTTACTCTAAAATAGTTTGTTGATTGTTGATATTCAAAATATAGTAAAAACTTGATTGAATTTTGAAACTCTTTTAAATTTCTTTGAATATTGAAGCTGCTGAATATGTAAAGAGACCTTATAAAAAAAATTCATGTAAGACCCCAATACTCTAGAGCCACTCCTAACTAATGAATACAAAAGTGGTAGCAAAGCAAAGATGTTTGTTTGGTGGTTCAAATACTTTGAGCAAGGGCTTCCAAGTGACACAGTGGCGGGCCCAAAAATTTTATCTAGAAGAGGCTTAATACAATACAATTAAAAAAAAATCAACCAAAAAAAATAACTATCAAATTATTAAACTTCATTGAATTAAAGATTTTTAAAATATTTACGACTGTTCTAGACTCATTTTCTGTTTTTTGAAAGTTTCATATTATAATAACTTCATTATCAACTTAATCAACAATTTGATGTTTTGAAGATTGTTCTTTGTGGTTTTTAAGTAATGACTTAAATTAATATAATTATTTCAGGAAAACATAAAAAACTTACCACAAATTAATGGTAAGAGATCTAATTGATCAAATAACTCCAATTCACCTAAAACTATTTAATTCATATAAGACAACCTTAATAGTTTTTTTTTGTTTTAGATCTGAATGTGAGAAGGAGATCGTCCAAATTTTGTTTTTGAAAGGGTGCTAAAATCGGTTGGCCAATTAAGAAGTTAAAAACTGGTGACTTTTACTTGATATTTTTGAAAATTTAAAACTATGGGATTGACAATTATGTCAATTAATTAGATTATGAGTTGGACACTTCTTTCAAGTCCAGAACACATATAAGAAATGGGCGAAACATATAACATATTTAAAAAAAAAATGTAGTTCTAGAAGGAGTTTTAAATTTCCAAATAAACCAAACATAATATATTCAAATAAATTTTAAAGCCTAAGAGGGACCGAAGCCCCTCCGAGGCCTATGCTAGGTGACTAGGTTCGCCCATGAAGTCACGCCGCATCATGCGGTAAGATAGAAGTTTGCTTTCACTTAGATTTTCAATCTAACATTGAATAATTCCATAATAAGATAAGAGCCTTTGAAGAGTTGATTAATATTCAATGAAGTGGGACCAAAATCTATGAGTAGCTGAGAACGAATCATTGACTTATCTAAGGTATATATGTCTTGTATTTATTTATAAACGAGAGTTGATAATAATTACTGAGGAGAGCAGGCCTAAAGCTACTCTTTTTTGTCCTTTTTTTCTGATAAAGTCCCAGAGTAATTTTTTTTAATTAATAATGGCACTTATTTTCTTGAATCTGAATAAAAATAAAATTTTGAATAAAAAATATTTTTCGAAAATCTTACTTGTTATGTTAAACAAAAAAGCATATTACAATTAATTTAAATACAAAAATAATTGTAAAACATTAATATAACATAAAGTATAAGGGCCTTTTAATAAATCACAAAAATAGGGGTAACAAAAGGGAGGAACATGTCTCCCTCAGGACCAACGCGTGCGTCGGTTGCTTTCAGCCAGCACTGCTCTGTCATTGAGACATTTTACACCTTTTGGTATTATTATTTAATGATTATTAAATGATGGAGAAATGTTGGAATGGACAACATCAGAGCCGTACAGAGATTCCTGCACCTGCTGACGGCTGATGCTGATGTCAAACAAATGTTATTTTAAATGCTTTTCAGATCCCCCGCACGTGGTGCATGAATCGCAAGTAAAAGAAAATTTAAAGTAAGTGTCTGTTAAGTATGATTTATTTAAGAGGTATAAGTGTTTATTTAATTTTATAAGTACTTTTTAAAAATTTTTATAGTGTTTGGTTATTTTTTTAGTAGAGTTTTTTTAACTTAAATAAGCTAATTTACCTATACTAGTAAAAGCTCAAAATTTAAACTTTTGAGAATAGAGGTTAGAGAGCTTATCTAAAAAATATCTAATATAAAAAATATCATATAGTTTAATGATTTAAAATTTTTTTTTTATTGACAACTAAACACCCAATGACTTTTTGTTCAAAAACTCTATTGGTATAAGTTCTACTTGTTATAAACTCTATTTAATAAGTTGTACCAAACGGAACCTAATAAGTAATTGCTGATGCTTCCTTTTCAGTTAACACTTAATCTTGTTTAATCTTTAAATATTATAATAGAAGTTTGGCATTGACGAAGTCTTGTGACGGATTCATGTACATTAAATATTTTTGACAAAAACAAATAGATACAAGCTTGAGGTTTGAAAATTACGATTATGATTGACAAAACTTAGTGAATTTAGTGAAGGGACTCCGTCAAAAATTAATAATTGAAGTGCTTCAGGACATAATTTTTATCATAGAATTAAATCTACATGCCACGTGGATATGTGTAAATGATGTATCTATTTATTCTTTTATTATTTTCTATTCCACCTCAGCAGTAAAAAAAGACATTCATTTTTAGATTTTTAGTAAGAGTTGATAGAATTTATCGAATAAGTTAACTATATAAAATTTATTTAGCCATGTACGCAAATAAAAAATTAATATTCTCTTATAAATTAATTTTTTTATTTTTTTAATTACGATGATGATGATGATGTTGTTGTGATAGTGGCACCGTTTTATGGAGCCTAAATTTTAGGCACATGCTTCTTTTTTCAAATTTTTTTTTATCACAAATTATTCGCTTGAGTTAAAGCGGCATAGTTTTATATGGATTGAAGTACATCATTTTACTAAATGATGGGGAAAGACTGCAACTATTTGGACTTAGTAAATTTTTTGTACTCTTATTCTCTCTACCTAACAAACCTCACTCTCAAAAAAAATTTAAAAAAAAAAATAGTATATATACTTCATGCTCTAATTCAGAGTCTAGTATTTGTGGAAACAAATCAATTCTTTGCACTTGAAAGATGGAATTTGGGATTTGAGCTCCTAAAGCCTCTAATTTGGTTAAAGAATATTCATGATTTGAAGAATGATTGGCATGACTGATTGAAACTTTTAAAGTTTATCCTACAATTTTAGGTAAAAGCTGCACCAATTTTCTTTTTTAATGTTTGTGTTGATTATGCCTACATTTAGTGGTGCCAATGATTTTGGCACCTAGGCTTTGCAAGCTTTTTATCTCTTCATGGTTCATGCAAAATGGTTTGGCTTGGTTGCTAAAGGAAACATTTGTTCGAAATCCATGTTACCAAAGAAACATATTGAATTGGAAATGAGAGTGTGGTCCCTTTTTTATTTTTGGGTATTTAAAAATTTTACATGTTGAGGGTTTTAACAGATAAAAGACTGCATCCTTGTGCTTTTGTATTTATAAATTAAGGTAAAATTATAGTAATTTTGTACAGTGATAGTAGTTCCTTTAAACTCCACTGATATTGAATTGGGTTTTCTATTTTAGAATTCAGGTTTGGCTTTTTTTTTCTTTAATTATCTTTTTTAAGAAAAAGAATTGATGCACCCCAAACATTTAGAGAAAGAAACACAAAATTTCTAAATGTTTTAAAAATGATATTTAAATTCCAATTTGTTAATGTATTCTATTAATTTTAAGAGAATTTATTTTCAACTTTATAATTACTATTATCTCCCTCTAACAAAAGTCAATATTTTGACTCGTCCATCTTATCCGTAAATTATTAATAAAATTACAAAAATACCCTTCTTTATAAGGTTTTGAATTTTTCTGTACAAATTCAATTTAATTTCTTATTTTTTCCCATTTAACCATTTGATTGTTAATTAAATTACAAAGTATAGGTGAGTAAGCGATTGAGCTGGGAAATGAAGCCGTATTTCCCCTGTTCCTCGTTCTTGTTATTCTTGTGCTTTGTAATTGTTTCCTTGTTGGTTTGTTTTGGAATGTGAAAGGTATTGAGTGGTGGTTGAGAGGGAGTAATGACGATGATAGCGGTAAGTCAGAGGGAAGGAGGAGGAAGGCATGATGATTGCTGTTGGGTGATGGCCTTGAAACGCTGAAGAAATATCCAATTTCTAGTTTAATCGATTGAATTTAGTATTTTAGGTTTGTGATTTTTAGAAGAGGGTTTTTAAGTAATCACCAATTATTACTAAGGGAACATATCATAATAACATTTTAATTACTTAAACCGTTAACAAATTAGGATTTAAATGTCTTTTTTTTTAAAAAAAAAATTCTCTAAGCATTTGGAGTGTATCAATCATTTTCCTCTTTATTTTGGGGTTTATTTCACAATTGATGTATCTCTAATTTCTATCTTTGACTTTTTGCCATTAAAGTAATGAAATTTTATTTCCTTTCTCTTTCGTAACCTGAAGGAAAAAAATATGTCCATATAAAAAAAATTATTTGATATTCTAATTCATTTATATTGCAATTAGAACAAACAAAGAATTCAAAAGACGCATAAATTAAAATGATGATTGATTGGAGCTAATAATAGTACTACTGCTACTAGATAGTTTGATGAGTGTGATTCTCACGGATAATGGCCCAAATAGTTCGGCGTTCTTCAAGACTAGAGCCCAAACCTAGTAGCCCAAATCCGCGAGCTTAATTTCATTCGTGGCATCTTGGTGATAAAGGGCCATTTGACTTATTGATGATTATTATTTTTTAAAAATTTTAGCAAATGTCGTTTTGGTCCGATGCCTGTTCTAAGAAAGTGGCCAGCAGAAAATTTTACAGCATTTACTTATTTAGCACCGATTTTTGATCAGCAGGAGCCAGGATGACATTGAGAACACAAACAAGTAACCCTTAGCTTATAACATCTCCATCCCTCTCTTTATGGCTGCTTCTGCTAACCTCTCCATGAATGTATACTGATGGTTTTGCAGAAATGGAAATTCATTTCCTCAATTCCGTACCTAAAAGTTTTTGGATACCTGAATCCAACCATTGCTGCTGTTGTGGCTGCGAATATGTAAGGTACAACTAAACCGTTGATGGAGACTCATAGAGTAAGATTGTGTGTGTTTCTTGCAGCCATAATCGTTCACTGTATTGCATATGCAACCCATGAGATGTCTCAATGCAATCAAGCAAATCCTTCAAAATTCTGAGGCCTTATTGCTGTAATCTCCAGATCTCTTTCTGCCCTCTCATTGATCTCCACGTTTTTCACTCAACTGCTGAAATTATTTGCTACGTTGCAGTGGGTTGCGCTGCTATTATCATAGTTGTGCATCAATATGGCACTATGTTGATGGATGCTTGTCTTTGGATTTATCACGAAATTTTGAGGCCATTTTTCTTCAAGTTAATATCATCGACATAGCAGTAACAACGACCAGCAGTGTAATTGTAGAAGTTTAAATATTTCTTTTAAAGTTTCACCCAAGGCTTTTAGCCTAGAGACTCCCATTATGTTTGCAGATTCCACTAGATTAAAGTATATGCTTGTTCTCATTAAAATTTATTTTCACTCAATAGTATAATTATTGATAGTGTACGGTGAATTGGTCATATCTTATTCTTCTCAATCATCATATGTATATATGCATTCTTTTATTGTTACTATAAAATTTAAATATAAGTTTTTGTTATATATGAAAAATGTCTGAATAAAGAATGCCGATACAGTGAAGAAGAAGAAAGAACTCAAGATAATCATCTTGATTGATCGATCAATAAGGATTTTTAAATTAAATTCACTACCCCCATCACATTCGAAATTTTAGCTTTCCTTTTTAAATTGGTTCTCCACTTGATGTTAAAACCTTAAAACACATCAAAGAAATCAGATTTGCGTTATAAAAAATCCTATTAGAAACAATTATATGTATTTTAACGAAATCTAAAGAAAAAAAACCAAATCTAATTTCTCTACAAGCTGCATACAATTAAAAATGAAATTAATTTTATTTTGGGAAAAGAATCAACACAAATTAAGTAGAAATACACTCTTTCCCTCTTTATATGATTAAAAGAGGATGTATACCATAAATAAATAAGTAAAAAAAATAAATGAACACAATCTAAAACCATGAATCAACTACAAGAAAATACAAATTTTTACGTGAAAATCTAAATTGAGAAAAATCACAAGATTGTAATACGATATAACATTTCACTATATTAATAATGAGATTACAACACAAATTTTTTTTCTAGATAATACTAAAGACTAACAATATTAAGAATCCCAACAATCTTGACTTACAATAATAATTTAATGTTTGTCTCTCTAACAAGTAGGTATTTTAAATAACAACTAATGAGAGGATAAAATAAAAACTAATACCATTAGAATTATAAAGAGCAATGACAGAAATTTACTCTCTAAATTTGAGAGAAAACATAATTAAATTCATTTTCCTATTGTCCAATCAAATATTCAAATCCTTGGCCGAAAAATAATTTCATGTCACTATCTTTCTCTCCTCGTCTTTTCATGAACATTTTTTTCCAGGGCTGCTATTTTCATTTGCTTTTTTATACACACATCAATTCCAAAACCTAATAATAAATGCACATTAAGAAAGTCTTTTGAACTATGGGCTTTTTGGCCACTCAAATGAAATGGACCTAACATTTTTCGCTCTTTAAATTCTGTAACATTTTTCAATCTTTACTGCTATTTTGGGTGCCCAAATGTGTAAGGGAAAATTAAGCCATTGTTGGAACCTCATAGAGTAAGCTTGTGTGCATTTTTTATGGCTACAATCTTCTACTGCATTGTACTTGCAGCTGATTACACTCAATTGGTGATATCATTTTATACCTTACATGGATTTGCGCTGCTATTATCAATGTTGTATATAAATATGGCAGATTGTTTATGAAAGCTTGCCATTGGGTTTATCACAAAATCTTGAAGCAATTTTTATTTGACATCATAGATTTGGTTTCAGGCTGATAATAGCATCTCTTGCACAGAGCAGCCAGGACCTAGGGGGGCTAGTGCAACGGGGAATAAACTGCCTGTCGGTTTCTTTCAAAGTGTTCAAAATGATTTTGTTGTCGTTTTACCAACTTAGGTAATAGCACATGCATGTCGGATCATTCTTGATCGTTAGGTTGACCTAAGACTGTACTGTCAGGCCCAAATAGAAAGGATGCATCAAGACTTGAGAGTGGAGCCCAAACTTGTTGGCCCAAATAAAGGGCTTTTAACTTATTGATGTATTATTTAATTTAGTTATTGCCCCCCGTTTTGTTTTGTCCTATGTATGAATGTTCGTTTTAACTATCTTAGTCACAGACATGTTTCTGTTCATTTTTTTTTTTTTTGAAAAGAAACTTTCATTTCATTTAATCAAAATAAACTGAAACAAGTCAGTACATTAGCTTGAGGGGTTTCCAACCACATGACAGAGTCCGAGCTTTTCAAAGCTCTTTTAGCTAGAGAGTGAGCAAATTTGTTACAGCATCTTGGGACATGTTGGATTTGAATCGTTTGGAACCCTGCTTTGCATTCTTGGATTTCTGAGATAGTCCACAGGATCTCCTTTCTGTTGCTGGTTGCATTATTGGCTAGATTAACTACTTCCATGCAATCTGTTTCCACAATCACATCCATCAGCCTTGCTTCCTTTGCCATTTCCATCCCCCATTTGACAGCCTCAGCCTCTGCAGCTGTAACATCTTCCTGAAATGCTGTACTTCTCATTGCTGCACCCAGAACTTGGCCTTTTGAGTTTCTAATAACAGCCCCTAGTCCTGTAAGTTGTTGCTCTATATGTACCGCAGCATCTACATTGATTTTGTAATGTCCGCTGGGTGGTAGTCTCCATTGGTCTTGCTTAATGGTTTCACTACCACTTTTGCTTAGCTGTTACATTCCATACATCCCTTGATAAGCCTCTATAATTGCGTTAGCCTTGGCGATTATCATCAGAGGGTTTAAATTTCTTCCTTTAAAGATAACCTTATTCCTGGCATGCCATAGTATCCACCATACAGCAATTACAAATTCTACCTCTCTCTTAGGCATTTTCCTCACCAAGCTCACCATAACACTTAACATATCCTCTCTCCCCACATCCTGCACTGTGGCATTAACATGAGTACGTTTCCAGACCTTTTTCACCATTTTACAATCCATGAGAGCATGAAAAACATCCTCAGTTCCCATTTTACAGATTTGGCAGACTGGTTCCTCCAGGATTTTCCTCTTCCACAGATTTTCTGAGGTTGGTAGCAGGTTCTTGGTGGCTCTCCAGATGAAGATTTTTATTTTCCTTGGGAGGTTGAGATTCCAGATCATAGACCAACCATGAGAGCCACCTATTGAGCTTGTTGGAATTTCCCCAAACTTCAATCCGAGAGCAGCCTGGTAACCACTTCTTACTGTGTATTGTCCTTTTTTGTCATGGTGCCATATCAATTCATCATCTTGGGGATATCTTGGTAGTGGAATTTTCTTTATTGCCTCTGCATCTTCCTTGGCAAAATGTTGGTCAATCAACCTGAGGTTCCAGTGGTGATCTGAAGCAATTAAGTCTGAGACTTTAGTATTTGGGGGCAGTGAAGATGTGAAGATTGGTCTAAATGTGGAAGGTCTGGGAATCCAGTTGCTGCCCATAACGAGTGCTTGGTTTCCATTCCCAACTCTCCATCTTGTTCCTTTTTGAAGAATTTTCCTGCCCCATAAAATACTTCTCCATATAAATGATGGGTTAGAGCCAAGCTTAGCTTCCATAAAATCAGCATGTCTAAAATATCTGGCCTTCAGGATTTTTGCGACTAATGAATCAGGGTTTTGAAGTAATCTCCACCCTTGCTTTGCCACTAAGGCTTGGTTGAAGCTTGAGAAATCTTTAAAGCCTAATCCCCCTCTAATTTTCGCATGGCTGATTTTCTCCCATTTTGTCCAGTGTATCCCCTTTTTATCTTCTTTGGAGCTCCACCAGAATCTTGCAATTGCTCGCTGAATATCATTGCTTACTGCTAGGGGTATTTTGAAAACGCTCATGGCGTATGCTGGTACTGCTTGAGCTACAGCTTTGATCAAAACCTCTTTGCTGAAATACTAACTAGGCAACCCAAGAGGGGGGTGAATTGGGATTTAAAAAATATTCAATTCTAAAACAAAACTCAATGCAAATCCAAAACTAATTTAAAGCAATAACAAATAAATCAATCACAATATAAAAGAGTAAGGGAAGAGAAAACAAACACAATGATTTTTACGTGGTTCGGCAATCCCCGCCTACGTCCACGCCTCCAAGCTCACCGGGCTTGAGGATTTCACTAAGCTAGCCTCCCAAGGCTTTAAACGCTTACAATTGACTTCCAAGGTGTCAATGGACCTTTACAACAAGAGATTGTCCCCAATCTCTTAACCCAAGTGTATCCCAACACTTACAACCTCTCAAGGTTAAATATTACAAATGAATTTTCTCTCACACAATGTGTTTGATTACAAATGAATGCTCAATGTGTGAATAGATGAAGAGAGAATGTGTTTAAAGCTCTATGAAGATTGTATTCTCAAATATAAGCTCAATGGTTGTGTTGTGATCAATCTTTGTTTGGATTTTAATGAGCTTATTTATAGTTGGAGCTGAAAAACTAGCCGTTATTCACTTTTCGCTCACTGTCGGCTCGCCGTTAATGGATGTCGGCTCGCCGTTTATTTGAATAATGTGACCGTTGGGCTGGATTTTCAAATTGTCGGCTCACCGTTAACTGATGTCGGATCACCGTTAGTGATGTCGGATTGCCGTTAACTGATGTCGGATCGCCGTTAGTGTCCAGAGGCTGATCTTCAATTCTGTTAGATGTCGGCGAGCCGTTAGCAAGAAGTCGGATCGCCGTTAGTGTCCAGAGGCTCATCTTCAATTCTGCTCGATGTCGGCGAGCCGTTAACCAAATGTCGGATCGCCGTTTTCTACAGTGACCGCTACAGTGACTGCTACAGTGAATGCTACAGTGACTACTATAGTGCACTATTTTGTAAAATAACAGTTTGACCCTCAAACTTTATATAACTATACTATGGCCCAAAACGTTATGAAACTTTGCAAATAAGTCCAATTTCAGAATTTCTAAATAATACTTTGTTAATCCCAAAACTTTCTGAAATTATGGTATAGCCCAAAATGCTATGACACTTTCCAAATAAGTCCTTTACCAAAGTTTCAAGCAATACTTCTTTATTTCAAAGTTTTCAAAATCCTTTCAATTAAACCATAAACTTTGAAAAACAACCAATTTCATAAAATCATTTTTCCATTAAATATGAAACATTTATAATGTGAAAATAATGATTTATTTAAAAAGAATAAAAACAATCAATTTCATAAAATCATTTTTCCATTAAATATAAAACATTTATAATATGAAAATAATGATTTATTTAAAAATATATTTTTCAATGATTTGAGATTAAAACATTAATCATTCTTAATCTTGTTTGTTATCATCAAAATCAATATTATGGAAACATATATGTTAACAATCTCCCCCTTTTTTATGATGACAAACATTTCATGTATTTAAACAATCATTTTTCTTAAAATCATTTTTCCATTAAATATAAAACATATATAATGTGAAAAGAATGATTTATTTAAAATATATAAAAAATAATTTGATCTTAAAAGATTAATCATTCTTAATCTTGTTTGTTATCATCAAAATCAATATTATGAAAACATAAATGTTAACAATCTCCCCCTTTTTGATGATGACAAACATTTCATGTATTTAAAAAATGATTCCACAAATTGCTTCCCCTAAAAATAATTTTCTTTTACAATTTGCCAACAATTTAAATACATGGATTTTTAAAAACATATATAATGTGAAAAGAATGATTTATTTAAAATATATAAAAAATAATTTGATCTTAAAAGATTAATCATTCTTAATCTTGTTTGTTATCATCAAAATCAATATTATGAAAACATAAATGTTAACAATCTCCCCCTTTTTGATGATGACAAACATTTCATGTATTTAAAGAATGATTCCACAAATTGCTTCCCCTAAAAATAATTTTCTTTTACAATTTGCCAACAATTTAAATACATGGATTTTTCTCCCCCTCATCATCAAAAAGAAAAGCTTAATTGGCAAAGACAAAAGTAGCACATTTTTTTTTTAAAAAAAATTTGAAAACATGTATTCTTCTCCTCTTTCATCATAAAAAAGAAAACGTAAAGGAAAAGAATAAGAGTAGGAATTTTGTTACCGATGTTGTCCGAATAGAAATTTCGACAAAATCTCCCCCTAACAACAAGCATCACCTCAAAAACAAATTTAGTAATATTACTCATAAATCATCATCATATCTCAAAATCATCAAGTACTCACCATAATCACATATCATCAAAATCATCAAAATCAAATATCAATTATCAAAACAATTACTCAAAATGCATGTTATTCTCCTCATTTTGACAAAATAGAAATGATATAACCTTTGTCTCCCCCTTTGGACAACAAAAAAGTTCAAAATACATATTATCCAAAATCATATTACATGCTCCCCCTAAATATATGGCCAATTTAATAATTTAACCAAAATGATTTTATCCAAAAATATATCATATTTGTCTCCCCCTATCAATCATCAAGATTTCAAATCAAGCACATATAATCATCAATTACCAAAATCATCAAGAGATCAAATCATTCCAAGTTTATGCCGAATTTTTGAAAATTCTTCTTCGCAAAAAGGTTTTGATTTCTTTACCAAATTGGCATGCACATTATCAAATATTCAAGCTCCATAATTATCAATCACATTTTATAAATAAAGACAACTAAACTCATCAAATATCTAATGTGACATTTCAATATAACAAAAAAAATCTCATATGCTTAAAAATATCAAAGTATATGAATTTCTCCATTTTTCGATATCATTTAAAACAAGTAAGACATATTCAACAATACATCGATAAAGTACAAAAAATGCATTCATTTACTAATCATAGATTGCATAAGATCAAAACTTCATCAAATACAATGTAATCATCAATGCACATTCTTTATCATCAAAGCATAAGTACATAATAGCAATATATAGATAATCAAAATCAACATATGCCATTATAGATCATCAAAATCAACATAGCTAAAAAGCCATCATTATGAGCTAAAGAACAAGTGATCAAATCCATTATTACAAATGCTCACATATATTTTTAAGTGATGATCTAGTAGTTACACCTTGTGATGGATCTTTCAAAATTAAGTTCTTAAGGTGAGAAGAAACACACCTCCACTCCTTAGGGAGTATTTGAGAAGTACCTTCATTTTACTTCGCATTTGTTTCTTCATATTGCTCCTCTTGATTTTCAACTTATACACTCAATTAGCTTTCATTTGATACTCTTCTTGTAGCTCTTCATCTACATTATCATCAAAAACAACTTTCTCCGTAGAGGAAGAATTAGACTCATCAAATATAACAAGTATAAATTTTTCACAATCAAAGTTCTTTTGTTATACACTCAATAAACCTATCATTTCTCTCTACAACTCCATTATCCGAATTTCAACCCGAGAGCTCCAAAAAGAAAAACAGCTTTCCGGTTGATTAGAAGTGGTATACCGGTTAGGCTTTGGAAAATATTTTTGAAATTTTGTAAGCTCTTAGACTTGTATTATAAACACAAATTTATTTTTGGCTTAGAAATTGATCAATGTTAAAAATCATTTAACTTTTCAATAAGCCAATTAGTACATGAGACATAAATGCATACAAGACCAAACATACGAAATCGTATCAAACAATGATGTCAATTTTATGAGTGAATGATGATATAACACAATTAACGACACAAGAATTCATGCATATAGTTCATTCATCACAGTCATGAAACAATAAGCATCCAACAAGCATTCAATCATGAAGCATATAAGCATTCAAAACTTAAGAACATGCAGAAAGGTCAATTTCAAATTAAAACCTGTATTGATTGAGCAAGAACTAACATGCAAGATATATATCGTTGGAAAGATAATTAAATTAACTTTCCAATAAATTTTACAGAGCTTGATTTGGAGTTCGCTACAAGAAGTTATGATCAATTCATTACAGCATGTGCAGACTCAGGATAAAATGCAGAAATGTCAAATTCAGAATAAAAACTGTATTGATTGAGCAAGAAGTAACGTGCATGCTATATACCATTGGAAAGATAATTGAGTTAGCTTTCCAATAAATTTTACATAGCTGAATTTGGAGTTCTTTAGAAGAAGTTATGACCGATTCATTTCAGCATATGCAGACTCAGGATTTTCAACGACTCATTTGATTTCCAAACAATTTTAATAGATTCAATAACATAAATAGAGATGTTAATGCGAAAATTTCATCATCCCAAATTCATGCCAAATTTTTGAAAATTGTTCTTCGCAATAATTAAACATATAAGCATTCGAAAGTTAATAAATCAAACACACCACTTAACTATCATGCTTAAACATTTCATAAACATTAACATCAAACAAATCCATCATGATAAATCACTCAATATTACACACAATGATAATTCCATCATGTAAACATACAAGCATACTTTCGCAATTTCATTTATCATGATTCATTCAACAAAATTAATATGGCAAGAATTGTTACCAAAATAATTAAATTATTTTGCCTCATCTTTTTCTCCTAGATCATGCTCAAGTGATTATCCTCACAAGCTTTCATCAAGGAACTTCTCCACCATTCCTTGATTGTGGTACCTACAAAGAAAACATTCACGTTGCGCCCTTTGGTACGCAAATACTCTTGGGTCCTTGAGTGTTAGTAATGGTTCCTTTTGGAACCCAAATACATTTTGCTCCATAATATGCATTTTTCTTAACTGGACATTTAAAACTCATATGACCATTTTGATTGCAATAATGACAAACAATTTTATGATCATTTGTGGAGGTAGCCTTAACAAAATAATTCTTATAATATTTTTGTTTCAAATAAGGCTTATACCCAAGTCCTCCTTTATCAAACACACATTTTTGTGAATTAAGCATGTTATCCAACATCTTTTGCCCATTTGTGAATTTCAAAACAATTTCGTTGAGCTCATTACTCTTTTTCTTAAGCACTTCATTTTCTTTCATCGATTTATCAACATGTGATTTTTCATGCTCATATGAAGTACTTTGTTTGCATTTAAATGATGCAATTCTATCATGCAACATTTTATTATCTAACTCTAGTCCTTTAAGCTTTTCATTTAATGAATCATTGTATTTTTGTAAAGCATCATTTTCATTTTTCAAGTCATCTACATATGATTCTAGATGCTCATGTGAAGTGCTAAATTTCTCATTTGATAATGCAACTTCATCATGCAATGTTTTATTTTCTAATTCTAACTCCTTTATCTTCTCATTAAATGAATCAATGCATTTTTGCATGGTATCCTTTTCATTTGTAAGTTCTAGCATTTTCTTCTTAAAACATGCATTCTTTTTACCAATTTTCATCCACTCATCATACAATTCTTTAAACGCATCATGTAATTCATTATAAGTAGGAAGATCATTTACCTCTTCAAGTTCATCATCCGAGTCATCTCCAATTGCCATAAGTGCCAAATTCGACACTTCATGAAATTCCTCCTCGCTCGTAGTCTCCTCATACACAATTTCAAGTTTTCTCCAAATTTCATAAGCATTAGAACAATTTGAAACTCTATGAAATTCCTTTTTATCTAAGGCACAAAATAAAGCATTCATAGCCTTGGAATTTAAAGACATAGTTTTCTTATCCAATTCACTTAACACGTTTTTCCTAGGAATGAATGAACCATCACAAACTATTTCCCATAGTTCATAATCTAAGGCTTGTAAAAACACTCTCATCCTAATTTTCCAATAAGGATAATCATTACCATCAAAGAATGGAGGTCTAGTGGTAGATTGGCCTTCCATGAAAGTTGAACTAATTTGGGTTGCTATAGATCTTTAACTCTAGACGGTTAAGTCTACACAAGAGCACCTCGCTCTGATACCAAATGAAATACTAACTAGGCAACCCAAGAGGGGGGTGAATTGGGATTTAAAAAATATTCAATTCTAAAACAAAACTCAATGCAAATCCAAAACTAATTTAAAGCAATAACAAATAAATCAATCACAATATAAAAGAGTAAGGGAAGAGAAAACAAACACAATGATTTTTACGTGGTTCGGCAATCCCCGCCTACGTCCACGCCTCCAAGCTCACCGGGCTTGAGGATTTCACTAAGCTAGCCTCCCAAGGCTTTAAACACTTACAATTGACTTCCAAGGTGTCAATGGACCTTTACAACAAGAGATTGTCCCCAATCTCTTAACCCAAGTGTATCCCAACACTTACAACCTCTCAAGGTTAAATATTACAAATGAATTTTCTCTCACACAATGTGTTTGATTACAAATGAATGCTCAATGTGTGAATAGATGAAGAGAGAATGTGTTTAAAGCTCTATGAAGATTGTATTCTCAAATATAAGCTCAATGGTTGTGTTGTGATCAATCTTTGTTTGGATTTTAATGAGCTTATTTATAGTTGGAGCTGAAAAACTAGCCGTTATTCACTTTTCGCTCACTGTCGGCTCGCCGTTAATGGATGTCGGCTCGCCGTTTATTTGAATAATGTGACCGTTGGGCTGGATTTTCAAATTGTCGGCTCACCGTTAACTGATGTCGGATCACCGTTAGTGATGTCGGATTGCCGTTAACTGATGTCGGATCGCCGTTAGTGTCCAGAGGCTGATCTTCAATTCTGTTAGATGTCGGCGAGCCGTTAGCAAAAAGTCGGATCGCCGTTAGTGTCCAGAGGCTCATCTTCAATTCTGCTCGATGTCGGCGAGCCGTTAACCAAATGTCGGATCGCCGTTTTCTACAGTGACCGCTACAGTGACTGCTACAGTGAATGCTACAGTGACTACTATAGTGCACTATTTTGTAAAATAACAGTTTGACCCTCAAACTTTATATAACTATACTATGGCCCAAAACGTTATGAAACTTTGCAAATTAGTCCAATTTCAGAATTTCTAAATAATACTTTGTTAATCCCAAAACTTTCTGAAATTATGGTATAGCCCAAAATGCTATGACACTTTCCAAATAAGTCCTTTACCAAAGTTTCAAGCAATACTTCTTTATTTCAAAGTTTTCAAAATCCTTTCAATTAAACCATAAACTTTGAAAAACAACCAATTTCATAAAATCATTTTTCCATTAAATATGAAACATTTATAATGTGAAAATAATGATTTATTTAAAAAGAATAAAAACAATCAATTTCATAAAATCATTTTTCCATTAAATATAAAACATTTATAATATGAAAATAATGATTTATTTAAAAATATATTTTTCAATGATTTGAGCTTAAAACATTAATCATTCTTAATCTTGTTTGTTATCATCAAAATCAATATTATGGAAACATATATGTTAACATTTGCCTTCGCTAGAAAAGAATTTGTGTTGCCAGCCCGAAATTTTAGTCAACACTTTGAGCTTAATGTCGTTGAAGAAGCTAGTTCTCTTTCTCCCCACCATCGAGGGCAGCCCCATATATCTTTCATGTCTAGACACCACATTCAACTGAAAAATCCTTTTGATTGCCTCTCTCTGTCCATCCGAGACATTTCCCCCAAAAAACATTGATGACTTGTCGTAATTGAAGAGTTGGCCAGAAGCTGAAGTGTAACACTCAAAGATTGCTTTCAATTTGTTACAATCCTCAGTTGAGGCTCTTGTAAACACTAAGTTGTCATCCGCAAAGAGTAGATGAGAGATTGTAATATTTCTGCTAAACGTCAGGCCATGAATTAAATTATGTTGTTCAGCCTGCATCAGTAGGCTGGAGAAAACTTCTGCACACATTAAAAACAAATAGGGAGAAAGAGGGCACCCTTGCCTTAGCCCTCTTTGAGGTTGTATCAGCCCCTTCGCAACTCCATTTATGATAATAGAAAAGGAAGGGGTGGTTATACAGTCCATTACAAGCCTAATCCATTTATCAGAAAAACCAAGTCTCTCCATTGTATGTTTCAAGAACAGCCACTCTACTCGATCGTATGCTTTGCTAATATCTAGCTTCAAGGCAACTAGCCCTTTCTTTTTACTCTTACTATGCCTAATTTTGTGCAAGCATTCATAACCAATACTAAGATTATCAGTTATTAATCTATTTGGTACAAAGGCACTTTGCGTTGGGGATATTATTTCATGAAGTACTTGCTTCAACCTATTAGCAATCACTTTAGCTACTAATCTATAAATTACATTGCATAAGCTAATAGGTCTGAATTCAGTCACTTTCCTAGGCCTCGCTGTCTTAGGAATCAAAGCAATATATGTGTGATTAAGTGGAGCTATTGTACCTTGTTCATTTAAGATATGAAGGCACGTTGCAATGACTCCATCTTTGACTGCTTCCCAGTGCTTCTGAAAGAAAACGGCTTGTAATCCATCTGGTCCTGGAGCCTTTGTTGGGTCCATCTGAGAGAGGGCTGTTGTGATCTCCTCTATTGTGTAGTGTTGTTCCAGGAAAGTGTTCATCTCTGTGGTGACTTTTGGGCTTAACCCTTGCAATGCAGCACTGATCTGGTCGTTCCCTGGACTTGAGGTAGTGAATAACTCTTGAAAATATTCACAAAACCTCGTTTCAACCTCATCTTTATCCGTCTGCCAACTCCCCGATCTGTCTTCAATGCCTTCGATCTTGTTCTTCCGCTTTCTAGATGATGCTTTGGCATGGAAGAACTTGGTATTCTTGTCCCCTCCCTTTAACCAATCAGCCCTCGATCTTTGTTTCCAGTACATCTCTTCATCCATCAGCATTCTTTGAATTTGCTTCCCAGTGCTTGTTATATCATTGTCTTTTTCATACTGGCAGCCATTTTCTTTTGCATCCTGAAGCTTCTTTATTAGCTCTTTCAGCTTTTTGTTCCTGTCCCCGAATTCTTCCCTGCTCCATACTTGCAATTGAGCCATGGAATTTTTTGCCACTGTTTTGAACATCTGCACAGGGCTGGTTCTTGAGTTTGAATGCCATTTGAGCCATTCATTTCTCACTATGTCCTTACATGCCTCATAAGAACTCCACATGTCTTCGTAATGAATTCTCCGAACATGTTTCCTCTCATATACCAGACTCTGCTCCTTTTCTTTGGCTTCCATCATGACCGGGCAATGATCAGATTCCCAATGGACCAGATTTGTAGCGAGATCATCATGAAATTCAGCTCTCCATTCTTCATTACAGAGGAATCTATCTAATTTTTCTTCTATGAGATGTGGTCCAAATTGTCGATTAGACCAAGTGAAAGGGTGCCCTCTACTCCCTAAGTCAATCAATCTACATTCTTTCAATGCATCCCTAAACTCAGCTATCACTCTCGCATCTCGTTGAACACCTCCCGTTTTCTCATTCAAGTTCAAAATCTCATTAAAGTCCCCAAAACATAGCCATGGGAGAGAAAACAAACCTGCCAGCCTTTTCAGTAGAGTCCAAGTGTGTTTTTTTTTATGAGTTTCCGGGTGCCCATAAATCCCCGTGCATCTCCACAACTTCCCATCTGCTCGTTGCACTTGCATGTCTACGTGATGCCTACTGTAAGATGTGATTCTAACATCAATCTCCGAGCTCCAGATTAAAGCTAGGGCGCCACTTTTCCCAATTCTATCTACTGCAAAAGAATTATCAAGCTTCAACCTTTTACAAACTTCTTTAACCTGCACTGACATTAACTTTGTCTCGCATAGGAACAACAGTTGAGGTTTGTGCAGGTGGAGAATTTTTTCCAGAGCTAGGACCGTTCGGGGATTTCCCAAACCCCGAACATTCCAACTTATGATCCTCATGGTTGTCGGCGGGGCTGGCTGCCAGCCTCCGCCGCTGCATTTTCTGTGGTTGTCTCCTTGCCATGCTCTGCACCTCTTGCTTCTTCTTCCTAATGCTTGTTGACTGAAACATACGAAGACCAAATAGTTCCCTCGGCATTGTTCAGAGCTTTCCTTCTTTTACATTGCGGGCTGCTTTTTTCTTGTGTTTCTATGGGCCTTTTACGTGATATTGGTCCACTGTTCTGGCTCTCTGCACTTAAGCTTCCCCGTGCCTGTGATTTCCATTTTTTTATTTTCCTAATTTTACCTCCCACAGACACTTCCATTCCTTTATTCTCAGTTGTCTGGCCCATGTCATTTTCCACTTCTTCGCGGCCCACTAAGCCCATTTTTCCAATTTCATTTTCCATCCTGTTTTCCCGCCTTTCTTGCTTGTTGTTTCCCGCTACAGTGCTCATTTCTCTAGGCAATCTCTCTGCATCTGTTATTTCTGCTACTCTGTTGCCCTCTGTTGCTAGTCGTTCCTCACCATTCCCAGTGTGCATTAATGATCCTTTCTGCAGCCCTTCCACGTGGTCAACCCTCATTGGCTCTGTGCTAGGACCCGTAAGAGAGCGGGTTAACCCAGATCCTCCTTCCAAGCCTTGCTTCCCCATACCCGTTTCTGTTTGCCTCTGTTCTTGCTGTTCTTGTGGTTCATGATTTGTTGCTGCCGATTGTGATTTTTGCTTTGCATTCAAATAATCTTGGTTTGTTTTCTGCTTGACTCGTTCCATCTTTGTTAGCGCCTTCATCCAAGCTCCATATGGCAGTTCATCCTTTGGCTGCCCTTTGTACTCGAGACACTCTTTATACTGATGCCCAAGAAGCCCACAGCAGAAGCAAAAATCTGGTAACTTTTCATACGCCACCCTTAGCGAGATTTTCTCACCATCTTCTAACCTTAGCAGCAGTCTCTTTTTTAACGGCTGTGTTATGTCTATCCTTATTCTTATTCGAGCAAAGGGGCCTATGCACCCTCCTATTTCATCTGTTTCCACCTCCTCCACTTTGCCGATCTTCCCCCCTAGCTCCTGCATTATGTCCTTGTCCATACACATAATAGGCGCATTATGGATTTGCACCCAGAATGATGTATGAGTGAAAGCTTGCTGCTTAATACTCCCAACACCAGTTGGCTCCCCAAGCACCATTAACGAATTGTTAAAATGCCATGGTCCCCCATGTAGTATTCTTTACTTTTCTTCCTCTGAAGCGAATTTGAAAATAAAAATATTTTCTCCTAAGCTCTCCACTTTCACTCCTTTAACCGATCTCCAAACTTGCTGCATGGCTGCTCTAAGCCCTTCACGAGAGACTCCCCGTGTATGGAGAATTTTTCCAAGGAGGCAATGTGCTGCTATTTTTGCCCCCTTTGCTTTCATTTTCCCTGCAAAGTTAATTATATTTTCTTCTTCTGACTTTAAACTTATGGCCGCGCATTTCCGTATGAGTTCGTCCGAATCCATCTCTCCTCTTAAAGTCTACTCGTTTGCACTAATGATCCTCACCAACCTCCTACCGACCCAGTTATCTGAAATAACTGACTTCTTCAACTTAATATCTTTTCTTGTATCTTTCTTTAGTTCCGACCGTGTATGCCACCCCTCTGTCAATGGCACAAACCACTCAACCCGTGAGTGACACTATTGGATTACCAGCAAATCCTGTTTTCCATCCATTCTAAGTTCTCTTTGGGAGAGAGCTACCTAGAAGGAGACATGTTTCTGTTCATTTCAATCATCCTAATTTCGCTTCTTTGTATTTATTTGCTATTGCTGAGTTGTTCCAAAACGATTTTCACATGTCAAAACCACTTGTCTCTTAATAAGAAAAGTCGTCATAAAGTTTCTTTTTTTTTTTTCATGATAAAGGGTCATAAAATAATCTTGTAATGCACACCAATTTCGGCCTTGCAATTGGCAAGGCCCATAAAGCCGAAAACGGTACTTCATGAGGAAGTGCCACGTATTAAATCTTTAACTACGAAAACGAATGATGCGTGGATGAATATTTATAAGCTAAATTTCATCTTCATGAGAAAAATAGCTATGAAATTTATGTTAGGAATTTATTAGGTGAGAGAAGAATTTACTTAGTTAATTGTTTAAACTTTTTCCTCCACCTAAAATTTTCAAAAATAATGTGAATTTTTGTAAATAATTTTTTGAAATAAGGAGTAGACTTACACAATTTGTGGAGTGAAAAATAATATAATATAATAATCAAACATAGAAATGATGAGACTTCGACTATGTTTAGAAAATATGGTTGGACTTCATTAAATTTTTGGATTAGATTGGACTAGATTGAATAATAAATAAAATTATCTTTTGTCTATTATAATATTAGACATAACTATATTAACCTAAAAAAATCATTTATATAGTATAATTGTCTTTAAATTATGCTACTAATTGTTGAATTTAATATTTAATGTCATTGTAAATTAATAATTGAATAATTTTTGTTATTGTAAATTAATAACCCAATAATTTCTATGTTTAATATCTATATGGATTTAAATATATTACTGAATAAAAAAATTTCATAATTGATCTTTATATTAAATACTAAAGTAAATAAATTATTGAATTAAGATTTTGATATTAATCTTAAATTAAATACATGTTAAAATAAGTTAACGAATAAATTTTGATATTTAATATATAATATAAAATTTTAGTTTAAATAAATTAGGCAATTAATTTTTTAAATTTAATTTAGTACAAATATTAGATTAAATAAAATGGGAACGACCGGTAAAGACGATTTTATCCTAAACTCATATTAACAAGAGGATGAATAATCCCATTATTCCTCCGGTGACTTTAATCTTTTCGTCAGTCGTCATCTGATCACTAATGTTAAATTAAAAATCCCATTATTTGTGGGCTGTGGCATTTTTGTTAACCGTGTAAAAAAATTGACCACTAAGTTAAATTAAAAAAAAAAAAAAGCAAAGCGTTGTTTAAAAAGGAAGCACAAACGTGGTAAAAAAAAAAAAAGGAAGCACAAACGTTGTCGTTTTACTTTTAAATTTTAATCCCTAAAAGGTAGAACAAAACGACCCGGATTCTGTCAGCCTTATGTCAGAACCATGTGCCTATCTTTTCTTTTTAATGAAAAATATAACCAGCCTGAATAATCTGATTTTTGAAATACTTCCAAGAAACCCTAGACTCACCTTCCCTCAACTTAATAACTGTTTCCTTCGATTGTATTTCGATCATTAATTAATCTAAAATACTTCAAACTCACTCTGTCCCCATAGATCTCATCAAATCCAACTCAGCACGGTTTTATTTGGATTTATAATCTTGAACCCATTTTTTGAGAAACCCAAAAAAAAAAAACGAAATTAACACAATAGTAATACCAATATTCTCAAAAATAACAATTAAAAACGAAATTAACCCAATAGTAAAAACAATATTTTAAAAAATAACAATAGCAAGAAAAACTAATATGCTTCGAAAAATTTACTCAAACGCAGAAAATAAATCTCATTTGTTTTAAAAATCACCGCTGATGGCATGGTAAAGACATGTCGGAAGTAAATAAATAAAAGAAAGCAAATTGAAAGTGGAAAGAAAAAAGAATAAGTTGAAAACTATAAATGATTAAAAAAAATACAAGAGTTAAAAAAAATGTACCGTGAATGATTTGGATGATGGAGATTGCCGTTATAGGTTTGCATCTGCATCTTCTCCCTTGTTTTCTTTAAACGAGCAGCTCTGTACAAAAATTTAAAAGAAAAAAAAATTGTAAATGTTATGAAATAATGTAAATAAAAGAAAATTTGGAACTTAACTAATGGCTAGAAATCTTAAATGTTAATCGAAGAGAATACGCTTACCGGAGAATGTGCTTCCAAGAGAGAAGAATTTTTTTTTTTCAAACGAGCGGTAGTACTGTAAAAAAAAATTTTAAAAAACGTAACTCTTATGAAATAATGTGAATAAAAGTAAAGTTCGAATTTAACGAATGGTAGAAATCTGAATTGATAATCGAATAGATTACGCTTACCAGAGGATGTGCTTCACAGAAAGAAAAAAAAAAAAATTTTTGGGGCCTTCTTTTGCTTTTTCTTTTGAAAGAGAGCGAAGTGTTTCACGTAAAAGGCAGCAGAGCACAAGCTTCCATGTAAGGGCCAAGAGTGAGCTTAAATAGAGGGGAGGAGGGAGAGAAAGTTCTAGTAGATTGATATTAGCCGTTAGATTTTTCAGATCTTGTGGTTGTAAATTGCTTGGTCGATGAACGGTTGAGATTAGATTTTGTTTCTAGATCTACAGTTTGGTTGGTGGTGGGAATGGAAACAAGAAGTCAAAGAATTCAAACCCGCTCGCTAAACAACCCGGTTTCAGCCGCTTGATTCAACTTCTGAGGAGTAGTGGCCAATTGCTAGCGGACAAGCCCGTCTACGCGATGAGGCAGCGTCTGAATTTCACTTTTGCTGTGATTGGACCATGTGGATTGGAAAAAAACTCCTATTCTGTTTTTTTGCCAGCGAGGCAGCAACAAGGGAAAATTATAAATTTTTAAATTGAAATTAGTTAAAATTATCTTAAATTCACGCGATTTGATGGTGTCGGAACCCCACGTATATGTGTTTTACGTATCTTAATTTTGTAAATTTGACATTAGTCAAAAGATTAGTGACAGGGTGCAGATACCAATGTCATCCACGCGTAATCGCATATTCGAAGGAAGATTCAACAGGGACCGAGCGTCTAAGTAAGCTGCATTAGCCATAATTAACAACGCTAATCTCAACCGTCGGATTGTGAACAGAGAATCAAAATTAAATTGTGCTATAAACCCAAGTACAGTCCCTATCTTCGAAGGTGCTAAAATAACCATGGCTTCTTCAATTATGATTCTTCCGTTGGACTATCTATGTATACCCAATATCTCTGCTGAGATTGATGTTTTAAGGTATGCTTAAATGGACTGTTTAATTTTAATTTTTTTTTTAATTTGTGGGTACAATATATACTCGGCTTCTTTGAATTATTTTTATTTTTTAAATAATTTGGAACTATTTTTAATTTTTGGTTTATTGATAAATTCGATCTTTTTTCTATTTTTATTCAGGAATTAGTTTTTTGAAAATATATATAGCAAACATGTTTATTGGGGGTGAATTTCCTTGTTAGAATAGAGACTTTATATCTGCTGCAAAAGGCAAAGCAGTGGATTACTTGGGGCACAAGAAGACTCCAAATATTAACTGTATGTATTTTGTATTTTGAACAGAGGCTCTGTTGCGCACTGGAACAACAATAATTATTATCCGGAATTATTTCAATCATACAAGAAAAGGAGTGATCGTATTCTGTTTGCATCAAGGGAAAAAAAAAACGGCGAGAAAGAAATGCATTATCTAATGGAACAGTATTTACAACATCCTCTTGTCACATGTGTGTGTTTATATATACATACATATAAAAGAAAGAGGGCAAAGCAATTTTGGAAGAGAGTGACGACATGCATGCTGACTTATTTTAGATACTTAATTGGTATATTATCTGTTATCTATCCATGAAGTGGTGATAAGTTAATAATTAATAGTAAATTAATTAATATCATACACATAATATTAAATTATTAGTGGGACCTGTCTGTGTTACAGATTCTGTAACAAACATCTCCCGTGATCCCACCATCCGATTTTCTTTTGTTTAGTTTCTCACTCCACATCCAACCACATCCAACGGCTGATGCTGCAGTCTGTAGCTTACAGAATCTGTAACGTAGTTTTGTCCTTATTAGTGACATGTCAGTAAATATCTCAACTAAATATCTTAATTAACTAAGGATAACATTATTGTTTGTAAGCTTAATATCTGCTGCGATTGGACCAGCAAGGCAGCAACTTGAAACTATTTAAAATTATTGTAAGTTCACGAGATCTTGACAGCGTTTGACTCATCTATCTGTATATTATGTACTTGAAATTTGTAAATATTACATTACTCCTAAGATTATGCATGTAAGATACCATTCACAATGGCATATTTCGAGGATGATTCAACAGTAACAAAGGGGTCTAGCTGACCCACATTAGCTGCGAGTAACAACTAATTGATCTCAACCATTGGATTATGAAAAGAGAATCAAAATTAAATTGTGTTGTAATACCAAAGACAGTCTCAATCTTTGAATAGTAAAACAACAATGGCTTCTTTAAATTATGAATCTTTCATTGTACAACATATATATCTTTGCTGAGATTTCTAAATAATCAATACAATAAAAATAATGTACGATAGCGTGTGAAAAATACTATGAAAGGTGAATGGCAGCATTTTGAGTAATGCTAAGTTAGTTGGTGTGACTAAAAGTATTTCACATAGATAACATTTATCGAATGCTACAAATTATAATACATAGCATTGAATAATTGCAATGCAATTAGCTATTGTTGCTTCATGATAATTGCTATCATTATATAAAGTGACCGCATTTGGAAAACGCTACTAAATTGTATAAAGTTCCCTAACAAAATATGTACAATAACTTTAAAGAAATGCTACAAAACATTTATAACTTGCTGATGTAGCATTTCTAAAGGTTAGAGAGATAAACATGTTTTTTTTTTTAGTACTAATTTCCATTATTCAATACATTCATTTAATCCATCATTTTAGTCGTGCCATTGATGAAAAAGAAATTGTATATCATACACTGATTTAAAGTAACAAAGTTTAGACATCCAATAATCATCTAATAAACGTTCAAGTAGACAAACATTTACAAAAGATAAGTATTTGAGTGGTTATACTTCAATAATTTCAAATGATCACAAAAAACGCACTACATGTTGTCTTCAATGCCTTTTAGCAAAATGTCCTTGATCTTTATAACCTGCGTTGAGAATTTGAAAACAAATTATAATTTGTTCCATTAATAAAAGAAAGAAACAAAATAATGGCACCTTAACAAAATTTTCCCCTGTACATAAATTACAATAACTAAATTATCTTTAATTTCAAATCAGATTTATATTCACTCAAGCTAATGAACTTTGAAATATCATCTATAAATGCTAGGCACTAAATCAACTCAAACAAAATTAATAAATTCTATAGGTATATTCTTTTTAACTCAAATAGAAGCCTTATTATTTTTATTCATACTACATCTACCCTAAATAATCTTCTATTGGAATTCATTGCTAGTGTTAAAAATAAATTTCAGAACAAGTATTTCATTTGTGTTCTAAACTGCATAAATGCAAAGAGCAATTATCATAACTTTATTCATGCCTCTACATTCATTAAATATTGCCTTCCACAATATAAAACTTGTTAATCAATAGTAGCAGAGCATTCTCCAAAGAGTGTGCCTAAAGTTATTACAATGTGTATCATCTTTCTTTCTAATAGACCAACACAAGAACAATGAATTTCACCTGCAAAGAATTTTGTATCGCTACTCATAAAAATGAAACATGATGCTACCACGAATTTAGAAAACGTTCAACATCTTGGCCCTATTAATGAACACAATCTAAGGAACTGAGGTACATGGGTTCATTTATCTTTGTCCATTAAACAATTCCATATGCAGAAGTTAAAAGTGTCACTTTCCTTGTGGAGAGAAATTCCCACTCCACAGGCCCGTTTATTGTACCAAGTTTGTCCCTACTTTTTGGTCAACACAGGGACTGCAGTGTCTTTTAATTACGTTTACATCTAATTTCATGTATGCAAAAGTTCAAAGTGTCACTTTCCTTGTGGAGAGAAATTCCCACTCCACAGGCCCGTTTATTGTACCAAGTTTGTCCCTGCTTTTTGGTCAACACAGGGACTGCAGTGTCTTTTAATTACGTTTACATCTAATTTCATGTGTTTGTTGATCACTTAGGGAGCCTCTCAATTACGTGTGCTCTTAATTTCATCTGTAGCTTGATCACCCTTAGCGCTAGAAAAGGAGGAGAATAGGTTTGTTACGAAATCAACATGAGGAATCTTCCCATTCAACAGCACGTTTATCCTTCAAGGTACGCAAACATTCCTCACATTTTTTCGCTTTGGTTTGTTTAGTATGTCTGCTGCTGCTGCTGCCCCTGCTTACGCCGCTGCTGGTGCTGCTGCTGGCTGCCGCTGCTGATTCAGCCGCTGCTGGCTGCTGCTGGCTGCCGCTGCTGATTCAGCCGCTGCTGCTGGCTGCCGCTGCTGCTGGCTGCTGCTGCTTCCGCCGCTGGTGCTGCTGCTGGCTGCCGCTGCTGCTGGCTGCTGCTGCTTCAGCCGCTGCTGCTGGCTGCCGCTGCTGCTGGCTGCCGCTGCTGCTTCCGCCGCTGCTGCTGGCTGCTGCTGCTTCCGCCGCTGGTGCTGCTGCTGGCTGCCGCTGCTGCTTCCGCCGCTGCTGCTGGCTGCCGCTGCTGCTTCCGCCGCTGCTGCTGGCTGCTGCTGCTTCAGCCGCTGCTGCTTCCGCCGCTGCTGCTGGCTGCTGCTGTCGCCGCCGCCGCCCCCGCTGCTGCTGGCTGCTGCCGGCTTCTGTTGCCGCCATCTGCTGCAGCCGCCGCTTCTTTTTTAATATCTAATATCATTTTGTCAATCCACCGTTGTGGGATCCCAAGTCTCTTCCACTGCTGCATCATCCACCGTTCAAAGGCACCATGCCCCAAACGCACTGGAGTGGATGCCTCAAACGCAAACGCACCGTATAGGGGATGGAAGCTGCGCTGCGGTGGCACAGCTGCCCCAAAAGCACCATATAGGGGGGTGGAGTAGCTGCCCCAATTCAAACTCACCCAGCGCAGCAGCCTCAAAGGCACCGATAGTTTCTCTTTTACCTGTCGAAGAGACTAGGGATCCGGCAGCAGTGGATGATGTAGCAGCAGCAGTTGAAGCTGAAGCTACTTTTTATGTGTTCTGTTGAGTGCATTTTCTGCTATTGATCACTTGTTGTGTTTAATCTTGATTAATTTTTTTGTGTTATTTCTCTTTCACCCTAAATTTTCCCACAATATAGGGGACGAGCAGCTGCGCTGTAATCGCACGCTATGGCTGCAGCTGTTTAGATCAAGTATTATATCAACTTGTTTAGTATGTCTGCTGCTGCTGCTTCTTTTTTAATATCTAATACCGTTTTGTTAATTGTTAATCCACTGCTCCCGGATCCCAAGTCTCTTCCACTGCTGCATCATCCACCTTATAGGGGGTGGAGTATCTTCCCCAGTTCAAACGCACCATGCCCCAAACGCACCGGAGTGGATGCCACAAACGCAAACACACTGTATAGGGGGTGGAGCAGCTGCGCTGCGGTGGCAAAGCTGCCCCAAAAGCACCATATAGGGGATGGAGTGGCTGCCCCAATTCAAACGCACCCACCGCACCTGTCTCAAAGGCACCTATAGTTTCTCTTTTACCTGTCGAAGAGACTTGAGATCCGGCAGCAGCGGAGGATGTAGCAGCAGCAGCAGCAGCGGTTGATGTAGCTACTTGTGTTGTCTTCTGTTGAGTTTAATCTTGATTAATGTTTGTGTTATTTCACTTTTACCCATAGTTTCTCTTTCATCCTAAATTTTCCTGCAATATAGGGGATGGAGCAGCTGCGCTGTAATCACACCCTATGGCTGCAGCTGTTTAGATCAAGTATTATATCAACTTGATAGCCAATATTGATATTATGCAAAAACTAATGGGACAAGTTTTGGTGGTGGCGTTATTATTATTTCCACATCTTATGTGTGAATCTGATAAGCCAGCACATATAATATGAATTAGGTTGTGCTTCTTCTTCCCTTAGACGATCTGCTTCTACTTTCTTTGTAACTAAAAAAATATTTATGGTTTTGTAGTGATCACAATTTTTCATTTCCCTCAATTTCGAACCTAAAAAAATAACCCTTGGCTCATAACATCTTATTCCCTCTCTTTATTGCTGCTTTTGCTAACCTCTCCATGAATGTATATTGACTTTTTTGCAGAAATGGAAATTTCATTTCCACGATTCTGTCTCTAAACGTTTTTGGATATTTGATTCCAACCACCGCTGCTGTTGTGGGAGCAAGTGTACAAGGCATAGCTCAGCCGTTGAAGGAGACTCATAGAGTAAGTTTGCTTGTGTTTCTTTCGGCCATAATCGTCCACTGTATTGCGTTTGCAGCTGATGAGATGTCTCAACGCAATCAAGCAAATCCTTCGCAGTTGTGGGGCTTTATTGCTATAATCTCTGGATCTCTTTCTACGGTCTCATTGGTCTCCATATTGTTCACACACTCAGTTGCTGAAATCATTTGCTACATTGCATTGGGTTGCGCTGCTATTATCATTGTTGTGTATCAATATGGTAGCAGGTTTATAAATGCTTGTCGTTGGATTTACAATGACATTTTGGGGTCATTTTTCTCCAAAACCTTGGAAAAGTTTCGAGATATACAGCAATATCTATTCTAGAAAACAGCAAGAACCCCCGACAGTATAAGTGAAGAAGTTTAATAGAAAGATTCCACTTATGTTTCAGATTTCAATAAACTCAAAACATATTCTCAATATTTGTTCTTATTAGAAGTTTATTTCCATTCAATAATATAGTTTTGATAGTGTATGGTTATGACTTCATCTTAGGCATATCCGGTTCATGTATAAAGATATTAACTTGTTGACTAATGTTATACATTTTAGCTTGCAGTCCTCGCGGCTCAATGGTGAAGATGATGTTCTTAATCTTAGGGTTTGGTTGTTTCAGCTTGCCTATTGAATGTGACATATGGCTCAACTACAATAATCTAACTAAACCCACGCTATTTTATTTTCTTAGCAAAAATCCACTTATCTAACTAAAATATTATGAAAGCGAAGTGAGCCAAAAAAAAAAAAAGCACTATTCATGTCATATTCTTTTGAAGATATATTGACAGGTGTCCTTCGTTCTTATGACTGCTTTGCTTAACTATCGTCCAGTTTTCTTCATGACAGTGATATCAAGTTTACATATCGAGTTGACTCACCGGGCGAGCGTTGAACAGAGAAGACAATACACAGTAAATGACCCGTAAAAGAAGGCACGCACTTCACTCTCCCTCTCTACTTCTCTCTTCATCATCTCAATTCTCATCTAATCGGTGATCGTTTTCCTGATGCTGTGTGACAGACTGAATCAGGTTTATACGTATAATTCACAATTACTAGAATGGATGTTGATATGTTTATTAGTTTTGTCCGAGTAATGGAAGAAACTTCTCTCAAAAGAAGAAAACAAAAAACAAAAATGTAAATGGGTATAACATTCTCAAGTACGTAATGTGCAGTTGTGCACTAATTGTGTGTGTGTGTATGCCACTAGATTTTAAATAATTAAAAAAAAAAACTTTTCTCTTAGCAGAAAGAAAAAGAAAGAATTCCTTGATTATAGTTCCTGCATGTTTATAGTAGTTGATTTTTCTTTCTTTTTTCATAAGGAAGAAAAAAACTAGCTAGACTGCTTTGTGTATGTATTTCTTTCAAATATACTTCTGAAAGGGCTGATAATTTTGGATAGATCGTAAACTTTAATAAATAAAATTATCTTTTGTCTATTATAATATTAGACATAACTATATTAACCTAAAAAAATCACTTATATAGTATAATTGTCTTTAAATTATGCTACTAATTGTTGAATTTAATATTTAATGTCATTGTAAATTAATAATCGAATAATTTTTGTTGTTGTAAATTAATAACCGAATAATTTCTATGTTTAATATCTATATGGATTTAAATATATTATTGAATAAAAAAATTTCATAATTGATCTTTATACTAAATACTAATGTAAATAAATTATTGAATTAAGATTTTGATATTAATCTTAAATTAAATACATGTTAAAATAAGTTAAGGAATGTTAAAATAAGTTAACGAATAAATTTTGATATTTAATATATAATATAAAATTTTAGTTTAAATAAATTAGGCAATTAATTTTTTAAATTTAATTTAGTATAAATATTAGATTAAATAAAATGGGAACGACCGGTAAAGACGATTTTATCCTAAACTCATTAACAGGAGGATGAATAATCCCATTATTCCTCCGGTGACTTTAATCTTTTCGTCAGTCGTCATCTGATCACTAATGTTAAATTAAAAATCCCATTATTTGTGGGCTGTGGCATTTTTGTTAAGTAACCGTGTAAAAAAATTGACCACTAAGTTAAATTAAAAAAAAAGGAAATTCATCGAAATAGGGGGGGCATAGAGGCGCCCCCAACTCAGCCCCCAAGTACTAAAAGACGACAAGCCAAACCAAACCCACCGAATCTTTTTTTTTTTTTTTTTTGATACATTGGAGCTTAGTAAAACTATGTTAAAACAGAACGGGGAATAGAAGTCCCATATATATCATTACATAGCCAATAACCAAGACCTCCAGGGGGGTTTTCAAAGACATGAAGTCCAAGGGGTAAGGAACAAGCAAGTTTTGCCATGGAATCTGCAGCAAAATTGGCTTCCCGATATATATGCTTTATGGTAATGAGCCATTGTCTACTCATCAGATCCTTTATGGCAGTTATTAGAGAAAAATGTGCATTAGGCATCAAGCTAGTAGAGGAAATAAGTTGGGAGACATATTGGCTATCCACCTCTGCAATTAAATAGCGAATGCCACAATTCCAAGCAATATTATGTCCTTGAAAAAGACCCCAAAGCTCGGCAGTAGTCAGCGATCCAAATCCAATATTCATGCCAAAGCCAAACTGCCACTTTCCAGAGCAATCCCTTACTAAGCCCCCAGCGCTAGCTAGACCATTCTTTAAACGTGATCCATCAGTGTTTAATTTGAAAAAAGATTCAGGGGGAGCTTGCCATCTCACATCTTTGATGTGCATTCTGAATGTCTTGAGCCCAAGCTTTAATTTCAGCAACAACATAAGTGCAGCAAGGGAATTTTTGTGAGAAAAGAAATTGATTACGCCAAAATTAGATTTTCCAGATAGCCACTCCAAATAAACATGCCCACTCATCCCCCACTTCATTGATACCAGTCTTTCCCAAGTTGATGAAACGGAGCCAATCACGAAGATTAAAAGAGAAAAAAAGATGTTTGAAGTTGACTGGAATTAAACAATTCCATGTTCTTTTTGCAACAAAACAGTCCCTAAGTACATGCATCACGTTTTCTCTCTCTTGGCCACATCTTCCACAATTCAAACATCATATCTCATTTGCTATATTTGTGCTATTAACATCATAATCCCTGAATTATTTTTTTTTTTGTTGTTTTTTTGGGGTGGGGCGGTGAAAAAGACTCAAAAATTTCAAAATTTAGATACATAAATTCATATTATTTTAATTTTTTGACACTAAATATATTTATTACCATAAAAATTTCAATAACTTGTTCACAAATATGATTTAATATATTCATATTAAATACATTTTCTTATCTTAGTTAAGTTAATTTATAGTAAAATAATGTATTATTAACTAACTATAATTTATAATAAATGTGAATATGAATTGAATATGTAGTTAATTTTTTTTTGTTGCATAATACTCATCTAACATACAATCAATAATTTGAATATGTAATATAAATATATTTATGTTTTGAGTTGTTTTTCAGAACAAGTCTTTATTCACACGTTGCAGTCCTCCCAAACGTGCTGGCCCAAATTAGCTAGCTTTTGTTTCATAATTTGCTGACAAAGGCTTGTTGACTTGTTGATGTAAAAAATTGTTTAATTTAATTAGAGCCTTCCTTTTTGTTCCTTTTTTTTTTCTTTTTTGGTTCCACGAACGTGCCCAGCGAAAATTTTACAACATTTACTTATTTGTGCAACTGGAGAAGATGGCATAAAACTAAAAGGATAAATTCTCATTTATCCAGTAAATTCTCATATTTTTAAAGAATTACTTAAAAATCTCCTCTTTTCATTATTTTTATAACCGTTGAATTAATAACATAAACAATGATCAAATATAGAAATGAAAATTATGAATGTACTTTATTAGTTTGTAGAATTAGATTATACTTGATTGAATAATAAATTATATTGTCTTTTGTTTGTTACAAATATCGGACATGAGTATGTTAAACTTAATTTAAGAAAAGCTAAAATAACTATTTAAATACAGTTGTGTAATTATCTTTAAATTATACTATTAAATGTTGAATTTGATATTTAATATTCAATATTATTGTGAATTAATAATTGAATAAATTTTATGTTTAATATTCAATATTGATTTAAATATATTTTTTAATAAAAATTTTTGAAATTTGATCTTATATTAAATACTACTGTAAATAAATTGTTGAATTAAAATTTTTATATCAATCTTAATAAAATTCGTGTTAAAATATGTTAATGAATAAACTTTGATATTTAATAAAAAAATAAAATTCTGGTTTACAAATTAGGCAATTAATTTTTTAGATTTAATTTTTAATAAATATTAGATTAAATAAAAAGTGAAAGATATGTAAAGAGGATTTTATACTAAACCATATTAAAAGGAGGAAAAATAATCCCTTTAATTTTGCGTTAATATTATATATCTGTGGGGTCATGTAAAAAAATTGGCCACTAAGTTAAATTAAATAAAAAGAAGAAAAGGAGAAGTAGAAAAAATCAACATCGACTGGTGTCACTTTCCTTCTCTGGAAAAAGTTTCCCACTCCACTATGAGATTCGGTGAACAAAGACAAATGTTCTGTGACTGTGAATAAGCTTATTGACATTATAATCCCTGATTTTGGTTAAATTCATATTATTTTTTAAATTTTTACATGTAAATATATTTTTTACTATCAAAATGACTTATTCACACATAGGATTGAATATATTGATCATATTAATACATATCTTATTTTAGATAATTTAATTTATAGTAAAATTATGTCTTATTAACTAACTATAATTTATGATAAATGTGAATATGAATTTAAATTTCATGTCTTAATATGTAGTTAATTTTTTTTGTTGGTTTCATAACATTCATCTACTAAACAACCAGTAATTTGAATTTATAATAATAATATATTAATTTACAATCACAATTAGTTGGGAATTCTTTTCACATCTCTTATTTGATAACTGTGGGTTAGTAATAGAATTCAATTGTTCATTACTAGGGATATGAATTGGAACTGACTCTGGTGGATATGTAAATAATTTTAATCAATTTATTTAGTAAAAAATTAAAAAATTAACTAATAAGGATATATTTGACATTTAGAATTTAGGGATGGCAATGGGGCGGGTTGGGGGTGGGGATGCCTACCCCATTCCCCACCCCATTAAAAATTTTTGCCTCCATTCCCCACCCCATTCCCCAATAAATTTAGTGGGTTGGGGATGGGGAATCCCCACGTGGGGAATGATTCCCCCATCCCCACCTCATTCCCCATTTACTTATTTTATAGTATATATAAAAATATGATTTTAGTAAATTAAAAATTATAAACTTAAAATAAAATCATCACCATATTATAAAGTATTTAAATTTTTTTACAAAATTTCTAAAAATTTGAAACAATATCTTAAAATGATATTAAAAGTGAAAAATATTTAAAGAGAGCAGCATCTTAAAAGAGAAAAAAAATATAATCATATTTTAAAGTTGAAAAATATTGTAGGGTTTTCTTTTATTCATCTTCTATTTATATTACATAAAAATTAAAAAAATTATTAATTGACATTATAGTTGATAAAATAAAAATTATTAAATAAGAATTAAACATATTTATATATAATGGGGATTGGGGTGGGGGTGGGGTGGGGAGTGCAATACCAAACCCCACCCCATTAACAATTTGGGGATTACTTTTCTCCCACTCCCCACCCCATTCTCCAAAAATTATTAAAAAATTTTCCCATTTGGGGTGGGGCTCCATGGAGCCCCAACCCGTGGAGGATTTTGCCATCCCTAATTTAGATAGGCGTCAACAGTAAACTGCATGGAATTCACAAATATAGGGCCTGCGGTGTGTAACTAACTCAATTATAATGTCTTTTCACGTAGAAAACCTTCACATCACGTTAATTACGTTCACGCTTAACATCTTCTTCCCTCTCTTTATTGCTCCTTCTGCTAACCTCTCCATGAATGTATATTGATGGTTTTGCAAAAATGGAAATTTCATTTCCTCAATTCCATACCTAAAAGCTTTTGGATTTTTTGTTCCGATACATTACTGTTCTCGTGAGTGCATATGTGCAAAGCACAACTAAGCTGTTGATGGAGACTCATAGAATAAGTTTGTGTGTGTTTGTTGCGGCCATAATCGTCTACTATATTGCATATGCAGCCAATAAGATGTCTCAATACAATCAAGCAAATCCTTAACAGTTCTACAGTCTTATTTTTGTCTCTGGATCTCTTTCTACAGTGTCATTGGTCTCTACATTTTTCACTCACTCAGTTGTTGAAATCATTTGCTATGCATTGGGTTGCGTTGCTATTGTCATTGTTGTGTATCAATATAGCGACATGTTGATGGTTGCTTGTCGTTGGATTTACCACAAAATTTTGAGACCATTTTTCTTCAACGCCTTGGATTGGTTTCAAGTTAAGAACATCTATTCGATCGACCAGCAGCAACGGCCGACTGTGTAATCGTAGAAGTTTAAATCTTTGTTTTAAATCTTCACCCAAAAATTTTAGTCAAGAGATTCTACTTATATTTGTATATTCCAATAGATCAAAGTATGTACTTGTTCTCATTAAAATTTATTTTCACTCAATAATATAATTATTGATAGTGTATGGTGAATTGGTCATATCTTATTCTTCTCAATCATCACAACATGTATATGCATTATTTTATTGTTACCATAAAATATAGTATAGGTGTTGTAATGGTGAACATTCACCATTTATCCCACATCCATAAAATCATATTTTTCCTTTGCTTTCAAACTATATATATATGTGATGTATTCCTTTGTTTCGGTTTCGGTAACTAGAAGAATTCAAAAACTTATCAATAATAAGAAGCTTGATAACGAGGTATTATTTAGTACTTCGTTTAGTATAAAATTTTCTTATTATTTATTTATTTATTTTATAACAATAGATACTTATTATGCATGAAAAATTTCTAGATAAGGAATGCCAATACAGTCAAGGAGAAGAAAGAACTAAAGATCATCTTAATTGATCGATCAATAAGGATTTTCAATTAAATTCGCTACCCTCCATTACATTCGAAATTTTGTTATTCCTTTCCAATTGCTTCTCCACTTGATGTTCAAACCTTGAAAGACAGTCAAAGAAATCAGATTTGCGTCATAAAAAATCATTTTAGAAACAGTTGCATATATTTTAACGAATTCTAAATAAAAAATCAAATCTAATTTCTCTAAAAGCTGCGTCCAATTAAAAACGAAAATTAATTTCTTAGGCATATCCCGTTGATGTATAAAGATGTTAAATTGTTGATTAATTGTTATTATACACTTTTGCTTGCGGACCTTGCTGCGATCTGTCGGGTAGATGATGTTGTTGGCTTCAATGTGTCCTGCAAATAAAGCTGACGAGAAGCATCCATAAAGAATATGCCATTTTTATGATACTTAAAAAGATAGATTTTTCTTGTTGAATTAGAGACTTGATATCCGCTGCAAGGGCGAAGCAATAGATTAATTGGGCCACAAGAAAATCTACATTTTTATTGTACGGTTTTTGAGCAAAGGCTCTATTGGATCCTGAACATTGGCTCCGAGGACATCAACGAGGACTGGAATCAGATTATGCAAAATTGACTTGGTAGACCATCGACGAAATGACATTTCCGTCACTGCAAAATAAATCATATAAATTCTTCACATGAGGAAATATTATATATCATTAATGAACTAATTAATCACGTCATTTGTATTAGTGGCTGCATTAATTCAACAATAACTATACGGAAGGAGCTAACAGCTAAGGAGAGTTTGTGTTGATGAGAAAGGATTGAAGGAGAATTTATAGAGTTTAATATAATTAACTCGATGAGTCGGCTCAGTTATACAAGATACGACAACATGTATAGAGTCTCATTGACGAATTACGGATCACAAATTTCTAATCTGCTTAACTGCTAATCTGATTATTTTGCATACGAGGATATTGCAAAGTTGGCGAGGAGACTTTATTATACTATATTAGAATAGTTTTAATTTTCACATCACTTCATTTTATTTTTAATATTTTAGGAAATTCGAAGTCAAATGCGTATCTCATCAGTAAATGAAGGAGTATTTCACAATTCACGTCAATAGAAGCATGCATGCACTCGTGACATGTCTATAAAATGACAAAATATCTTTTAATAGTTAATGACAAAACATTTGTCTCAAGGATTATAGCAAAGGCATTTTACGCTTCTTTCATTATATTAACCACTTTTGCGAAGCATGAATTTGTATTAGAATAATATTTTAAATAATGCAATACAATACTATGTAATATAAGCTACCAAATACACCAGAGTGTATTTGGTATATTATCTTATAGGCTAATGCTAAGTTACATGCATGTACCTTACAACCCTCTCATATGAATAATAAATAATTACTATTCATGCGAGAGGGTTGTAAGGTACATGCATGTAACTTAGAGGGATCCTATCTTATATTATGTTATATTGTATTTACCTAGTACAATATAAATTACATTCCTTCACTTCACGGATATGTGATTGGAAATTGGAATTACCAACGCACTTTGGTCGATAAGGAAAAAGAACGGTTAGGAAGTAAGGTAAGGAGCCAAGCAACTTTGGTCTACATGAGGACACAAAGCAGATAAAAAATGTAGGGCTAGAAGATGAAACATCGACGCTCTTTTCTTGGGGCTAGTTCTTTTCCTGGAACCAACTTTGAAAATTAGGACCCTTTTTTTCTTTGTCATGACCACATTCTTAATTCAAAATTCTTTATAAGTGAATTAAATCAATTGTTGCTTTCTTCAATTGCTAAGTAAATCAATGGTTCCATACTCCCACAGCACATGCCTAGGGCATTAGAGACGTAACAGTTTAACACGGCTACTGTGACGATGATGAAAACAGACAAAGCACAATCACTAATTAATTAACATATATTTAAAAAATTAATATCATTAATTAGATTTAGCTGGCTAGGTTATAATAATATTTAAAAATTAGAACAAGACTGAAATTTGAAAAAGAAGCATAAGCAATTATTTATTAGTCTTTGGATTTTCTTTGTAAGTGTTTGAGATTCATGCACGTGCGAGGCATCAGCCTTCATCAGGTGCGGGGCCTTTGTACGGTTCTGTTTCCATTCCAATATTTTTATGGAAACTGCTTCTCAGCGAGAATGCTGAGGGAATGCCGAGAGAAACGGCATACACGGCCCCACCCCCACCACGTGAACTTTTGCCCCTTTTGTTTTTTCTTACTACTTTTGCTTTTTTTCACGTTTTTTACTCTTCTCCCCCACATTTGATTCAGCTGTCGAAAAACACTAATTGAATTGAGATTTTTCTCTCATTTCACAAGTAGAGAGAACGACATTAGGGCAGGAGTATTTGCTCATTCACATGAAAGGATTGAGTTGGGGGTTTTTTTTTTCTCATTTTAAAGCAGGAAAACGGCATTAGCAGCCTAGCAGGAGTAGTTTATCACCAGCTTGAAGTAAAACACCCAGCTGGTAAAGAGTGATTTTTTATTTATTCTATTATTTTTTGTTATATGATAATGAAATTTTTATTTAGAAATTTTTATTTAGAAGTTTGATTTAGAAATTTTTATATAGAAATCAAATAATGATAAATTTGATTTAGAAATTTTTAATTTAATTTTTGTGTTGGATTTAGAATTTCTTTTAATATAAATGTTGTGTTTGATTTAGAAATTTTTTTATTTAGAAGTTTTTTTTAATTTAAATGATATGGGTGGGATTTAGAATTTTTTATTTAAATTTTGTTTCGATTTAGAATTTTTTAATTTAAATTTTGTGTTCGATTTATTATTTTTTAATTTAAATTTTTAGAATATGATGGATTAAATTATTGGTGGATCAAAATTTTGTAAAAATTTATAATAATTTATTCTTAATGCGAATATTAAATATTTTGTATACTTATATTTTTTTAATTTCTAAAATCTCATATCATGTTTTAATTTTTTATATATTACAGCAAACCACTCTCGCCGTATGCTTTACAACCACATTATCCTTCTCATTCGATGACGTACAAAGAATCCGGAAGTGAAAGTTTCCAACATTTGCTACATCAACATCGTAACAAAGACAATAATGAATGTTATTGATGTTTGACTTATATTTTGTTCAAACAAGTTTTTCTAGCATTTCGCTTATATTTGGCTAAACCGAACTAATTACAGTGATGAACATGTAATTGCACAATTGTATTTTCAATAATGAACATGTGTTTTCATAAGTAATTACGAACAAAAATTTATACCCAACCAGTAATTTTCACCAAATAATTACCAAGTGTAATACATCTACCAACCGACAATTTTCACCAAATAATTACCAACAAAAATTTATACCCAACCGGCATTATACCAAAAAATTTTCAGAACCACCCAGCACAAAAAATCATACCCAGAATGCCGATAAATATGTAATTTTACATGCAAATCAAACCTCAACTGTCAATAAACCACCATCCAGTGTGCAAATCTAGGCTCAAAGTTTGGAAATTTCTGATAAAGATCAAATTTTGAAGGTGAATCAAACCTCAGTTGTCAATAAGGCACCACCACATGTATTCAACTAATGGTTCTAGTTCCAGACAAATAATCCAACAACCGTTTAAAATATATATTAAAATTGAATTTAAAGTTGTACAGCCATCGGCAGAAGGCATGAAATTAAAAAGCTACCTAATAAGATAGGTAAAAAAAATGAGAAATAAAATAAAATAATACAAGATACGACAACATGTATAGAGTCTCATTGACGAATTACGGATCACAAATTTCTAATCTGCTTAACTGCTAATCTGATTATTTTGCATACGAGGATATTGCAAAGTTGGCGAGGAGACTTTATTATACTATATTAGAATCGTTTTAATTGTCACATCACATCATTTAATTTTTAATATTTTAGGAAATTAGAAGTCAAATGCGTATCTCATCAGTAAATGGAGTATTTCACAATTCACATCAATAGAAGCATGCTTGCGCTCGTGACATGTCTATAAAATGGCAAAATATCTTTTAATAGTTAATGACAAAACATTTGTCTCAAGGATTATAGCAAAGGCATTTTATGCTTCTTTCATTATATTAACCACTTTTACGAAGCATGAATTTGTATTAGAATAATATTTTAATGCAATACAATACTATATAATATGAGCTGCCAATTATACCAGAGTGCATTTGGTATATTATCTTGTATTATGTTATATTGTATTTACCAAGCACAATATAAATTATGTTTCTTCACTTTACAGATATGTTATTGGAAATTGGAATTACCAACGCACTTTGGTCGATAAGGAAAAAGAACGGTTAGAAAGTAAGGTAAGGAGCCAAGCAACTTTGGTCTACATGAGGAAACAAAGCAGATAAAAAATGTAGGGCCAGAAGATGAAACATCGACGCTCTTTTCTTGGGGCTAGTTCTTTTCCTGGAACCAACTTTGAAAATTAGGACCCTTTTTTTCTTTGTCATGACCACATTCTTAATTCAAAATTCTTTATAAGTGAATTAAATCAATTGTTGCTTGCTTCAATTGCAGGAAGTAAATCAATGGTTCCATACTCCCACAGCACATGCCTGGGGCATTAGAGACGTAACAGTCTAACACCGCTACAGTGACGATGATGAAAACGGAGAGAGCACAATCACTAATTAATTAATGTATATTTAAAAAATTAATATCATTAATTAGATTTAGCTGGCTAGGTTATAATAATATTTAAAAATTAGAACAAGACTGAAAATTTGAAAAAGAAGCATAAGCAATTATTTATTACTCTTTGGATTTTCTTTATAAGGGTTTGAGATTCATGCACGTGCGAGGCATCGGCCTTCATCAGGTGCGGGGCCTATGTACGGCTCTGTTTCCATTCCAATATTTTTATCTGCGTTTAACACCACATCTCTTGGGGCTTCTCTTATTATTGGCTACTCGAAAGCAGAAGCGAGCCAATCCCATAGCACTACAATAGGTCTCACAAAAAAAAAAAAAAGAAGAGAAAATTAGGGTGCGTCTGCTATTGATTTTGTTTTGTTGTTTTTGTTTTCCAGTAATGTAGAGGTGTAAAATTTATTTAGTTCACTTGTTTTTAAATAGTATTTAATTCGTTTTTAAATAATATTTAATTCCAAGTGAGAATGATTTATTCGCATTCTCCAATTTTATAAAAGAAAAGTGGAGAACAAGGAATTAATCTTTTTTCAAGTTTCATTCTTCAAATAGGTCACACAAGTCCCACTTGCATAACAAAAAGACAAAAATCATATCACTTATCATAGGGTTTGCCCTAACATTATTATTTATTCTCGTGCTTTGGTTAATTATTATTATTGCATTATGAATTTCACAAGGTAAGGCTCATAATACATCTCTGGCATTTTTTCAAATAATTTGTTAATGCTCTTCTAAAAAATAATAAAAATAAAAACAAACTCAATCCACGTCACTTGCGGACAAAGTTGGCGCTATCTTTTGACATGTATTCTCTCTGGAAAAAAAAATTAAGGTGGATTTTTTCTTTTTGTTTAGCATGTAAATAGACTCGAATTAGTCTTAATTTTGAATAGAGCTGAATGTCTGAATACTGATTGTTTTTCGTAAATTGCCAAAAATTAATATTAGGTTGTTTCTTTAACTTATTTTACATTTTTATCCTTATAAATTATAAATATTAAATAAATAAATATCTCAATGAACATAAATAAAATAAAATGTTATCATAACATAAATCATGTTCAATTGATTACAGACCTTTAATGTTCTAAATTAGTATATGTTAATTAATATTACTATAGTTTATGATGTTTTTACATAAAAATATTAATAAAAATTATAAAGATAAGTAATGCTAATTTGAAGAAAATAAAAAGATAAAAATAATAATAGTCTATACAGGTGGCCAATAGGCCAGATGGCACGAAGCATGACACGTGTCCGTACAGTACGGCACGGCACGAGCACGTTTCGTTAGAGCACGTGGCACAGCACGCACGTGGGCCGTGCCGAGCTTAAATTTTAGGCACATGGGCCTTAAAAGCACAACACTATTAGAGATGGGCCAAAGTACGGTATGTGAAGTTAAAATTTTATAATTTTATAAATAACTTGAAATTGAATCTTTTAATAATTTTATTGACTCAAGTTTTTTAAATTTATTTAATTCTTAGTTTCAAAAAAATTATAATTGATTTATGTTTATAATTTATTAAATAAATAATTGATATCATGATTTTAATAAATAAAATTATAAATATCATGATTTTATAAATATGTATTAATATTATTATAAACTATGATATATGATTCTACATAATTCCAAGTTAACAATTAAATTAACCCTTAAAAAAATAATTATTATTGTTGTTGTTAAGTGCTAAAAAAGAATTCTAATACCATAAAATCAAATTTAGCAACTAATATTACATCTCTTATTATTATTAATTTATTATTATTGAATATGGACTTGAGTTTTAAATTTTTTATTCTATTAAATAAAGGCACATGGATCCAAAAAAAGTACATAAGTTTGAAAAGAAATAAGACAACTTGACATGTGCTTTCAAAAAATAAAAAAAGGAAAAAAGCTTAGTGGGCTATTTTTCCTAGGCACGGCACGAGTGGGCACGAGTACTAGCACGTGTGGACACGGCATGTCTGCCAAGCAGGCACGAGCACAAGCATGTGTGGGCACGGCACGTGTGCCAGGCTGGCACGACACGAAACGCATAGTGGGCATGACACAGCACGGCACGAGCACGAGCACGCGTGGGCTTCCTTTGAAGCCCGTTGGCCATCTCTAACCACTATATTATCATAAGTTATAAAGATGGGTAATAACGCTAATTAGAAAATTTTATTTGGGTAAGGATGAAAATTAATTAATTAGATAGGGATATTTCGGAGAATAGTTTTTAATGATATTGTTTAGACTTTTTAGATTAAGCAAAAACTTTTAAAAAATTGGTTTAATAACTTAATGAAAGGATTGGAAATAAAAAGGGACTAAATGACTTAATTAATTGAAATTAAGGTGGCTTTTTTTTTTTGGTCTGAAGTCTTAATAGACTTGAATTAGTCTGAATTCTTTATAGAGTTGAATGTCTGAATCTTAATAGTATGCTTGTTTTTTGGTCTAAATTGCAAAAAACAAATATTAAGTTATTTTTTAAGTTAAAAAATCTTAAAATTGATATTTTTACATTTGTGCTCTTATAAATTATAAATGTTAAACAAATAATAAACATCTCAAAGAATATAAATAAGATAATAAATTATCATAAAATAAATCATATTCAATTGAATAATGTTAAATCAATTTTATTATAATTTATGATGTTTTTATATGAAACATTTCATAAAAAAATACGAAGATAAATAATGCTAATTTGAAGAAAATAAAAAGATAAATGAAAATAGTCTACCACTATATATTATCACAAGTTATATAGATATGGGTAATAATACTAATTATTAAATTTTATAATTAGGTAAGGATAAAAATTGATTAATTGATAGAGATATTTTGGAGAATACTTTTTAATGATATCATTAATATTTTTTAGATTAAGCAAAAAGCTAAAAAAAATTAGCTTAATAACTTAATGACTGAAAATTTTTATTAAGTTAAAAAAACAAACAGACTTAATGACTTAGCTGATCAAAATTAGGTCAATTAAGTTAGTAAGTCAAAAAAAAAAAAAACAAATGGCCAGTAAGTCAATAAAGTCATTAAGTCAAAAAACAAGCAATGCCATATATATCCTCAGGCTACGTTTGGCACGTAGGATTAAATTGGACTAATTATTAGGATTGGACTGAATTAGATAACGTTGTCTTATGTTTGGTACAGTATTGGATTGGATTATATTAAATTATATTTAAATGAAATTAAATAGCATTTAAATTGACTTTTAAATATAAGTATGAACTATTTGTAAATATTTAATAATAAAATAATTATTAATATTAATTTAAAAGAAAATTAGTTAGAATTAAATATATAGAAAATTATTTCTTTAGTAATCATAATTATAACAAACAAATGTAAAGTAGATTAGGTTAAATTAAATTAAATTAAAAATTATTTAAATATTTAATTTGATTTTTATTAACTATTTTAAATATATTTTATTTTATCCAAAAGTTAGCAAATAATATAAAAGCAAGCAATATCTAGAATTATTAATTTTCATAATTAATTTTAATAAAGTGATTATTAAATTTGATATTCAAGTAATAATTAATTAAATAGGTAATTTTTTTTTAAAGATACTCCTAATTGAACCCATGTTTCAATTGGGATTGTTAATCCCATGATCTTAGGACTAAATTCAAATTTATTCTCATAATCTAATCCAAATTGGAGCTTGTCAAACATTAGATAAATAATTAGTCCCCAAATTAATCCTAACCTACACATAATCATAGCTCCAAACATAGCCTCAATTTCTTATGACAAAATTTTCGGTTATCTCATTCTAACCCCACAATTAAGCCACTGATGGAAACTCATCGAGTTAGCTTGTGTGCTTTTTTGCTTGCCACGATCTTCTATCGCAATGCACTTACAGTTGATTATAAGTCTTAACGCAATCAAGCAAATTTTTTACAGTTCTAGCGCCTTACTGTTGTTATCCATATATCAGTTTTTTCTGTCTCATTGGTCTCTATATTTCTTACACACTCAACTAGTGATATCATTTTATCATTGCATGGATTTGCAGGAGTATTATCACTACTACTCGCAATAGTAGAATCCATTACTGTATCAAATGACAGAAAATTAGTGGGTGGTCTTGTCGGGGTGGTAGGTCCGCGCAATTTGTTCTCCCCCTTTATATAATAGCCCAAATGGTTAAGCTGCATGACGACGAGAGCCAAACCAACTATCCCATATCAGTTTGGATTCGTGGCATCTTGGTCGACAGCACCCTCCTTAGACCTTTAAAAAAAATAATTGCATTTTTGTCTTTCGCCCATGTGGCTATAAACGCAGCAATGTCGGGGTAAATCATAATTACAACAGAATCCCTGTTTTATTATAAAACTAAACAATATTCAAATAGTCGTCAATTTTGACTCATTAGTCCTGCTTATTATAAGCGTGGAGCTATTTATTAATTATTAATTCACACACCCATCATCAAAGTTTTAAAAAGAAAATTTACTTTATATGCCTACCTAAATATCAAATATATCCTTGATAAAAGTAATTTTTTATTTGTATTGAATAAATTAATTAAAATAATATATAAAAAATTGGTTACATTATTCATTAGTTTCAATTCCATATCTCTAGCAATTAACAATTGAATTATATTACAAAAAAGTTTCTAAATAAGTGTGAAGTATAAAGTGGCTTTGGTTCAAATGTTCGTTTAAAAAATTCTAAACTTATTCATCAAGCTCTTAGATGTAAGAATAAATGAAGAATAAGTTTTTTTTTTGACCCACTTTTCGATACCTTCTGATTAAACATAAAAAAAACACATTGTTAAATGGTAAATTAATATATTTTTATTGCATATTGAAATTATTGACTGTATATTGAATAAGTATTATGAAAAAGAAATATTAACTACAAATTAAGAAGAAGTGATTAAATTCATATTCATATTTATTAGAACATAGGGTTTGTAATTAATACATGGTTTTACTATATATTGAATTAATTAATTAATAAGAAAGAGTATTAATTTGATTATTAATTTAAATATAAGAATAATGCATTCTATCAATGAAATTAACTAGGTCAATACACGTACGTGCAAAAAATTGAAAATATTATGGATTTATGTGTCAAAATTTTGAAATTTTTTTATTTTTTTAATTTTATAGCAAACATTAGTAACTGTAGTGTTAATAACCCAACAGAAACATCTTAACTTGGGTTAGATCTTAACGGTCAGCATCACGCCATGTCAAAATATTGTCACGTTAACAAAGAGAATAAAAAAGTTGAAGAAGAAGAGTTGCAATGAAAAATCATTATGATGCAAAGCTGCCAGTGCTATCTCCACCTCCACCAGGAGCACTTTAATCCTTCAAGGTACTTACAGTTTTCTTACATTTTTAACTTTGTTTTTTTCAGTTGCTGTTTATGAGTAAATTTTCAATATAATTCTATCTTTTATTTATATAAAATTTAATTATTACTTTTGTACCCTTTTTTTTGGGCTCTCTTTCTTGCCACAACAAAGACTATTATAAGCTTGGGTAAGGCTTGAACTAATGCTACCTTGTTAGACTAGTGCAAGAAATTTGTTCATGTATTAATGACAAATTTTGATGTGCGTAAAACTTTTTTATTTTTATTTTTTAAAATTTAATGAAAGTTAAATTTTAGAATATCATGGCTTCTTTGAACCACTAATTTGTTTTCTCTTCTGAATAGGGTTTGTATAATTAATCATTTTGTCCTCTCTTTATATTTTGTTATTTGTTTTGATAAATACCATTATTTAATAATAATAATGTTAAGAATAATAAAAATTGTTGGATGATCAATGGACACCCTTTAAGCAAGAAATCTCACAAACAATCAAGATTGGATAAAAAAAACAAGATTAATCACAGCAAAATGATCAATTGCAAAAATGCATACAACAAAACAGAGCACAAGCAAGTAAATGGAACAATCAGAAGTAAACAATCCTAAACCTTCCTTTGTTAGTGGCCAGGACCAGATCAATATAACTGTCTACAAGCATTATGATGAGTCACTATACACTCTCTAAATCCCTAATTTGATCAAGATACGGGTGCAGGAAGTAGTTCTGCTAACCGGCTCTGGTCAAAGAGTCAAAGTTGCTCGTGTAAAATAACTTGCATTGAGTGATAGAGTGGATTCTTTGATATATTTTAAAAATTGTAGAATTTTGATTAGGTGACATCCGATCCTATTTGTATTGAATCTGAAAATTGTAACTTTTTTTTTTAACTATGAATATTGTAACATTTCTACACATGAAATTGTAAGACTGGGGCGCATACATTTCTTGTAACCTTACTATGAAACATTAACTCTTGCCTCCTATTTTAAATAGCACTTAGGTGACTGTAGATATAAAGTGGAATAACAATCAATCGACCAACTTCCAAAGCGACATATACTTTCAAAGCTAGTCCTTTTTTTTTTTATTAATATGAACTAAATTTCATTACTGTTCTTCCTTTTAGTCGTGTCACGTTACAGACCTGTAAGAAGGAATGAAAGCAGTTAAATTAATTTTTAATTTCTTTTTTCCATTACAAAGACCATAAGCTTAGTTACCAGTATCTTTAAACCTTTAAGGTGAAGGCTTGAATTTGATGGTCCCTTGTTAGACTACTGCATGAGGTTTGTTCTGGCATTAATAAATAATTTTGTTTCACGCTAAACCTTTTTTTATTTTTTATTTTTCAATTGAAGAAAGTTTATTTTCTCTTCTTTTGTAGAATTAACCATTTTCTCCTTTACTTTTATTTTGTTTTCTCTGTTTTGGAAGAGCATGATGAATGCACATGACCTAATTTAAGCCCAGTATTATATATGAGATTTGTTTTGGCTTGTTTGCTGCTGCTGCTGCTGTTGTTGTTGCCACAGTTGTTGTCCCTACTGCGTTTTTGCAGAGCATGATGAATACCATAATTTAGTTATTAGATTCAGATACACTACAGGATGAGTGCAGATGATCAATCGACACCCTTTATTCAAAAAAAAACGCAAAAAATCAAGATAAAACACAGCAAAATGATCAATTGCAGAAAGTGTACAAAACAGAACATGAAACAAGCTTCTGACTTTAACAATCAATGTTTGCCATCATTGCTCCAGAGGGAAATGTGCAAGGCATAAATAAATTTAAGGTTTTGCAGTGATCATAATTTTTCATTTCCCTCCATTTCGAACCCCAAAAAATAACTCTTATAACATCTCCTTCCCTCTTCTTATTGCTGCTTCTGCTAACCTCTCCATGTATGCAAATTGATGGTTTTGCAGAGATGGCAATATCATTTCCTCAATTCCGTACCCAAAAGTTTTTGGATATCTAATTCCGACCCTTGCTGCTGTTGTGGGTGCGAATGTGCAAGGCACAACTAAGCCCTTGATCAACACTCATAGAGTAAGTTTGTGTGTGTTTCTTGTGGCCATAATCATTCACTATATTGCATTTGCAGCTGATAAGATGTCTCAACGCAATCAAGCAAATTTTTCACAGGTTTGGGGCCTTACTGCTGTAACCTCTGGATCTCTTTCTGCAGTCGCTCTGATCTCCACATTTTGCATAAACTCGGTTGCTGAAATCATTTGCTACATTGCATTGAGTTGCGCTGTTATTATCATTGTTGTGTATCAATGTGGCAGAAAGTTCGTGGTTACTTGTCGTCGGCTTTACCATGACATTTTGAGGCCAATTTTCTCCAAAACATTGGAATGGTTTCAAGCAAATAATAATAACATATCTTCATCAGAGCATGAGCAACTCCCTCCGGTGTAAGTGTAGAAGTTTAATATTTGTTTTAAAACTTCGTCCAAGACTTTTAACAGAGGCATTCCACTTATGCTTTTGAATTTCAATACCATCTTCTGATTAAAGTTTATTTTCATTCAATACTGTAGTTTTTGATAGTGCATGGTCATTTGCATTGTTTTATTGTTATTATAAAATTTAAATATATGTGTTCTTCAGGCAAGAAGAAGAAAGAACTCAAGATCATTGGTTTAATCGATCGATCGATATATATTTAAACAAATTCTAACAGAAAATCATATAGATTCTTCATATGGGGAAATATTATGTATCAATAATGAACTAATTAATCATTTCAATTTCATTAGTGATTTCATTAATTCAACAATAACTAAGTAATTAAATAATAATAATAATAATAATAATAATAATAATAATAATAATAATAAATGGATAAGATTAAGGAGAGTCTATGGCAGGAGCTAGTAAATTTTGTTTTGACGAGTGGAATTGAAGGAGAATATATAGTTTGAGATATTTAACTCGATGAGTTAACTCAGTACATAAGGTATGAGAATATGTCTATTGTTTCAGGAACGAATTACGAGTCACTACAATTATCATGTCGAGCAGTGTAACCCATATGAATGGACCAATTATTATTAGGCAAGCATGTATTTTCATTTGTAAATAATATATTCAATGGGGGCAAGAGTAGAAATTTTTTTAAATTTAGCCTGTAAAGCCCCTTTTAATTATTAAGTCCAATAACTTTTCTCAACAAAAACAAAAACAAAGTATTTTGGGCTTTGAAATTAAATCTATTTAAATAATAAAAACTTTTTAATTTAATCAAATTCTAATTTAAAACTAACTTACAAAACTCATCGTTTTATATTAATAATAAAAAAATTAAAGGAATAAAAAAAACAAACCCCAAATTCATGAAACTGTGAATTACTAAATCATAAAGACTCGCCACCGCCACCGACGAGCGTTTCCATTCCTGCTGCTAGTCTGCCACCAACTTGTTGTTATATGTCGCCGCGATCGCTGAGCCTTTGATTCATCCCTTGCTAGATCAGCCATAGCCCATAGATTGAAACAAGTATTGTGCTTGAATGTTGTTTTGAAGTTTGACTATTGATTCTGGCCGAATGAGTGTTGCATCTCTCTAGCTTGGTTCATCAATTCTTATTCTAATAGCTATATACAAAATTTCAAAAGTAAAGGTTGATTTGTGAGAAGTGAGCAATTCTTTAGTATTAAAATTGAAAGGGAAAGTGGTGGGATAGTGGGTGCTCTGTGAAATGATGAAAGTATTGTATAATTTATTATATAAATTATAATTAAAAGCAATCACTTTGTTAATGCAAATAATTGAGCAATTGAAAAAGTAAAATTTACAATCATGTATCTTTTCCGTGAGCCCCATGGAGTGTGTTGTCAAATAATGTTTTTATAATATCAAATTTGTATTAAATTAATTATTCTTGTTCGTTATTTTGTTAGGATTTAGCCTTATTGTGAAATTTAATCTAATAATTAATAGTTTTATTTGATTTGAAATAGATATGGAAAAATTTTTTAAAAAGAAACCACAGCTCTCATCTCCTTTAGAAGGAACTAGTCATGGTTCATATGAAGTCAGTTTACAAAATTTGCCTGCTGACCCTGGCTTACGACCTTGTATTGATAGTTATAATTGCAATATTCGAGATCAAGTTCGAAGAACATACTTACAAAGGGGTCCTTTTCAACCTAAGGGGCACAATTTTAAATTTGAGAAATTTGGAAATCAACAACGACGATTTGTTTCGGATTGGTTCAAAGAATTTGGTTATTAGCTGGAATATAGTATAAAAGAAGAGTCTGCATATTGTCTTTTTTGTTATCTTTTCAAAGAAGATAATGGTGATCAAGCAGGCAGTGATACTTTTACTGGGAAAGGATTTAAAAATTGGAAAAAAAAAGAAAAATTAAAGATTCATGAAGGAGGTGTCAATAGTGCCCATAATCGAGCTAGGCAGAAATGCGAAAGGTTGATGAATCAGAAACAACATATTGCAACATTTTTTGAAAGACAATCCGAGAAAACTCAAAATGAATATGAAACTCGCTTGAATACTGTTGTTGATTGTATTTGATTTCTTTTAAATTAAGGGCTAGCATTTCGTGGGCATGATGAGTCTGATGGTTCAAGCAACATAGGGAATTTTCTTGAGCTTTTACACTTTCTTGCTGATCATAATGAAGATATTAATGCTGTTACTTTCAAAAATACTCCTCTAAATCTGCAAATGACATCTCCAAAGATCCAAAAAGACATTGTAAGTTGTGTTGCAACTGAAACTACTAATGCTATTATTAGAGAGATAGATGGTGCATTATTTTCTGTTCTAATTGATGAGTCTCGTGATATATCTACAAAAGAGCAAATGGTTGTTATATTACGTTATGTGGATAAGAATGGATATGTGGTTGAACGTTTTGTAGGCATTGAACATGTTTCTAGCACTACAGCTGCCTCACTTAAAGAATCTCTTGATAATATGTTTTCAAGGTTTGGATTGAGTTTGTCAATGTTACGTGGGCAAGGTTATGATGGGGCAAGTAATATGCAGGGTGAGTTTAATGGTTTGAAAACGCTCATTTTAGAGGAGAATGAATTTGCTTATTATGTTCATTGTTTTGCTGATCAACTTCAATTGGCTCTTATTTCTGTGGCAATAAAGCATGAAAAAGTTAATTCTTTATTCAATTTAGTTTCAATGCTAGTTAATGTTGTTGGGGTGTCAGCTAAACGTCGTGACATTCTACATGAGAAACATGCTCTTGCAGTTATTGAAGCATTAGGTAAATGCGAGTTTTCAAGTGGACAAGGTTTAAATCAAGAGATTACTTTAAAGCGTCCTGCTGATACACGCTGGTCTTCTCATTATGGTACGTTAATGAGCATAATTTCTATGTTTCCATCTGTGGTTGATGTGCTTGAGGTAATTGAAGTTGAAGGAAATTCTGAACAAAGATTTCAAGCTAATACGCTATTGAAGTTGATGCAATTATTTGATTTCGTATTTTGTTTATTCTTAATGAAAAATATTCTTGGCTATGCAAATGAATTGTCACGAGCACTACAAAGGAAAGATCAAGATATTTTGAATGCTGTAAAATTGGTTGAAGTTTATAAGCATAACCTTCAGAAGTTGAGAGATAGTGGATGAGATTCTTTATTTAGTCAAGTTTCTACTTTCTGTAGCAAGCATGATATCGATGTTTTAGATATGGATGATTTTTTTTTAATTCCAGGGCGATCACGCCGTAAAGCTCGAGAGATCATAAATTTACATCGGTATCGAGTTGAGCAATTTTATGCTGTCTTAGACATGCAACTTCAAGAGCTAAATAATCGTTTCAATGAGTCAAATACTGAGTTGCTTATTTGTTTGGCTTGTCTATGTCCAAATGATTTGTTTGCAGCTTTTGACAAGGAAAAATTATTGCAACTTGCTGAATTTTATCCTAAAGATTTTTCTGCAATAGATCTTATAGCACTTGAGATGCAACTTGATGTATCCATTATGGATTTACGATCTAGTGCAGAATTTTCAGAATTGAAAGGGATTGGTGAACTTGCAAGGACAATGGTTAAGACTAAAAAGGACAAGGTGTTTTCATATTTTGGCATAATATTTTTAAAACTTCAACTGTTCTCGACGTGTTTTCATATTTTGAAAACGTCGAATAATATGAAAACACCTTGTCCTTTTTAGTCTTAACCATTGTCCTTGCAAGTTCACCAATCCCTTTCAATTCTGAAAATTCTGCACTAGATCGTAAATCCATAATGGATACATCAAGTTGCATCTCAAGTGCTATAAGATCTATTGTAGAAAAATCTTTAGGATAAAATTCAGCAAGTTGCAGTAATTTTTCCTTGTCAAAAGCTGCAAACAAATCATTTGGACATAGACAAGCCAAACAAATAAGCAACTCAGTATTTGACTCATTGAAACGATTATTTAGCTCTTGAAGTTGCATGTCTAAGACAGCATAAAATTGCTCAACTCGATACCGATGTAAATTTATGATCTCTCGAGCTTTACGGCGTGATCGCCCTGGAATTAAAAACAAATCATCCATATCTAAAACATCGATATCATGCTTGCTACAGAAAGTAGAAACTTGACCAAATAAAGAATCTCATCCAATATCTCTCAACTTCTGAAGGTTATGCTTATAAACTTCAACCAATTTTACAGCATTCAAAATATCTTGATCTTTCCTTTGTAGTGCTCGTGACAATTCATTTGCATAGCCAAGAATATTTTTCATTAAGAATAAACAAAATACGAAATCAAATGATTGCATCAACTTCAATAGCGTATTAGCTTGAAATCTTTGTTCAGAATTTCCTTCAACTTCAATTACCTCAAGCACATCAACCACAGATGGAAACATAGAAATTATGCTCATTAACGTACCATAATGAGAAGACCAGCGTGTATCAGCAGGACGCTTTAAAGTAATCTCCTGATTTAAACCTTGTCCACTTGAAAGCTCGCCTTTACCTAATGCTTCAATAACTGCAAGAGCATGTTTCTCATGTAGAATGTCACGACGTTTAGCTGACACCCCAACAACATTAACTAGCATTGAAACTAAATTGAATAAAGAATTAACTTTTTCATGCTTTATTGCCACAGAAATAAGAGCCAATTGAAGTTGATCAGCAAAACAGTGAACATAATAAGCAAATTCATTCTCCTCTAAAATGAGCGTTTTCAAACCATTAAACTCACCCTGCATATTACTTGCCCCATCATAACCTTGCCCACGTAACATTGACAAACTCAATCCAAACCTTGAAAACATATTATCAAGAGATTCTTTAAGTGAGGCAGCTGTAGTGCTAGAAACATGTTCAATGCCTACAAAACGTTCAACCACTTATCCATTCTTATCCACATAACGTAATATAACAACCATTTGCTCTTTTGTAGATATATCACGAGACTCATCAATTAGAACAGAAAATAATGCACCATCTATCTCTCTAATAATAGCATTAGTAGTTTCAGTTGCAACACAACTTACAATGTCTTTTTGAATCTTTGGAGATGTCATTTGCAGATTTAGAGGAGTATTTTTGAAAGTAACAGCATTAATATCTTCATTATGATCAGCAAGAAAGTGTAAAAGCTCAAGAAAATTCCCTCTGTTGCTTGAACCATCAGACTCATCATGCCCACAAAATGCTAGCCCTTAATTTAAAAGAAATCAAATACAATCAACAACAGCATTCAAGCGAGTTTCATATTCATTTTGAGTTTTCTCGGATTGTCTTTCAAAAAATGTTGCAATATGTTGTTTCTGATTCATCAACCTTTCGCATTTCTGCCTAGCTCGATTATGGGCACTATTGACACCTCCTTCATGAATCTTTAATTTTTCTTTTTTTTTCCAATTTTTAAATCCTTTCCCAGTAAAAGTATCACTGCCTGCTTGATCACCATTATCTTCTTTGAAAAGATAACAAAAAAGACAATATGCAGACTCTTCTTTTATACTATATTCCAGCTAATAACCAAATTCTTTGAACCAATCCGAAACAAATCGTCGTTGTTGATTTCCAAATTTCTCAAATTTAAAATTGTGCCCCTTAGGTTGAAAAGGACCCCTTTGTAAGTATGTTCTTCGAACTTGATCTCGAATATTGCAATTATAACTATCAATACAAGGTCGTAAGCCAGGGTCAGCAGGCAAATTTTGTAAACTGACTTCATATGAACCATGACTAGTTCCTTCTAAAGGAGATGAGAGCTGTGGTTTCTTTTTAAAAAATTTTCCATATCTATTTCAAATCAAATAAAACTATTAATTATTAGATTAAATTTCACAATAAGGCTAAATCCTAACAAAATAACGAACAAGAATAATTAATTTAATACAAATTTGATATTATAAAAACATTATTTGACAACACACTCCATGGGGCTCACGGAAAAGATACATGATTGTAAATTTTACTTTTTCAATTGCTCAATTATTTGCATTAACAAAGTGATTGGTTTTAATTATAATTTATATAATAAATTATACAATACTTTCATCATTTCACAGAGCACCCACTATCCCACCACTTTCCCTTTCAATTTTAATACTAAAGAATTGCTCACTTCTCACAAATCAACCTTTACTTTTGAAATTTTGTATATAGCTATTAGAATAAGAATTGATGAACCAAGCTAGAGAGATGCAGCACTCATTTGGCCAGAATCAATAGTCAAACTTCAAAACAACATTCAAGCACAATACTTGTTTCAATATATGGGCTATGGCTGATCTAGCAAGGGATGAATCAAAGGCTCAGCGATCGCGGCGACATATAACAACAAGTTGGTGGCAGACTAGCAGCAGGAATGGAAACGCTCGTCGGTGGCGGTGGCCAGTCTTTATGATTTAGTGATTCACAGTTTCATGAATTTGGGGTTTGTTTTTTTTATTCCTTTAATTTTTTTATTATTAATATAAAACGATGAGTTTTGTAAGTTAGTTTTAAATTAGAATTTGATTAAATTAAAAAGTTTTTATTATTTAGATAGATTTAATTTCAAAGCCCAAAATACTTTGTTTTTGTTTTTGTTGAGAAAAGTTATTGGACTTAATAATTAGAAGGGGCTTTACAGGCTAAATTTAAAAAACTTTTAAGGCTCGGGGGGGGGGGGGGGGGCTTAAGCCCCTCCTGGGCCTTAACTAGGTCCGCCCATGGCTATTAGAATGAGAATTGATGAACCAAGCTAGAGAGATGCAGCACTCATTCGGCCAGAATCAATAGTCAAACTTCAAAACAACATTCAAGCACAATACTTGTTTCAATCTATGGGCTATGGCTGATCTAGCAAGGGATGAATCAAAGGCTCAGCGATCGCGGCGACAGATAACAACAAGTTGGTGGCAGACTAGCAGCAGGAATGGAAACGCTCGTCGGTGGCGGTGGCCAGTCTTTATGATTTAGTGATTCACAGTTTCATGAATTTGGGGTTTGTTTTTTTTATTCCTTTAATTTTTTTATTATTAATATAAAACGATGACTTTTGTAAGTTAGTTTTAAATTAGAATTTGATTAAATTAAAAATTTTTATTATTTAAATAGATTTAATTTCAAAGCCCAAAATACTTTGTTTTTGTTTTTGTTGAGAAAAGTTATTGGACTTAATAATTAGAAGGGCTTTACAGGCTAAATTTAAAAAAATTTTAAGGCTCAGGGGGGGCTTAAGCCCCTCCTGGGCCTTAACTAGGTCCGCCCATGTAGCCAAGCCCGAGTGTGTGCCATGCAGTACTATACTGCGCGCCCCATTAAAATGCATCCATTTTGTGCCATGTGCTGCCCAACTCATTGGTCATCTCTATTTATTTCAATGTGACAAATTTTTGTGTTAATTTGCACCAAAATTCTACAAATTAAGGCAGGGTAATGCGCTGGAGGCTTGGCGCAGCACGGGCTGGGGCTTTTTGATCTGAGACTTTAAAAGTCCTTGATTTTATATTTCGTAATTTCTTAAAGTTTGAGTGGAGCTCGTCGCACATATATATTTCTTCTAATGTCCCATTTACTATATGTGTAGCTCTTATTTTGATAAAATTATAAGAAAGGACAAAAAGTTATAATAGAGTTAATTAAGTATTAAATAGAATCTTTTATAATAAAAATCGTATCACTATATAATTTATTATTTATTCCCCCGAAATTATTTTGATTTTAAAGTAATTATTTATATCATTTAAAGTTAGGAGGGTGCATAATTTGCATGTGTAAAAATATTTTAATTTAGTTAAATTCGTATTTTTCCTTTTAAGTAATTTTCTCTAGTAATAGAACTATGATTACAGGGTGTGGGGTTTTATTAGGATTCTAAAGGGGTGTGAAAAGAACTACTCTAAAACTATTTTCGTTAAATTTGACAAACACAATATCTTCTACGGTTATAGTTGACACCCCTCTTTTTTTTTTAAATACTCTTTCTTTTGTATAATTTAAACTAAGGTTAAAATTGTTAAGCTAAAAGGATTTAAAGTATTAAATGATGGAACGAGGGAAGTTTCTAAATCAAGGGGACAAAAGAGTATTACCCCATGTAGAGAAACTAAGAACGATCCATCATCAAATGATGATAGAGAAAACGGGGCTAAAGAATCCACAATAAATCAACAAAAGAATCTCGGGTATAATAGTAAAAAAAAAATAAAAAAATGGAAACAATGAAAAAAAATTGCCAGTCGCTGAGGACTATTATATGTTGTTGTGCGATCAATCTTTTTTTCTCCTTTGTCGAGGCAAAATTAAATACATAAATCGACATGATACCTGTGAATGATGAGCGAAGGTGGCCATGTTTAGTATCTTTGTAGTATATATGCCTTGTCTTCTCTCTTTCTGCATCTAGCTTCTCTTCTTCTGAGCTTATTGCAGGAATGCAACTGATATAAATATTAAAGCAACACTGCTTTACATATACATGATATGCAGCAACACACACTCAAAGAGATGAGAAATATTTCGGATCCCAGTTAAAAAAAGGAAATACAGTGAGTGAGAGAGAGAGAGAGAGAGAGAGAAGGGAGAGGGAATTAAAAAATGAGCCAGCACGTGACAGTGGCCCCATGATTGTGGACTTAGTTGCTACAGATTTTATAATTTTGTGTGGAATATGCTCATCCTCGACATGTGTATCACAAGCAAAATTCTTGTATATGTTAAATCAAATAGAATAATATAATGAAATAACACTTTAATAATAAATATAAATATACTCGGCACTTAAAATTCACATCAATACAATTTATTAAGCAGCTGAAGTGAAACTTAGATTTTGATGTAAAGAGACCATGTCAAATAATTAGTATTGGTTAAATTAATAGATTTTTCTTAGTTAATTTGAACGCTAGATTTTTTCTTACACAGAGATTTTTTCTTACACGTGTAGATATGCTAGTGTTCAGCAATTGCATGTGCGGTTGTCTGTCTGGTTTCTCTTCCCTGCTGTTTACAATAGCCCATTGACTTATTGAAATCAATTGGAATAATAATTCATAATTAGTCGGCAAGTTGCATTGGATCACTAGCCATTCGTTATATATACCTTTATTGTCCAATCTTATATTTTGAATTTTGAAAATAGAAAAATAAAAAAGAGAATCTATATTGTTAATTCTAAATTCTTATTAATATTGCGACTATTACCTTCACATCATTTCACTTGCACACATATTTAATTTTTTTTATATTATTAAAAATAATACCTATATATAATATTTTTAAGTGTGAACACCTACAAAATTTTTTATTAAAACACATTTTTAATAATCCAGGCCCGGACAGAGCTTGGCAAAGCACACACCTAATCCAAACAAGGTTTTCAAATGTTAAAAATCAGTTTGGGCTTGGCTTGGTATACGACCAATCTTTTTTATCCATGTCTTAAATTTTATTTTATTGTTTTTATTATTCATTGCGAACTATAAATTTTGTTTTAATAAAATTGCGCTGGAAAAGTCGGGCTTAAAAGTATTAAAAGTTTAAATACATGCAACCAGTGGAACGCAATTTTAAATAGTATTTTTTAAATTAAAATAGTACATATAATCATTTTTTAAACCAATTCCCATGTGTCAATTAATTAGTATTGATTAGATAAAAGGATACTAAGGACTATTGCCAATATAGCGCGATCTCTTGCCACGCACAGAGCAATTAAAATTTTTCAAGGATGATACCAAATTCTTTTTAATGTTATTATTATTTATCCTCATATAATATATACAGTTCTCATAGTTCTTAGCATGACTAGATAATGATTCCAATAATTAGAAGAAGCACTTATACCAATCGAAAATATCAAGTTTGTATTGTATTAAATTAGTTAATTTGCATCTTACATTTAAGATTTTTATTTTTTATTTTTTCATCCGATTACCACACTTCATTTGATTAATTGATTTAGGGAAAATAATCAAAAGCTTCAAGCTGTTTCAATAAATTAATAATTTATGTGTTCATGTTTTAAAATCGATCAATTTTATCTCTGTCATTAAAAAAATTACATTAATTTTAATTTTAAGTTTTTGCTCTATTTTTTATTATTTTACTTTTGATTCCGTAAAATCCATAGTTAGTTAATAAAATAATTAGGGGCATAATATTAAAGCACATGAAAAAATGAAAGTTAACAAAAAAAAATTTATAATTATTTTGATTTTAGGGATGGCAATTATCTAGCTGGATATGGATATTTTCTGTCCATGTACAAATTCATTATTATTGATAATATCCCGATCTATATTTACCTTTAGCTGGATATAGATATGGGCTTTATTCATATGGATGTAAATAACCATGGATTTTTAATTTTTATTTTTAAATTAAAAAATATATAACATATTAATAATTTGGTAATATGTTATAATATTAAAGCTATTAATAATGTGTTTTGTGGTTAAAAAAAATCTTTTTTTTATTACAATTTCCTAAAATCATTAATATTGAAAGCTAATAAAACTTATATTTTATAGAAAAAAAATATAGTAATAAACTAACATCTAATAAAATTATTTGTAGATGAGTTGTGTTGGGGGATTGAATAATTTTGACCCACGGCGGGATGTTTAATCATTTTCCCCAAGATTTGTTAAAAGGTAGAGTATATCTTAAAAGTACAACACTCAACAAAATAAAACGACGACCATAAAATTACCATTTGCGTAATTTTTTTTTTATTTCTCTCCCTTGTCGAGGCAGTTAATACAGTTAATCAGTAAAAGTATAATAATAATAATAATAATAATAATAATAATAATAATAATAATAATAAAAATCGATAATGCTTTTGTTTTATAACAAAGAAAGAAATATATATGTATACACACACACTGCACAAACATACCTACAAATGTCGATCGGCGGCAGCAGTGGCAGCGGCCATGTTTATTGTCTTTGGGACTTAGCTATTATACAACTGTGATAACATACCACATTTTTTGTCTTTATCTCATGTAACCATTGGATTTAAAAGCAAGTGATCTAATGCACAAGAGATGGCAACGTTTGTCTCAAAGAAAACCGTAGGCATCGGTTAAGAATAACTTTGGTAATCAATGAATAGCAATCCAACTTCAGAACCCAATTTGTCCTCACCGTCCCAGTAACTTCCAAAGCTTGATCACTAATCAAACTACACCTCCCTAAATCCAAATTTGTCAAACCTTAAGCTGATTTATTAACAATTGAAATAAACGTCCCAACATTCCCAATACTCTTTCTCCTTCTTCTCAATGAAACTTTAGAAAACTTTGAACACCCATTTGCAATAGCACAAATACCATCATCACCAACATCATCAGAATCTTGACATTTTTGTTTGAGATTAACATAAAAAATCTGTATTTTATGTCATGTTTTGGCCACAAATTGGAGATGGGCATTGCTGAGAAACCTCGTTGATTCAAATGAGCATAAAATTGGGAATTTTGGTAGAAAACTTTGGAGAGAATTGGGTTCAATGACCCGAATAGACAAATGGGTTTCACCCTAGCTCTTAACCATCGCTTGCAAACAAGAGAGAACGAGTTTCTGTTGTTTGAATCGTTGATCCAATGAAAGATTAAACTTAATTCATCATCACCTAGATTTGACATAGCAATTTTTTTTCCTTTTTTTTCTCTAATCTTTGTGTATTGAAGCTGTTTGTTAAAATGATTAAGGGGGAAAGCCGTATAGAGAAACCAGGGGACTCTGTGATTGGATGTGTGATGTGGGAAATAATTCGGTTTGAAGTAATGCTTGCCTTGTGAGTGTGTTTGTACTTAGCTTTCTTCTACTTCTCACTCAAAAGTTAGCTGTGGGAATAAATTAATTGCTTGCAATAAATCTGATTCGGATGATGGTAAGAAGAAATCTGATAGCAATGAGGGTGAGACCATGTCAGAGGAGAGGTCTGGAGGAAAAGTTGATGGTTAGGGAGAGGCAATTGAAGATCAAAATTAAAACAAAGAGTTGGAGAAAGGTTTTGATGATAACTGATTTCAACGGTTGACAGTTCATGCCTCAATAATTTATTAAGCGATTTTGATCATTGTATTCAATCATTTTACATCCAACGGCACTTTACAATAAAAAAATAAAAAGCGTGATACGGTATCACAGTTGCACCATAGTTGTATCCTTGTCTTTGTAATATATTTGCCTGGTCTCTTCTCTCTTTTCTGCATGTAGCTTCTACTCAAAAGAGATGAGAAATTATTTGGATCCCAGATTGGGGAAAAAAAAGATAAAAAATATGAAAAAATACAGTGAAAGAGCGAGAGAGAAGGGGTAGAAAATTCAATCAATAATGAGCAAGCACGTGATGATGGCCCCACGATTGTGGACTTGTGCAAAGTCGTTGTTCTCCTTTGTTGCTGCAGTTTTTATCCTGTTGTGTGGAAAACTCTCTTTCTCTACATGTGAATCACAAGCAAAATTCTTGCGCGCGCGCGCGCGCTTGTAAAATCAAATAATATTATATAACCAAATAACACTTCAATAACAAGTACACTAAGTTCTTAAAACTCACGTCAACACAGTTCATGAAACACCTTGGATGAAATTAAGATTTTAATTTGAAAGAGACCATGTCAATTAATTAGTATTGTTTAAATTGCTATAATTTATCTAAATTTTTCTAAAGCAGCAAGCTATTATGTACCAGTCAAAGAGTAAAACGCCGTCGAAATTAGTAGAGTTATTTTAGTCTCAAAGCTATAATTTATCTAAATGTTTCTGAAACTACAATTTAAATATGTACCAATAAGGGAGTGACACGCAGTCTAAATTGCCACCTTAGAAAGGAAACGTACACAATCTAAAAAGACCAATAATATTGCCCAAGACCTCATATAAGATAAGTCTACTGCATGGGGCCAGGCCATACTGAATCATTGTATAATATATGTGCATATGCTATCGATAGTTATCCTTATTGAGAAGGCACGGCAATAAAGTAAACATGGAAGCCATCTTCGCCACCACAACCATTCCTCTTCTCATTCTTTACAAATGGAGGATTATGCAGTCTCCCACAATCAGAGGTTTGTTAATTTACATATATTTGTGCTTTCTATCATTTTTTTTGGTTAGGTATGCAGCTAATATAAGTTCACATATATATAATTAAAAGAAAAAAAAAACTCCTTTAAGATTACACACACACACATATATATTCTTTCTTGGTGTTTATAATGCGACTATAAGTTAATTACGAAGCTTCTTTTTCTTCAAATTATTTTGGAACATCAACCATATACCTTTACTACGAAGTAAAATTAAATGACTAAAGTATGTTTCTTTTTTGAAATGATCGATTTACTTTTGAGTTGACTAGCTGTATACATTGACCAAAAATTGTGGATAGAAAGTTTTGGCCTTAATATTTTTTTAGCCTTGTGTGAAGTCTGTGTCTTGAAATTAAAAGACATTATTAGCACTGGAAAGTTAAATTTTTTTTTCATTTTCTTACTTCATGTTTACTACTTAAGTCGAACTATTTTTATATTTTTTTTGGAACTTTAATATAATTATATTTATTAAAACTATTTATTTTTCAATGAATTCATTTTATATTTACTTGGTAAATTATTATTCAATATGTACCACAATGAATCACTATGTATAAATTATTATTATCGATGGCATTCAAAAGAAATTATAAAGGTATCTCAAATTCTCAATGAACAAAGACAGAACCTTATTGGGACTGGCCAGCTATAGCACAAACTGGCTGTAAAAGGCTGGTTACAAGTTTGTCCAATTAACTCTATCAAAATGAAACTAATCTTTAGAAAAGAATACACCAACCTAAGAGCCCCTAGGCATTAATTATTTGAATAAAAGGAATAATTCAAGAAAAAACTTGTTTAGTTTGAGAAGGTGTGTGTTCAGGAAGCATACATATATAAGTGTTATTTATGTGTAATTAAAATAGGTGTCAATAAAAATAATGTGCATTTTTAATTGTTTCATTAGGCTTGTATAGAAAAGGGGTTTTAAGAGAAAAACAAAAGGGTGCAAATAAAACCCTATGGGATCCATATTTTATCTCGGTATATACATAATTCATCAGGAGTGATTCTACTTACACCCCTAAGTTTCAAAATACTCACAAATCCATCCTTCCTAGAGAGAATCATCATAACATTAAAAATAAGCACTAATAATAACATTCATGATAATCCTAAAAAGGCCCCTCATAAATACCTCCTTATTTCTACAGGTTGATAGTTTATCCAACTTTGTAATTATATTTATTTTTGTCTTATAATTTTGTTATTTCTGAAATCCTTTTGATTCGTAACTTTTTAAAAGGCAATCGAAGGTGTTCTCTCTTGTTTCTGTTAGGGCAAAAGAAATATATGGCCACACACACACACATTCCTCCCGAATTTTCTCTCTTGGCTTGGGAGGTTCTTTTTTAGTTAGGGGTCGGAGTGTGAAAGCTCGTTTCAACTTCCCGGTTTGATGATATCTTGATTAGCGTTGTTTGAGTTTGGATTGAGTGTGATTAAATGCTCGGCATTCTTCATTTACACAATGATGGGCTGCCTCCCCTTTTGGCCTTTGATTGATTAATGGAAAAACTGGTTATTGATCAAAGAGAAGATGGAGGTGTATTTTACTCATATTTTTAGGGAAGGGAACAGTGTAATTCTGAATTTTGTTAATATGGTGGTCTGAGCCTCCATCAGAGACTCTTATCATTCTATCTTAATGATGTTGAAGGTCTTCCTAGTTATATATTTCAATAGCTTCATGACTGTATTTGCATTTTTGCATGAATGCATTAGTCTAGATTTTGTTTTGCTTTGTTTTTGTTATTATGTTATTTATCTATCCATTTGGGTAAGGCTCATCACCCCCGATAGGTATCACTTCTTTCTTTCATTTCAATAAGATTTCTCTCACACCGTTGAGATTTACTAAAAAAAAGTCAGCCATCAATTATTTCATAGCCACAAGCTGTCATATGCTACTCTCCACACTACCAATATAATGGTGATTTTAATCGCGAAGCAACCGGATTATAGATAGTGACAAAGTTCTTTTCCCCCCTCTCTCTGTGCACATGTTGAGCTTTTTGCTTTCAATTTATTCCCCTTTTCATATTCATATTTAAGTTGCATGAAAGAAGCATATTCATAATAGCAGTAAAGAGAGTGCACACATTGACAGATATGTATATGGAGATAGACTCTCCAAAATCATGGGAACATATACTTCAGGTTCATGACTCTGTGTCTATATGCATAGATGACAAGGTATTAGAAACAAACACAATCATTACGTATATTAAAACGAATTCTAAAACCAACAAAGTGTTGGCATTCATTGGCAATGGAGTCCCCTTAAGTGGCTTAATTGGATTTGCTCCCCAGTTCGAGTCGCAGGGAAGTCGCTTTTGTTGGGAGAACTTGTGCATCTCGGTTCGAGCGGGGACTTCTAGTCTGAGTTGTGGTATGGGCTTAAAGGTGACTCCCACAGTTGGGGCCCTCCCCAGGATACCTCGTGATAAAAAAAAAAAGAAAAAAGAATTCTAATGAAATTAAAATTAATTTAATTTAGATTTCTACAAACTACTTACTATTAAAATGAAACTACCATCTTAGGCATCCCGTTGCTACATAAAGGCGCTATTAACTTGCTGATTACTTGGTCTACACTTCAGCTTGCGGTCCTTGCTGGTCCGTCGAAGAGATGTTTTCTTTCGCTTGAAACCCATTCCAAATGTTAGTGAAAAATGGCTATCGTGGTAAAGCTGAAGACAAGAAGCTCGAAACCAATTCCAAATGTAGGCTGACAATGGCTTCAAGGTATCGTGGTAAAGCTGAAGACAAGAAGCTCGAAACCAATTCCAAATGTAGGCTGACAATGGCTTCAAGGTATCTTGGTAAAGCTGAAGACAAGAAGCCCGAAACCAATTCCACATGTAGGCGGAAGATGGCTTCAAGGTTTCGTGGTAAAGCTGAAGACAAGAAGCTCGAAACCAATCCCACAAGTAGGCGGAAAATGGCTTCAAGGTAGCGTGGTAAAGCTGAAGACAAGAAGCTCGAAACCAATTCCAAATGTTGGTGAAAATTGGCTTCAAGGTGTCGTGGTAAAGCTGAAGGCAAGCACCGATAAACAATCTGCCATATTGATGATACACAACAATAACAACGGCACAAGGCCATGAGACGTACAAAATGATATGACTACTGGAGCCTTGAAGAAAAGTGGAGACAAGCGAGATGGCAGAAAGAGATCCAGAGGTAATAGCAATAATGCCGGAGCGTTTGGTGGAATTTTCTTGTTGAACTAGAGACTTGATATCAGTTGCGAAGGCGAAGCAGTATATTGCTTGGGACACAAGAAAACTCCACATATTTAGTGTATGTGTTTTGAATATGGGCTGTGTTGTGCCTTGAACATTGGCTCCCAGGATACCAACGAGGACTGGAATCAGGTATGCAAAAATGAACTGGTACGGCATCGATGAAACGAAACGTCCCTCGCTGCAAAACCAGAAAGAGGTCGAAATAAATCATGCCATTTGTATAATTGAAGTGATTGCATTCATATATCAGAAATGCAACCACGCAAATCATTATTCATAAACTTATAAACGCAATAGCTGAAACCGTAGAGCTACAAATTGGTTTGAAGAATATTTATGTCTTCATAAGGACAATCAGTAGATAGGAACTGAACCCTTGGGACCTTCTTCAACCCCAGGATGTGATGAGTCGACATCGAGGTGACAAAGGACTCCGTCGATAAGAGCTCTTAGGAGTCATCAACCTGTTATCCCCGGCGTACCTTTGATCCGTTGAGCGAACAACCGAACCCTTGGGACCCCCTTCAACCCCAGGATGTGATGAGTCGACATCGAGGTCGAGGTGCTAAACGACTCCGTCGATAAGAGCTCTTGGGAGTCATCAGCCTATTATCCCCGGCGTACCTTTGATCCGTGGAGCGAGAGCCCTTCCACACGGGACTCCCGGATCACTATGGCCGACTTTCGTCACTGTTCGACCAGTCGGTCTCACAGTCAGGAAGGCTTATACCATTACGCTCACGACCAGAATCTTAGCTTGAGCCTACCTTCGCACACCTCCGTTAAACTACCCACCTCGGAGTGTCCCCTCCCCCCCCCCCCCCCCCAAAACAACCAATTCTCGGTGCGGCGGTTAGGCATCCTTATACGAAAGAGTGGTTGGTACTCTGCATCTTACGGGGTCTTACCGTCTAGGCGTTGGCACTCCGCATCTTCACGGAGAATTAAATTTCACCGGGTCCATGTCGGAGACAGCGGGGCAGTCGTTAAACTGCCGCCGTTCACCGGGGCTTACATTCAAACAAACTATTTCTTTGCATGAGGAAATTAATGACGAGTCAAGAATTTAAAATAAAAAATCCTTAAAAACTAAAAACTATACCTTAAAGGTGAAGAAGGCGGTCGGTTTTGGTGTTGAAGATTACTCTGCATTCTCCTCGGGATGTGATGATGTTGAGCTAGCTGCTGCTGTTGAAGTAAAGCAAAGCGGAAATGGGTAGAAAGACAATATGAGTAGGGAGAAAAGTGAGAAAGGGTTCTACATTTAATGAGATTGTGAGCATTTACATTTTTTTTGGATATATTGAAAATGACAATTTTGATCCCGCAAATGACAACTTGTTTCGTAGCCCTCGCGAAATCTAAAAAGCAATAAAAAAAATATAAAATTAAAAAAAAATCATGACCCACCACTCTGTCACGGCATCTCATGGAGAAAAAGTTTTTAATTTCTTTCTTTGCACTTTCTGTTATAAATGCTTTTTCTTTTTCTCACAAATTTTAAGATTTTCATGTACGCGGAAATGACGCTGAGGTCTTTAATATTTTTTATTATTATTATTGCGTACTTCTTTGATTAAATTTTAATTATTCATGACATCTTTGATGCTAATTAAAAGAGCAATATATAGTTATTGGGTTTCAGCTAGTCAATATTTCTCAATGTCTGCATTTGATGTTAATTTTTCTCCAAGTTCCTGAGCATCTTTGATGATAATATAATTGAAACAATAAGAGTTGGGAATCATCTAAGTTTTTCCTTTTTTAATGAAACTCGACAGAAAAGGGAAGTATTATTAAAAAAACCACACAGAATTAATCAAAAGGGAAATATTATATAAGCCTTACCTCCCTTAAAGGTAAATTAAGTACAAGAAAATTCATATTAATTTTTTTATTTTCCTACTTTGTCTGGTATTCGAATTTAAGTATTAGGGCAAAATCTAAATTTGTTTTGATAAGAAGATATTTGAAAAAAAAATTGTTGGGACATCTAAATCGATATAAACCAATTCCCCAAACTTTGTTATATGAATATAGGGTTATTATCATTTCATTACTTCAAAAATTATCAAATATCAAATGACTACAACAAGTATTGTCTCGTATCATTTTCCTATTATATCTTTATAAAAATATCATTTTACTATTTTTCCGTTATAACCATTAGTTGACTAGTTAGTTGACTAACAAAATACCAATTTCACCTTCATGATTAAAAAAAATACTTGAAGCTTATTTACAAATTAAATTTGTAAAATATTTATTAAAATTGATATAAAATACCAACATAATTCTTTTTGTTGGTATTATAATATATGGATTACAAATTTGTCTTATTAATTTTTTTAATCATGAAGGGTAAAATTGTTATTTTGTTAGTTAACTAATTGGTCAACTAACGGGTCAACTAACGGTTGTAATTAAAAAGTAATGAAATGATATTTGTTGTAATAGAAAAATAATAAAATAATATTTTTATAAAGATATAATAGAAAAATGATAAAAGACAATACTTGTTATAATGATTTGATATTTGGTAATTTTTAAAATAGTGAAATGATAATAATCTTATGAATATATGATTCATTTTCTCGTAGTGATTATTGATATTCTTTATAAAACAAATTTGATTTTGGGAACGCACGAAGAAGCTTCTTTGGGTAAGGCTGGCGGCTGGGCCTGTCCCTTCGGTGAAGGGAAAGGAAAATAAATACTTTGACTTCGACATTGCTTCAAAGATATTAAATTTTTAATAGATAAGAACTCAGCCGCAGGGCCAACCGCACAACTACCTCGTTAGGGTTAGTTTATCCCACTATCATTTATGGGTTTGAAAACTGAAAAGTTTTTTATGCCTTATTATTGATTCATGTGGATGTGGGATTTGTATTTTTTATGATAATTATTTCAGTTCGGTTTGTCCCACTATCATTTATTATAAATACCATAGCATTGAAGATTTCGATGCTCAATAGAATTTCTGTTATGGCTGTTAAATAAAAAAAATTAAAAAATAAATTTGGGTTATTATTATTTGTCGATACTAAATTTAAATTCGTAGTACTGATTTATTATTATTTGCGTTGTTACCGTGTCATTTGTGCTCAAATATGATAGGAAAAAATGTGACCAAAATTTGTGAAATACAAATCCCTCGAACATAATATATATCTCGTTTAGGACAAGTTGTTACCAAATATATTTTTTCCTTTCAAGTGGTTCAGTTTTTTGTTCGGTATATACGTGAATTATATAATAATTATTAATCCCTCAATGGGAAAGCAAGGCCATATACGTGGATACCGTGTCATACGCATTTGAGAGTGTTAAAGTGGTACCACGTCCAATATTATCACTATATTTGTTGTTATTGCTAGATATATAAGAATGAATTGCCTATTTTAAATTAAATTATTATTATTTTCATTTGCCCACACAGATTATATATTGTGAGACTCTTCACGCACTGATATCAGTAGAATGTTTTACGATATGCTAATGGCTTCTCTTGCTATCATTTCATCAATTAAATTTTACTAGTTAGAATTTTTTTTATACATTATTTATTAAACACTTTTCAACTCTTTAGATATACAAAATTTTGAACCATTAATCTTAGGCAATCAAATTTTAAATATTAAAAGTTTAAAACATTATTTAATAATGTATAATTTTCCACTATTGGAGTATGAGAAGTCAATATTCTAAAATTTATGTCAAATTTAAGTAATAAATTTAAGTTAAAATGGGTTACCATTTGAAAGTGGTGGGTACTACTAATTAAAATCACTTTTACAATAATAAGTTTTACCTTTGTGAAAAACTGACAAGATGGGCAGATGGTGACATGACGAAGGCCACGCACACCTAAAACTTTCTCCGTATGTTCAAAATTTCATATTGTCACTGCTGGCAATATGAGATTCCTTATATTATTGTTCACCACTGGTTAGAGATTCATCCACGTGTCGATGGGATGTGATTTATAGAATCTTGGAGAACTAGGAATGACCAATCAGACCGTCTTGGGTCGTGGCCTCATTTTGAGATTTGCCACAATCGATCATCCATTTGTAAACGACCTGTCGGTCTTATTTCAAATGTGTTCCAAATGACGTTATTTGTCGTTTTACTAACATAAGTTATAGCACATGCATATATTGAATCATAATTCTTGATTGTTGGATTGATCTAACATTTTCTACGTAATACTGATGATCATTCATGTATATGATCTCTTTTATTTTGCTGTCTATATCCTTTGAAAAATCACACAATTTCTTTACCTGCTGAAGAAAAAATTGTAGTAAATGCATGTAACGAAAATGTTATAAAATTAATAACAATAAACATCACAAAATTTTGTTTCTATTTAACTTAAATGATGTGGTATAAATATGTCATTCATAAATGAATTATATTTTCAAATTAATTATATATTTACATTATTTCATCCATTAATTAGTAAATGACATGATACTCATTAAACACATCAACCGAGAAAACACATCAACCGAGAGAATAATGACCATAATTATTAGACTGCATCAAGACTAAGCCCAAACCAACTGGCCGAAATCAATTAGCATCTGTGGCACACATATTAGATGATAAAAGGGTTCTGGACTTGCTGATGTAATGTATATTAATTAATTTAATAGTAGCCTCTTCTTGTTTTGGTCCGACGATCCATGTAACACAGAACTTTCTTACAAAATCACCAATAATTAATTGGTATTGAAAATATAATTATATCGATGCTGGTAATGCGGCATTTTTTATATCTAATTGGTCTCCACTCTTAATTGGTGACACTATTTCATACATTGCACGGATAATTGAATCTAACTTGGAATCTGAAATATATAATTGAGTTTTTGCTGAAGAGTGATCTCAAATTTGAAGCCGAACCACATTGTCATTTATCGTGTTTAGGGCTCTTCGGTTCGTCGTTCGATCAATTGCAATTAAACAAACCATCGATCATCTTTCTAATTTGTTCAAAATGATGTTTTTATATGCTGATTTACTCCAATTTAATTGATCCAACACTTAAGTATTTGTGTAATAAAATTTTTATATATGGTACTTCAATGAGCATCATTTGAATATATTATATATTGTTATTAAGATAATAATATGAGTAATACTACACTTACCTAACTATTATCCCGACAAGTGAGACGGGCATCCGCTAATAGTTGAGAAGTGTAGCGTTATTCATGTTATTAATTAACTCAATATAATTAATAAATTATTAATTTCTTGATTAATTAATATATTATTAATAAATGAAGATATTCCTTGTTATTCTGAAATATTGAGTTCATAACAGCCAAGTAAATCAACATGAAACATCACACGAGTTAGTAGTTTATCATACATCTCTTAAGGTTACAATAAAAAAGTTTATAAATTTTTATTGCATTAAATATTAAATAGCTAAATTGGTAAATTGATTTTAAAAATAAAAACAATGTCTTAGTTTATCATACATCTCCCAAGTGTTTTTATATATTTTTAATGTACTCCCGATGCTTTGAAATAATAGTGATACGTGCATAAAAGTTAACACAAAAAATAGTACTACTACAAGATTTAAAAAAAAAAATTCACTACAAGATAAAAAAAAAATTCACTACCAAACATTGATTTTTGTACTCTTTTCGCTACAAACGTCATTACTTATTTTGAAAACTTCAATCAGTCACTCAAACTAAAATCTCAGTGATCTTTAATTGTTGACTAATGTTAACTTGTGAAGGTACTAAAAATACTCCTTACCTAAGAGCTGATTTAAGGATAAATTTGTCTTAGAATAATGAAAATAGGTACATACATATTAAATACATTTAAAATAATTTTATACTCATAGAATAAACTAAAATTAGTTATTTAACAAAAAAATCTGTTTATATTAATTAATTTGCTTGAATTGCATGACAGATATTAATTAATTTGAACAGGAAATATGTCTCCATTTTTAATTTACAGGGGTATAGATTATGAAATGTTTAGAGAAAATTATTGTTAATCTCATATATTGCTTTCCATCCTCGTATAATTTGAACTGTTAATTTGGCACAATAAAAGCACTCAAAAGTAGACAAATCAGGTTAAGTTCGTGGGGAATTTGATTGGTAGAGAATGAAGAAAGTTATAAATAATAAAATTAATAAATAAAAGAAGAAATTTGATTGAAAATGAGAAGAGATAATAGCGAGCGTTGAAAAAGTCAATGATTTTTTAATGATTTTGAAATTTGATTTATAAATCACGAGACATTATTTTAATTTAAATTAAACCTTGTTTTATTTGAAAATCTTCTACATATAACAATTATTGACAGCGATTCTATTTAGTTGCATCATATCAAGAATGTTGTTCACATTTTCTAAATTATTTTTTCTTACTATAGTATGATCATTTTTAAATTTGAGTACATGATAATGTTTAGGTAAAGAGGAAAATGCTTCAAATAATGTATACCAAGGAAGTGAAAAGAATAATATTCAGGATGTGGTATCATTTTGTGTATACTTTTGGGTATTTTTGTGCAAATGATACTATCCAAGATACAGTTGTTGCTAATGCTTTTTCTGGATACCAAGTTCAATAGATTTTTGTAATGAAGCTAAATTTAGAGTACTCAAGCATAAATTAAAATTAATTTAAAAAAGCTAGTAAGTGGTGAATAGAGAAACAAAAATTAAAATAAAAAATGGGGTTATTGGTCACATGTATGACTCGTGGAGGACAAAGAAAGTTAATAATAATTAAATTAATAAATAAAAGAAGAAATTTGATTAAAAATGAGAAGAGACAAGATATATCGTTGAAAAGTAAATGATAACCCACTTGCACACGTCTTTAGTCTCCAATTTTCTCCCCAAATAACATAAAGCCTAAAATTTTTGTTTCATACATTTCTGATTTACTCCTACAAAGCAATCCATCAAATTAAATGTATTTCCTATTTTTAGTTCTTGGAAAATAGGAAATGCCGAGTGAAAAATACTAAACCTCTTTCACCAAGTGGGAAAAAGATTGTTCGCTAATGAACCAAAAATATAATTATTGAAGTCTCTCAATTTTTAAACTATTATTTGAAAACTGATATTTAAACACCACATTGATCCGTACACTACTATGAGCCAGCTCCACTAAATGCTACACCTTTTTCATAGTCTTGACGTCTGATCGGCCGCTTTCGTAAATAACCATATTTTTTTCCTCGACAGTGATGCACATAGGCCCCACTAAATCTAAAAGGCCCTACAATAAAAATTAAAAAAAAAATTCCTGAGCGACCGGACTACCCTGATGAGATCTTTCTGAAAAGTCAGTAAACGTACGCCTCCGCTGGTCTTCATAATTTTCAGAACACAGCAGCAAAAGACAAAAGCTTCTGACAGCATTGGGATAAACAAGTTTTTTATTCTTTTCTTTTCACTTCCTGCTACAAATCCTTTTTATTGTTCATGGCATCGTTGATGTTAATTAGAACAGTAAGAGTTATTTAGATCCAATTTATCATTATTTTTTAGCTTTTTATATGTATCTTTAATATTATTTTTTCTCTCTTATTTTGCCAAGTTTGTAAGCATCTTTGATGTCAATAGAGTTAAAATAGTGCGAGTTAAACTTATATATAAATTTCTTTAAGAACTTGAAACTAATGAGGTGACATAATAAGTTTAATCCTTGAAAATTAATTAAATTTAAAAATTTATAATTTTTTTAAGTTCCCTACTTCTTTCACAATTCAAATTCAGGTAGTTAGTCAAAATTTTAAACTTGTTTAATTAGATAAGATTTGAAATAAAAAAAGTTCAGACATCTAATTTAATTTATAATAAAAATAGATTAGGATATAGTTGTCTAAATTCCTAATTCCAAACTTTATTTGATGAGAGTCTAGAATGTACATGATTCAGTGATTATTGATTCTTTAAGAAGGGCACAACACACAGTTAGGATTGGTGGGCTTGGTTTTCAGAAAACACCAAGAAACTTCGGTATCAGGTTTGACCGGTCAATCAAGGAAAATAATAGCCCACACAGTTAGGATTGGTGGCATGTGCAGTTCTTAAGACATTTGGAAAAGGGCAAAAAAGGAAGACAAAGTTCCATTTTTGTCTTTCGGCCATGTGACATTATATCATTGGCTTTTTAAAATAGGGCGTCAACATTTTTGAATATCAACGTCACCATGATTCTTCATGGTTTGAAAAAAGCTACAAAAAAGATGAAGAAAAAAGAACACTATGAAAATGGATGAAGAAGAAGAAGAGTTTCATCAACAGCACCTTAATCCTACAAGGCACATACAATTCTCTTACATTTCTAACTTTTGGTTTTTTTCAGTTATTATTTATAAGCTAAATTTTCCATATAGTTCTTTCTTTTATTCATATGAATCTTAATTATTATTTTGGTCCCTTTTTTTTTTGGGGGCTCTCTTTCTTGCCATAATGTTACGGACCGCAATCGTGACACCCAAGATATGCGCCCGTACGCTAGTGTTGATGCTGGTTGTGCTGATTGTGGGAGACGTGCTTTAGGGGCGTGCGTGTGGGAATACAATGCCCTAAACTCTTTGGAGTTCAGGCAGGCCGACCCGGTTGAGTTTGGGGAGCTTGTCGCTAGTCGAGGATTTAACGCTGAAGAGGGGTCTAGGAAAATCCTGACGCACACTGGTTGGGAACTGAAGCCGTTCTCCTGACGAGCCCAAGGCAGGGCGAAACCAGTCGACATTGTGCCACTTCCTCTAGGCTTACTCTCGTAGTATGGGATGCGGGAGTGCCGCACGGGGTCGAAACCTCTCGTCCCGTGACAGATGGTATCAGAGCCGCGCTTGTCATCTCGCAAAGCCCTCGTCGCGAGCTCGCCAAGCGCTCCAATGCCGCACCACGCGGGTCCCCGCCCTTCCGGATGCAAGGGTCGACAAGCGGGACGAACAGGCGGGTTCTCACACCCCCAAGCGTTCGCACCGAGTGGATGGTGTCTGCACGCGGGTCCTCTCCACGGATCGAGGACGAGTAGGCAGGGAGTTCATGGGTTGATGACAAGCCGATCTTCACGTTTTCGTGTGGAAGTGCACACTTGCGAGGCGTACTCTTCATGCACGAGGACGTGCATGGTTATGGCGGTAGGAGAATGTTACGGACCGCAATCGTGACACCCAAGATATGCGCCCGTACGCTAGTGTTGATGCTGGTTGTGCTGATTGTGGGAGACGTGCTTCAGGGGCGTGCGTGTGGGAATACAATGCCCTAGACTCTTTGGAGTTCAGGCAGGCCGACCCGGTTGAGTTTGGGGAGCTTGTCGCTAGTCGAGGATTTAACGCTGAAGAGGGGTCTAGGAAAATCCTGACGCACACTGGTTGGGAACTGAAGCCGTTCTCCTGACGAGCCCAAGGCAGGGCGAAACCAGTCGACATTGTGCCACTTCCTCTAGGCTTACTCTCGTAGTATGGGATGCGGGAGTGCCGCACGGGGTCGAAACCTCTCGTCCCGTGACAATAAGCTTAGGTAGGAGCATTCAGAGTAAGGCCTTGAACTTGATGCTACCTTGTTAGACTAGTGTAAGAAGTTTGTTCATGTATTAATAACAAATTTTGACGTACATAAGCTTTTTTTTTCTCTTATCCATATTAAAAGTTGAATTTTAGAAGATCATGGCTTCTTTAAACCTGTAGCTTATTTCCTCTTCTGAATGGGGTTTGTAGAATTAATCATTTTCTCATTTTCCTTATGTTTTGTTCTCTGTTTTGGCAGAGCATGATGATTAAGATGATTAAGTACCATTATTTGATAATAATAATAATAATTTTAAGAGTAATAAAAATTGTTGGATGATCAATGAACAGCCTTTAATCTAGAAATAACATAAACAATCAAAATTGGATCAAAGAAACAAGATTGGTCACAGCAAAATGATCAATTGCAGAAAACGCATACAACAAAACAGAGCACAAGCAAGTAAACTTAACGATGAAGAGTAAAGCCTCCCAAACCTTACTTTATTAGAGGACAGGACCAGGCCAATATAGCTGTTTACAAGCTTTACATTAGATACTCTCTAACTCCCTAATTTGATCAAGATACTAATAATAATTTGGCACTTTTCAGCGACTAATTTGCAATTAGCCATCTATGTTTTGTAACTAAGTACACATTTACGCATAGTTACAGAGCATGAACATGGAATTAATATAGTACCTTAATAACATTAGCATAAGTGCTGTACCCAGTGTGAACAATTATGTATAAATATGACTTGATTCATGCACGTGTCAATAGCCTATCAAATTTTGCCTTAATTTGCACCAGAACTATACAAATTAAGGTCATTCTATCTTACATGCATGTAAGATACATTCCTCTCACATGAATAGTATGTGATTCCTATACATACACTATTCATTTAAGAGGGATATATCTTATATGCATATAAGATAGGAATTGCCTACAAATTAAGGCTTGACACGGCATGGACCAGGTCTTTTTTATCTGGCCCTTTATAAGCCCTTGATTTTGTGTTTTGCAATTTCTTAAAAATTAGAATTAAGCTCCTAGTACCTGTTTAATTAAAATTCTTATGAAACCCCCACTTATTGTATGCATAGCTCTTATAATTAAATATTAAATATAATTTTTTATAATAAAAATCTTATCATTATATAATTTGTTATTTTATTGCCCCAAAATTATTTTCATTTTAAAATAATTATTTATATCATTTACATATGGGAGGGTTCATGATTTTTAAGAGTAAAAATGTTTTAATTTAGTTAAATTATGTTTGTCCCTTTATGTAATTTTCTCTAACAATAGAGCTACGATTACAAAATGTAGGGTCTTGTAAGTATTTTAAAAGGGTATGAAAATCATTGTTCTAAAATTATCTTCATTAAATTTTACAAAGATAGTAACTGCTATGGTGCCATCACCCCTCGATTTTTCTTATAAAACCTTTCGTTTATATTTATGATTTTACCTTAATAAGACTTCATAAAAAGATAAATTCAGTTCAATTTTTTTAAAACCTCTTTCTTTTGTATAATTTTAACTATGGTTAAAACAGTTCAGCTGAAAGGATTTAAATTATTTAATGATGGAACAAGGGATAAGAACGATCCATCATCGAATGATGATAGAGAAAGCGGGGCTAAAGAGTATACACCGCAATCATATATTACTTTGCTGTAAAATTTTATTATGCAAATTAAGTAGTTATATCTTATTTTGATGGTTTTGCAGCGTGCAAAATTTGTCGTAATCATCAGTATCATACCATACAATCTTTGTATTTCTAATTTCATTGCTTGTTGGAGTTAAGGATGGCAATGGATTGGATCTAATCCAAGATCCACGTGATCCAAATCCAATTGGATCGGATTTGGGTCAGTTTAAAATGAATTTAGATCGGATTTGAGTCGGTTTAAAATGACTTTAGATCAGATTTGGGTCGATTTAAAATGAATTTGAATCGGATTTGGGTCAATTTAAAATAAATTTGGATCGGATTTGGATATCGATGTGCGGATCTAAGATGGATCTAGAGCAGGTTTGGATCAATCTAAATATCAAATCTATATCCATGTCCACCATCTTTTTATTTTATTTTATTTTAAAAGTTTCTTAACAATTGTGGAATTATAATGATAATAAATGTTATTCATAGCGCATTAGTGATATTTACCATGCATTTAAACTCTTCAAACTTAAAGGTTAGTTTTGTAAATTTAAAGGTTAACCAGCTCCAAAGTATATATATATAATATTCAAATTGCAAGTCAAGTAATACAACTTGTCAATTTATTTTATTGTAGTTTTAACCGGTTGATGTATTATTTAATTTAGTTATAGCCCCCCGTTTTGTTTTGTCCTATGGATGAATGTTCGTTTCAATTATCGTAGTCAGAGACATGTTTCGGTTCACTCTCATTTCAATTATCCTAATTTCGCTTCTTTGTATTTATTGGCTATTGCTGAGTTGTTCCAAAAGGGCCATAAAATAATCTTGTAATGCACACCATTTTCGGCCTTGCAAACGAATGATGCGTTGTTGACGTACACCACAAAGTAGAAAACGGTACTTCATCAGGAAGTGCCACGTATTAAATCTTTAACTATGAAAACGAATGATGCGTGGATGAATGTTTATAAGCTAAATTTCAGGAGATAAATAGCTATGAAATTTATGTTATGAACTTATTAGGTGTGAGAAGAATTTACTTAGTTAATTGTTTAAACTTTTTCCTCTACCTAAAATTTTAAAAAATAATGTGAATTCCTGTAAATAAGTTTTTGAAATAAGGGTTAGACTTACACAATTTGTGGAATGAAAAATAACATAATATAATAATCAAACATAGAAATGATGAGTCTTAGACTATTTTAGAAAATATGATTGAACTTCATTAATTTTTTAAGATTAGATTGGACTAGACTGAATAATAAATAACATCATCTTCTATCTATTATAATATTAGACATGACTATATTAACCTAAAGAATTATTTAAATAGTATGATTATCTTTAAATTATGCTAGTAATTGTTAAATTTAATATTTAATATTTAATGTCATGGTAAATTAATAATTGATTTTTTTGTTGTAAATTAATAACTGAATAATTCTTATGTTTAATGCTCTATATCGATTTAAACATATTATTGAATAAAATTTTTCATAATTGATCTTTATATTACATACTAATGTAAATAAATTATTGAATTAGCAATTTGATATTAATCTTAAATGAAATACATGTTAAAATAAGTTAATGAATAAATTTTGATATTTAATATATAATATAAAATTCTAGTTTAAATAAATTAGGCAATTAATTTTTTAAATCTAATTTATAATAAATATTAGATTAAATGAATGGGAAAGACAAGTCAAGAGGATTTTATCCTAAAGTCATATTAACAAGAGGATTAATAATCCTATTATTTTTGGACTAAATAGCTAGTCTGGTAGCAAAACATGCCTTATCCCTTCGGAACATTTATCTGATCAGTAAATTAAATTAAAAAAAAATCATTGAAGTGTTGAGCCACCCTCCACGGAAAAGTACTTAAACAATGTATTATAATCCCCGATTTCTTTTTTTTTTTTTTTATTCTTTGGTGTCGTTTTAAAATTTTAAAAGACTCAAAATTTTCAAAATTTTGATACATAATTCATTTTATTTTAAATTTTTTACTCTTAAAAATATTTATTACCATCCAAAATTCAATAAGACTTATTCACACATATGATCTAATATATTCATATTAAATACATTTTCTTATCGTAGTTAATTTAATTTATGGTAAAATAATGTATTATTGGCTACCTATAATTTATGATAAATGTGAATATAAATTTAATTTCATGTTCTTCATATGTAGTTAATTCTCATATTTTAAAGAATTACTTAAAAATCTCTTCTATTCTCCTTATTTCTATAAATATTGGATTAATAACATAAACAGTGATCAAACATAGAAATGAAAATTATGAATGGACTTTATTAATTTTTAGGATTAGAGTATACTTGATTGAATAATAAATAATATTGTTTGTTGTTTGTTACAAATATCGGCCATGAGTATGTTAAACTTAATTTAAGAAAAGCCAAAATAACTATTTAAATATAGTAGCATAATTATCTTTATATTATACTATTCAATGTTGAATTTGATATTTAATATTCAATATTATTGTGAACTAATACTTGAATAAATTTTATGTTTAATAGTCAATTTTGGTTTAAATATATTATTGAATAAAAATTTTTGAAATTTGATCTTATATTAAATACTAGTGTAAATAAATTATTGAATAAAAATTTTGATATTAATCTTAAATAAAATTCGTGTTAAAATAAGTGAATGAATAAATTTTGATATTTAATATAAAAATAAAATTCTGGCTTAAAAAATTAGAAAATTAATTTTTAATAAATATTAGAGTAAATAAAAAGTGAAAGACAGACAAAGAGGGCTTTATTCTAAACTCATATTAAAAGGAGGATGAATAACCCCATTAATTTTGGGTTAATATTATATATGTGTGGGGTCACGTAAAAAAATTTGGCCTCGAAGTTAAATTAAATAAAAAAGAACAAGAGAAAGAAGAAGAAAAAATCAACATCGACAGGTGTCACTTTCCTTGTCATGTGTGAATATGCTTATTGACATTATAGTCCCTGATTTTGGTTAAATTCATATTATTTTAAATTTTTTACATGTAAATATATTTTTTTACTATCAAAATGACTTATTCACACATAGGATTTAATATATTGATCATATTAATACATTTCTTATTTTAGATAATTTAATTTATAGTAAAGTTATGTATTATTAACTAACTATAATTTATAATAAATGTGGATATGAATTTAAATATCATGTTCTTAATATGTAGTTTTTTTTTTTGGTTTCATAACATTCATCTACTAAACAACCAGTAATTTGAATTTATAATAATAATAATAATATATTAATTGACAATCACAATTAGTTGAGAATTCTTTTCACATCTCTTCTTTGATAATTGTGGGTTAGTAATAGAACTCAATAGATCATTACTAGGAATATGAATTGGAACTGACCCTAATGGATATGTAAATAATTTTAATCAATTTATTTAGTAAAAAATTAAAATTTAACTAAAATGATATATTTGATATTTAGGTAGCTGTCTAGAGTAAATTGCGTGGAATTCACAAATACAGGGCCCAATTATCATGTCTTTTCACGTATTGAATTACCTTTACATCATGTTAATTACGTTCACACTTAACAACTTCTTCCCTCTCTTTATTGCTGCTTCTGCAATAAATAACAGAATAATTCTTATGTTTAATATTCTATATCGATTTAAATATATTATTGAATAACATTTTTTCATAATTGATCTTTATATTAAATACTAATGTAAATAAATTATTGAAATAAGGTTTTGATATTAATCTTGAATTAAATACATGTTAAAATAAGTTAACGAATAAATTTTGATATTTAGTATATAATATAAAATTCTAGTCTTAATAAATTAGGCAATTAATTTTTTAAATTCAATTTATAATAAATATTAGATTAAACAAAATGGTAAATACAAGTCAAGCGGATTTTATCCTAAACTCATGTTAACAAGAGGATTAATAATCCCATTATTTTTGGATTAATCTTTTCGTCAGTCCTCATCTGATCACTTGTGGGCTGTGGCCGTGTATAAAACCCGTTGAAGTGTTGAGCCACCATCCACCGTCAACGGGACTCGTTGAAGTCGCAGTAAAAGACGATAAGCCAAATCCATCAAATCTGAATTGCTACACTTGTGAATAAGTCGTATTGAAAAAGACTCAAAATTAACATGTTCTTAATATGTGGTTAATATTTTCTTTTTTTCTTGCATAACACTCATCTAACATACAATCAATAATTTGAATATGTAATAAAAATATATTTATCTTTTGAGTCGTTAAATTTGTTAGCATTTGTTTCAAAATTTGTTGACAAAGGGTTGTTGACTTACTGATGTAAAATTTTACAACATTTACTTGTTTGTGTAAAGTGGAAAAGATGGCAAAAAACTAGAAAGATAAATTCTCATTTATCCAGTTATTTCTCATATTTTAAAGAATTACTTAAAAATCGCTTCTCTTTTCATTATTTCTATAAAACCCGTTGAAGTGTTGAGCCACCATCCACCGTCCACGGGACTCGTTGAAGTCGTAGTAAAAGACGATAAGCCAAATCCATCAAGTCTGAATTGCTACACTTGTGAATAAGTGTAGAAAAAAAATCAACGTTGACTGAAGCTTTTATATATTTATTAGATTTATATATTTATTATAAATTAGTTTTAATAAATATAATTTGTTAAAAATCAAGTCTTAATTTGTTAAATCTAATTTATAATAAATATTATATTACATAAAAAGTGAAAGACAGCTAAAGAGGATTTTATTCTAAACTCATACTAAAAAGAGGATAAATAATCCCATTCATTTTGCGTTGATGTTACGTACGTGTAGGGTCATGGAAAAAAATTGGCCACTAAGTTGAACTAAATAAAAAGAAGAAAAGGAGAAGAATAAAAATCAACGTTGACTGAAGCAGCATTAACACAAACACATCTCAAGAATCCAAACAAACAAAGAATCACTTTCCTTGTGGAAAAAAATTTCCAACTCCATCTTTCTGCATATTTGACAAAGAGTTATTGACATTATAGTCCCTGATTTTGGTTAACAAAGAGTCAAATATTTCAAAATTTTGATATATAAATTTATATTATTTTAAATTTTTTACATGTACATATAGTTTCTACCATCAAAATGACTTATTCATACATGTGATTTAATATATTGATCATATTAATACATTTCTTATTTTAGTTAATTTAATTTATTGTAAAATTATGTATTATTTACTAACTATAATTTATGATAAATGTGAATATAAATTTAATTTCATGTTCTTAATATGTGATTAAGTTTTTTTTTTTGTTTCATAACGCTCGTCTACTAAACAATGAGTAATTTGAATTTACAATAATAATATATTAATTCACAATCACAATTAGTTGGAAATTCTTTCCACATCTCTTTTTTGATAACTTTGGGTTAGTAATAAAACTCAATTCCTCATTGCCAGTGATATGAAACTGAACCTAGTGGTCATGTAAATAATTTTAATCAATTTATTTAGCAAAAAATTAAAAAATAGCTAAAAAGGATATATTTGACATTTAGACACAAACACAGGGACTGCAGTGCCTTTAATTACGTTCACACTTAATTTCATGTGTATATTGATCACTTAGGGAGTCTTTTAATTACGTGTGCTCTTAATTTCATCTGTATATTGATCACCACTTAGCGCTGGAAAAGGAAGCGAATTGGTTTGTTACGAAATCAACATAATGGATCTTCCCATTCAACAGCACGCTAATCCTTCAAGGTACGCAGACTTTCCTTGCATTTTTTCACTTTGATTTGTAGTATGTCTGCTTTTTTTTCACTTTGGTTTGTTTAGTATGTCTGCTGCTGCTGCCGCTGCCGTTGCTGCTGCTGCCACTTCTTTTTTAATATCTAATATCGTTTTGTCAATCCACCGCTGCGGGATCCCAAGTCTCTTCCGCTGCTGCATCATCCACCGTTCAAACGCACCATGCCCCAAACGCATGGGAGTGGATGCCTCAAAAGCAAACGCACCGTATATGGGATGAAGCAGCTGCGCTACGGTGGCACAGCTGCCCCAAAGCACCATATAGGTGGTGGAGTAGCTGCCCCAATTCAAACTCACCCAGCGCACCAGCCTCAAAGGCACCTCTAGTTTCTCTTTTACCTGTGGAAGAGACTAGGGATCCGGCAGCAGTGAATGATGTAGCGGCAGCAGTTGAAGCTGAAGCTACTTTTTTTGTGTTCTGTTGAGTGCATTTTCTGCAATTGATCACTTCTTGTGTTTTATCTTGATTAATTTTTTGTGTTATTTCTCTCTCACCCGTAGTTTCTCTTTCACCCTAAAGTTTCCGACAATATAAGGGATGAGCAGCTGCGCTGTAATCGCACGCTATGGCTGCAGCTGTGTAGATCAAGTATTATACCAATTTGATAGCCAATATTAATATTATGCAAAAATTAATGGGACAAGTTTTGGTGGTGGCGTTATTATTATTACTACATCTTCAGGGCCGGCTTTAGAGTGTTTGGGGCATTAAGTGAAATTTTTTTATGAGGCCTCTATTTGTTTTGCAATTTCAATACTTGAAGAAATAAAAAAAAAGGCTCAAAATTTATTTCATTTGTAATTCTTGAATTTTAAAAATAAAACCTTAAAAAAAAGTTAAGAAGACATTTTTTATTCCATTAAAACTATTACAAAATAAACAATCAAATAAATACGAATAATATTATTTTCAAATAGGATATTTAGAATGATAGAATATAAAAAGTTGAGATAATGAATTAATGATCAGATAATAGAAATGGACTTTGTATTTCTATAAATTGATTTTTTTTTTAAATGAACCAATGAATATAATATTTTTCTTTCTAGAGAAGTGAGGAAGAAATTTTTTTATTTACTGATTTTTGAGATTACAAAGTTTTTAATGGGAATTAAAAGAAATACTAAAAGTCAAATATTCTAACATTAAATAATTAATTTTTTTGAGGAAATTGAAAAGATAATTAATTTAATTTTTTTGAAAGACTAATAATGAATGAATTAATGATTAAATAATATTATTAGTTATATCTCTTTAACATTAATGTTATCAAATATAGATTTTTCATAAAAAATAATTCTTAACTGTAGGATAATTAATAATTAGAGAGATATTAATAAGCTTTTTGATTTTCTAAATACGTAATTTAAAAAAATGAGAATTATAAAAAAAAATTCAAAAAATGAGGCCTTCATAAAATATGAAGTCTTAGACGACTACCTTATTCACCTATATCTAAAGTCACCCGTGTACATCTTATATGTGAATCCCATAAACCAGCACATATAATATGAATTAGTTTGTGTTTCTTCTTCCCTTTGACGATGTACTTCTACTTTCTTCGTACCTAAAGAACGAGTAAGAACAACAGATTCACACACACAAAACAAGCTTCTGACTTTAACAATCATGGTTCGCCATTATTGTTCCAGAGGCATAAATAAATATTTATGGTTTTGTACTGATCACAATTTTTCATTTCCCTCAATTTCGAACCTGAAAAAATAACCCTTGGCTCATAACATCTTCTTCCCTCTCTTTATTGCTGCTTCTGCTAACCTCTTCACGAATGTATATTGACTTTTTGGCAGAAATGGAAATTTCATTTCGACGATTCTGACTCAAGTTTTTGGATCTTTAATTCCAACCATCGCTGCTGTTGTGGGTGCAAGTATACAAGGAATAGCTCAGCCGTTGAAGGAGACACATAGAGTAAGTTTGTGTGTGTTTCTTGTGGCCATAATCGCCCACTATATTGCATTTGCATCTGAGAAGGTGTCTCAACGCAATCAAGCAAATCCTTCGCAGTTGTGGGGCCTTATTGCTATAATCTCTGGATCTCTTTCTACAGTCTCATTGGCCTCCACATTTTTCACACACTCAGTTGCTGAAATCATTTGTTATATTGCATTGGGTTGCACTGCTATTATCATTGTTGTGTATCAATATGGCAGCATGTTTATGGATGCTTGTCGTTTGATTTACGATGACATTTTGGGGCCATTTTTCTCCAAAATCTTGAAAAAGTTTCAAGATATATATCAATATTTATTCCACAGAACAACAGCAACGGCCAACAGTATAAGTGAAGAAGTTTAATAGAGAGATTCCACTTATATTTCAGATTTCAATAAGATCAAAACATATTCTCAATATTTGTTCTCATTAGAAGTTTATTTCCATTCAATAATATAGTTTTGATAGTGTATGGTTATGACTTAATCTTAGGCATATCCGGTTCATGTATAAAGATATTAACTTGTAGACTAATGTTATACATTTTAGCTTGCAGTCCTCGCGGCTCAATGGTGAAGATGATGTTCTTAATCTTAGGGTTTGGTTGTTTCAGCTTGCCTATTGAATGTTATCTTGATTAGCTTGATGGTTCCAAACTTTGAGTCTCAGGCATTTCGTTATTTAACTCATATGACTAATGACTTATGATAATTCAGCCATTACACTTCACTCAAATCAACACTCTCTAGATTCGTCATTCTATTTCTATTTCTTGCATTTTCTTACTAACCAAACACTCTCTCAAGCGTTTGATAGAACCTAATTGGTGTGACATATGGCTCAACTACAATAATCTAACTAAACCCACGCTATTTTATTTTCTTAGCAAAAATCCACTTATCTAACTAAAGCATTATGAAAGCGAAGTGAAAAAAGAAAAGAAAAAAAAAAGAAAAGGAAACACACTGTTCATACTTTTATGGAGCTTGCTATGTTACGGATTATGTAACATACACACCCAATGGTTGGCAGCCATATTCTTTTAAAAATTTTGATGGGACAAAATTTTTTTAGGTCTAGTACGTTTTGAAAAAATAACTTACAAGTCTTAATAAAATATGGTCCTAAACACAGTTCTTCATAATTTTCATAAAATTAATAATGATATTTTTAGTGCTTAATAAAAGTTTATTTAATTAAAAAAATTCATAATAATCTCAATAAATAATGTTTATTGATTTTTTAAAGCTCGGATCTGAATATGTCCCCTTTACAGTTTAGTGCACGTTCTAGAAGTATATCTCAATTATAATAAATTTGGTGAATCAAGAATTTGCTCAAATGGCATCAAAATGAAACTTGAGTTTTTTTTTTCTTTTATTTTTGCGAATGAAACTGGAGTAATCTTGAAACATGAAGGAACTTGAATCCTACAAGCGAACTTGAAAAACTTGAAAGACTAAGAGCTTTAACCTACGAAGCCCCTACAGGAAAAAGAACTTGAAAACTTAAGTTCAGTATTTAACTCTTATAATTCTACTGACATTTATAGTTGCAATTGATTAACAATTGTAAGGGCAAAAATCTTGCTGTATCAGTTACTGTTGAGCACTAGGAATTTGAGGGAGTATTATGAAAAAATTATGGACTTAATGGGTACATTCAAGAAAGATTAAAGATCTAGTGGTCATTCTGTAAACAGTCTAAGAAGTGAAATAGGCAACAATTTTCTTAATCAGCATTTGTTCAGAAGAAAAAAATTAAAGTCGAGTTATATTTAAGGAATTTGTTACTTTATATAATAATATAAGGTATATAATTATCCTGTAATCATTTAATAAAAATCTAACGATTGTGAAAAAATTAAATTTTATTATTTTATATTATTACAATCATTCGTTGCAGAATAATTATACTTTACATTATATTATTATGTAAAGTAATAAGTGTCTATATTTAAACAAGGGTACACATGCGCAAATGAAGTTGAATAATAATGATTTGATATTAATCACCTCTCTTGTCGCGGCTGTAGGTCCAACCCAAGTTTTTGACCTCCTTTTTATAGTAGCTCAATTAATGAGCAGTGGTCGCTAGCGTGCGTGGTAATTGCCGCAAAGATAAGGGTAGTATTGTAATTTAAGTATCTCAAGTGGATTATAAAAGAAATAAGTGCTTTTCTAATTAATGAGTTGGCACATTTACCGCACTGTAAAACGCGTCATCCAGTGAAGTAGCGTGTGAGCTACTGTTGCTAGCATTGCTCTATATTACCATATCAGCCATACACAATAATCTAATAATATTACGATGTACGTATATTTATTTTAAAAAATTATTATTTGAATGATAATTATATTAAATTCAATTATACATATAATTAAAAATTTTTAAACATAATCTTAATGTACGCCAATGCAAATGAGATCATTGAAAATTTCGCTTTAGTTGATAAATGTATAATTGAGAGTATGATTGCGGCCATTGACATTTTGCATGTGCACTGTGATTATGTGCAATTTAACCCATATGAATTGACTAACAATTAGCTAAGTATCTTCTTTGATTCTGCAAAATATGTATCCAGAAAGAAAGAAAAATAGGTAACCATCAATGTCAATTGATCATGTCTATAATAAAAACATCCATAGAGTAACGTCTTTGAGACTAAAAATAATATACAATAGTTAAATGAGTATCATAATAATATATAATATATTATTATTATTAAGATAATAATGTAAGTAACGCTACACTTACCCACCTATTATCCCGATAGATGAGGTAGCATCCGCTAAATAGTTGAGAAGTGTAGCGTTATTCATATTATTAATTAACTCAATATAACTAATAAACTGTTAATTTATTGATTAATTAATAAATTAATAATATATGAATATATTCCTTGTTATTCTAAAATATTGAGTTCATAACAGCCAAGTAAATCAACATGAAACATCACATGAGTTAGTAGTTTACCATACAGCTGTTACGGTTACAATAAAAAGGTTTATAAACTTTTATTGCATTAAATATTCAATAGCTAAATTGGTAAACTGATTTTAAATATAAAAACAAGGTCTTAGGTTCAAAATATGATAATGGATGACACGAAGGTGTTTTTAACATTAGTTTATTTTAATTATTTTATGCAAATAAGCTAAAAGTATCAAAATACCCACAAAATTATTTTATTTCCTTAATAAGATTATTTAATGTTTTATTAAACTAATAAAATGTTTTTGTAACATAACCTCTCATGAAATTTAATGGTTAAAAAGTTTATGCTTTCACATTTTTCGGGATACCGAAAATGTTAGATTATATAGGTTTTGAAACTGATGCCTTAATTATTATGGTAGATTTTTCGTGATGTTTAATGGTTGGCTAGTGTTAACTCGTGAAGATACTAGAAATACTTCTCGCCTATGAGCCGATTTAAGGGCAAATTTGTCTTAGAATAATTAAAATAGATACATACATATTAAATACATTTAAAATAATTATATATTCATAAAATAAACTTATTTAACAAAAATATATATTGATAGTAATTAATTTGGTTGAATCGCATGACAAATATTAATTAATTTGAACAGGAAATATGGCTCCTTTTTTAATTTACGGGGGTATAAACTATGAAAAGTTAAGAAAACAAATATTATTAATTTGATATATTGCTCTGCATCCTTGTATAATTTGAACTGTTAATCTACCTATTGGCACAGTAAAAGTACTCAAAAATAGAAAAAAAAAAAATAGGTAAGTTCGTGGCGAATTTGACTGGTAGAGAAGGAAGAAAGTTATAAATAATAAAATTAATAAATAAAAGAAGAAATTTGATTGAAAATGAGAATGGATAAGAACAAGCGTTGAAAAGTCAATGATTTTTAATGATTTTAAAATTTGATTTATCAATCACTAGACACTATTTTAACTGGAATCAGATTACACAAAATTAACTTGGTAGGCCATCTATAAAATAACATTTCTGCAAAACAAATCATTCAAATTCTTCACATGAGGAAATATTATATATCATTAATGAACTAATTAATCACGTCATTTGTAATAGTGGCTGCATTGATTCAGCAATAACTATATGGAAGGAGCTAGAAGATTTTTGTTTTGATGAGAAAGGATTGAAGGAGAATATATATAGTTTAATATAATTAGCTCGATGAGTTAGCTCAGTTATACAAGATATGAGAATATGTATAGAGTTTCATTAACGAATTGCGGATCACAATTTTTTCAATCTGCTTAACTGCCAGTCTGACTATTTTGCATATGAGCATATTGTAAAGTTGGCGAGTAGACTTTATTATACTATATTAGAATAGCTTTAATTGTCACATCACCTCATTTTATTTTTAATATTTTAGGAAATTAGAGGTCAAATGCGTATCTCATCAGGAAACGAAGAAGTATTTCACATCAATAGAAGCATATGCATGCACGAGATGCCCCCTAAAAAGATATAGGATTTGTTTTCCCACGAGTGGTGACATGTCTCTAAATGGCAAAAAACTTCTTTTAATAATTAATGACAAAACATATGGCTGGATGATAGCAAAAGCATTTTATGCTTTTTTTCATTCAATTAACCACCTTTTTAATATTGTGCAATGCAACTAAAATTATAACAAATATGAATTTATATATAATAATATACTATGTAATACGAACTGCCAAATGTATCAGAGTGGATCTAGTACACTATATTATATTTAACAAGCACAATATAAATTACGTTTCTTCACTTTACAGATATGTGATTGGAAATTGAAGTTGCCAACGTACTTTGGTCGATAAGGAAAAAGACCGGTTAGAAAGTAAGGTAAGTAGCCAAGCAACTTTGGTCTACACGAGGAAACAAAGCAGATAAAAAGTGTAGGACCAGAAGATGAAACATCGACGCTCTTTTGTCAACAACTTTGAATATTCGGACCTTTTTTCGTTGGCATGACCACATTCTTAGTTCAAAATTCTTTTTAAGTGAATTAAATCAATTGTTGCTTGCTTCAATTGCTAGAAAATCAATGGTTCCCTACTCCCACAGCACATGCCCAGGGCATCAGACAAAGCACGGCTGCTATGACGATGATGAAAACAGACAAAGCGCCATCACTAATTAATTGATATATATATTTACTCCCATCAAGGAAATTATTTTGCCTACTCCATTTCAATGTGATCTCTCTGCGAAGGAGATAAGCTAATTTTGTACAATATTAAAATTCTTGTGACTCTTAATATATTCAATTTATAGAAATATACTATTAACTGCTAAATAATAAAATTTTAATATCTATGTAATAATCTAAATATGAAAATGGATTTTATAAAATAATAAGTTGTTAAAAACATTTTATTCAAGAAAAAAACATAAAAATGCATAAGGTTTGAAGGAGATTTAATTAGACTCGCATCATTTAAATAATTACATGGGATTTAGGAAAAGGATTGCTACATCCCTAAAGAGATATAAAACTTCTTAATATTTTTTTAAAAAAAGACATATAACCCCTTCCATAGGTGGTGCCACATTGGGACTAGGAGGAGCTGAAGCCCCCCTGGTTTTTCAAAATTTACAAATTAAATTTAATATTTATCTCAATTTTAATTTGATTTATCATAAAAACCCTTATTAAAATTTTAAAATAACCAAAATATAAAGTATTTATTTTAAACTTCCAACCTATAAAGAAATATTGTTATTTTGAGATTCATTGGACCCTAACTCTCCTCACACAAAAAAAATAGAAATTATTTCATCTTATTGAGTTTATCAAAATGATCTTTTTCTCAATGAATCTTATGGCACTTAAAATTCAATTTGATGTTTACATTACGTAGGTGGGTTCTAATAACAAATTTTTAAAATTGAATATGATTGATAGGTTAACAAGAAAAATAGTTTATTCTAAAAAGGATAACTTGTATTCATTAATTTATTTATTGATAACATTAGTATTAATTTTACCAGTTGTCATGACTACAGTAAAAATAAAAAAAAAACATTTTTAACTATGAATTTGGTGAAAAATCGTTTGTGAAATCAGATTGGAGATCAATAATTGAGTAATATTATTGTTGTACATGTAGAAAAATATTTATTTTGTATTCTTGATGACAAGTTTATTCTTTAACGAGTTTAACATATGAAAACACGTCGAGATTAATTATGAATGTATTGAATATATTAATAGATTTTATTATGATACTTATTACGTGTTGACATTTTTTAAATTACATTATTATTTAAACTTAACCCCTGTTAAATTAAATTTATGGCACCGCCACTGACCCCTTCCCATTAAATTTTTTGTTTATTTTAACTATGAAAGGGTTATATTATTATTATTATCATCATTATCGTCATCATCATTATTGTTATTTATTAATGTCATTTTTATTACATTAAAATAATTTTATTAAATTTTATTTTTAATTATTATTATTATTATCATTATTAATGTCGTTATTATTGATATTATTGTTAATATTATTATTATCACCATTGTTATTACTATAATAAATATTATTAAAAATGTATTAATTTTATTATTTTAATTATTGTTATTATTATTATTATTATTATTGTGATGATGATGATGATGATGTTTTTCTCAATTAAAATAAATGAAATTTATTAATGAAAATTGGATTATATGTCTTTTTTTAGAAACACTAGGGAGTTTTATGTCCCTTTCTCTACATATTGGGAGGCTAATAGTTTTTTATTTTGCTCTAAATATAAAATTTTACCCTTTTTTGTTAAAATAAACAGAATTATTAACCAAAAAAGAACTTATATACTTTTTTAAAAATATTAGAGATTTTTACGTTGCTTTCTCCAAACGTTCAAATTTTTTTTTTAAAGAACCAACCGTCCTTTTTCTTGAATTTATTCTTGATTTTCTTTATTAAAATCAATATTTTAATAGCAACCTATTCTTTTTTGCTTTTAATGTCTCCCTTTTCCTGAATTCTTTGAACTGTTGTCAAAATAAATCTTCAAGGAATTTAGGAAAAACGAGATGGTAAAATTGACCTTCTCTTAAATTTTAATTTTTTAATGCGAACTGCCGCTAAATTAGAAAGGACAGCTGTGCAATCATATCCGAAAACTGAAATGGCAAAAATTATGAAAGAAGGTTTGTTGAAGAAATTATTTCTTCTTCTTTGACTAAATTTCTTGTCTCGTTATTTGACAAAGTTATCAGTCTCTGCATATTACTACTTCATCTCCATCTTCATCATCATCATCACTATTTTGATTTTTCGAGGTACACTTTCATTACTGTAAAAAAATTAAAAATAAAAACAAACTCAATCCACTCACAAGTCGACCAAAAGTCCTGGCCATCTTTTGACATTTTGTTTTCTCTTCCTTTTTAATTTCCTTTTTGTTTATAATTTTAACATTTATATTATCATTAACATGGACTATTTCTCAAATTTTTGGGAGCAATTTGATGTTAACAAAGGAATGAATAGTGGTCAAAATGAAATTTACCCAACAACCAAATAACTCTTCAACTTAATTACGCATCCTTGCTTCCCACTCTTATTGTTATTTTGCTTTTACTAACAAATATGGATGTGTATTTATGGGTTTTTACAGCCGTGAAAAATATGTATACTCAATTTCTTACCTTAAAATTTTTAGATATTTTATTCCAACCTTGTTACAGTTATGGGTGCAAATATGCAAGGTACATCTAAGCCACTGATCGGGGCTCATAGAGTAAGCTTGTGTGCTTTTTTCCTAACCAAAATCTTCTAGTACATTGCACTTGTAGCTGATTAAAAGTCTCAGTGTAATCAAGCAAATTATTCACAATTATGGGGCCTTATTTCTATTATCTTTGGATCTCTTTTTACCATCTCATCGGTCTTGACATTTATTCCACACTCAATTAGTGATATCATTTTATACATTGCATGGCTTTACGCCTCTATTATCATTGTTGTGTGTCAATATAGAAGATCTTTTATGGATGCTTGTTGTTGGCTTTACAGAAATTGAAGCCAATTTCTTAAGCATCTTGAATTGGTTTCGAACTAATAATAACAAAACCTCTTGGACATAGCGGCCACGGGCACCGGTTTAACGGGGACTGAAATATATATTTGAGGTCAAGTGTCATTTGTCGTGCTTCGTGGTTTGCTTGTAAACGGCCTATCCGTCTTCTTTCAAATTTGTGCAAAATGACGCTGTTTTCGTTTTACCAAAGTAAGTATTGGCGTTGCGCATGCAAAGTGGATCAGTTGAACTGGTGAAGACTGTAATTTGACCCAAATAGGAAAGCTGGAATGGAGCCGAAGCCTGCTGGCACAAATTAGTTAGCATTCGTTTCATAATTTGCCGACAAGGGTTATTTATCGATGTAAAAAATTGTTTAATTTAACTAATAATTGTTTCATAATTAACTAATAATAGCTAGCATTCGTTTCATAATTTAACTAATAACTGTTTCATAATTTAACTAATAATAGTTAGCCTCCTTTTTTATTTTTTCCTTCCTCCCGGTCCTATGCATGTTCCACGAATGTCCCCAGAGAAAAATTTTACAACATTCTTATTTGTGCAACTGGAGAAGATGGCATAAAACTAAAAGGATAAATTCTTATTTACTCTTGAGTTGATTATCCAGTTAATTCTCATATTTTTAAGAAGTATCAAAAGTTAAAAACTTCTTCCTATCTCGTTATTTCTATAACTATTGGATTAATAACATAAAATAGTGATTAAACATAGAAATGAAAATTATGAGCCGACTTTATTAACTTTTAGGATTAGATTATACTTAATTGAATACTAAAGAATATTGTCTTTTGTTTATTACAAATATTGAACACGATTATGTTAGCTTAATCTGATAAAGATAAAATAACTATTTAAATGCAGTAGTATAATTATCTTTAAATTATACTGTTATATGTTGAACTTAATAGTTAATATATAATCTTATTGTAAATTAATAATTGAATAATTTTTATGTTTAATATTCAATATTGATTTAAATATATTTTAGTGAATACAATTTTTTTGATGTCTGATCTTTATATTTAGTACTATTTTAAATAAATTGTTGAATTAAAATTTTGATTTAATCTTAAATAAAATACATGTTAAAATAAGTTAATAAATAAATTTTGATATTTAGTATAATACAAAATTCTAGTTTAAATAAATTAGGCAATTATTTTTTAAATTTAATAAATAATAAATATTAGATTAAATAAAAAGAGAAAGACGTGTAAAGAGTATTTTATTTTAAACTCATGTTGAAAAGAAGATTATTAATTTTGGATTAATATTTGGACTAAATAGCCAGCGCTGATGGCTAAACATGACTTCGCCCTTTAAGTGTGATTAAACATGCAATGACCTTAAATCAAGCTAGGTTCCTCTTTCACAATAAATAAATAAAAAAGGAACGATAAAATGTTAATTTAATTTAAGGGGAAAGATAATGTGACATTTTTTATCAATCGATTTTTTATCAATCGCGCTGACTGGTCGACTTAGAAAAAAAACGCCCACGTCACTGTAAATTGTCCTAATGATGGAAACCCCTCAGCGTGCGTCATCTCTGCGTCATATGAACGTAATTAAAACGTCATCATGAGGATCATCATCTTTGATTTATTAACATTATAGTCCCTGATTTTGCTGTAAAATCATAAAAGTAAAAATGTTCAAACTTTTGATACATAAATACATATTATTTTAAATATTTTAGACTTAAATATATTTGCAAATATGAATATGAATTTAATTTCATGTTCTTAATAGGTAGTTAATATCTTATTTTTGTCATAATACTTATCTTATATAAAATTAATAGTTTCAATATTTTATAAAAATAATTAATTTACCAATAATAATACAAAATGTTAAATTTTTAAAAGAGTATCAGGAGGAGGAAAAAAGGATGGTAATAAGAACTTGCCAGTTCTTTATGTTTGTTGTTAGAACTTAGAAGCTTGATAAACAATATACTTATAATTATTCATTTATCTGTCAGTTATTAACAGCCTAGATTTTTATTAACTTTTTGTTGTATAATGATAAGTTGATAAAATACCAATAGAACATAAGACATATAAGACAATAACTTGGTATTTATTTTTTTCTATTTTGCTTTTGGTAAATAGACAATGTTATTATTCAAATCATGAGGATTCTTGTCCTATGAATGCTTATAAGGTCTTGCGCTATATATATATATATATATATATATATATATAAGAATTGATAAATCTAATCATTGTTCTTTTTTATTTGTGGATCACCAATGGAGACATCAATTTCTAAAAACTCAACTAAACTAGTTGCTGGTGCTGAAGGGCTTATAAGACTTGATTGAGGTCAATAACAATTCTTGCATAAAACATCGTATTAGCTATATATATGGTGATAATGAGAGTCAAGCAATGCTTAAGATTTGGAAGTAACGCCATTTTGTGCTCGTAATCACAATTAGTTGGGAATTATTTTCACATACCTTCTTTAATAGCTTTCAGTCAGCAATAGAATTCAATTGCTAACTGCTAAAGATATGAAACTGATACTAGTGGGCATATAAATAATTTTAATTAATTTTATTTAGCAAAAATTAAAAATTAGCTAGCAATGATATATTTGACATTTAAGAAGGTGTCTAGAGCAAAATTTTTATGGTTTTAATAAATAAATAGCTGTTGGTGTAGAGAGTATTTTCATGAATTCAAATAAACCCATCCTTTAATCTAAGGTAGCGTTTGTTTTTGTTTGAAATCTAAATGAGTCTGAATATTTCTAAAGTCTTAATGGGTTTGATTATGAAAATATGAATGATATGTTTGTTAACATTTATGTTTTCACAATATTGATTTTGATGATAACAAACAAGATTAAGAATGATTAATCTTTTAAGATCAAATTATTTTTTATATATTTTAAATAAATCATTATTTTCACATTATAAATGTTTTATATTTAATGGAAAAATGATTTTAAGAAAAATGATTGAAATGTTTGTCATCATCAAAAAGGGGGAGATTGTTAACATATATGTTTCCATGATATTGATTTTGATGATAACAAACAAGATTAAGAATGATTAATGTTTTAAGCTCAAATTATTGAAAAATATATTTTGAATAAATCATTATTTTCATATTATAAATGCTTCATGTTTAATGGAAAAATGATTTTATGAAATTGATTGTTTTTATTCCTTTTGAATAAATCATTATTTTCATATTATAAATGCTTCATGTTTAATGGAAAAATGATTTTATGAAATTGGTTGTTTTTCAAAGTTTATGGTTTAATTGAAAGAATTTTGAAAACTTTGAAATAAACATATATTGCTTGAAATTTTGGTAAAGGACCTATTTGAAAAGTGTCATAGCGTTTTGGGCTATATCATAATTTCAGAAAGTTTTGGGTTTCATAAAGTATTATTTAGAAATTCTGAAATTGGACCTATTTGAAAACTTTTATAACGTTTTGGGCCGTAATACAATTCTGTAAAGTTTTGGGGTCAAAATGAAATTTTGGGAAAATGTCACTGTAGCGAAACTGTAGCAGGTACTGTAGCTATCCGGCTTACCGGATATAAAATCCGGAAAACCGGTTACGAGGCAGCGAGCTTCCATTGCGAATCCGGCTTACCGGATTCCAAAATCCGGCAGACCGGATAGGCAAAATTTTGAATTTTGCCTTAACGGTCAGAAAAATCCGGCTTACCGGATACCAAATCCGGCAGACCGGATACGCCCAAAATGTGAGTAACGGCTAGTTTTTGAGTTCAAACTATATAAACTCAAAGCCAATTCATTTTTGGTAACCCAAGCAAGCAAGAACAAGTGCACACAATATATATTGAGCTTCAACTTCGTGAATCATCATTCTTTAAATCATCTTTGTTCTTCAATTTGTATATCCACTCTTAAAGAGAGATTTATTGTTGTATTTATCATTTCTCATCAAATTGTGAGTGTACAAGTGTGAGAGACACTTGAGTGAAGAGATTGGAGATATAATCTCTTGTTGTAAAGGTTTATTGACACCTCGAAGTCAATTGTAATCGTTGAAGCCTTGGAAAGGCTTGGATAGTGAAATCCTCAAGCGGGTGAGCTTGGAGGCGTGGACGTAGGCGGGGATAGCCGAACCACGTAAAAATCCTTGTGTTCGTTTTCTCTTCCCTTATTCTTTTAATATTGTGTTTATTTGAATTTATTGTTTTCGAATTGATTAAGGCATTAGATTGAATTGTTGTGTGGACTTGCTAGGATAATTTTTAAATTTCCAATTTCACCCCCCCTCTTGGGTTGCACACTTATATTTCAATGTTTGTTTTTCTTTTTTAAATATCTGAATATAAGTGGCATCTTGTTTGTTTTTATAATAAAAAAATGTTAAATTTGGTTATTTGACATCTATGTTCTTATAAATTAAAACAAAAAAGAGGATTAAATTATATAGTTTAGAGAATAAATTATTTTACAGAGATATTTTTATAATATAATATTTACTTATCATTCAGACCTTTTTCCATTAAGATAAAAGTAACAAAAGTTTATTTTTTTTATTCATATGTAAATCTCTGAAAATCAGATATAAGTTCCAAAAAACAAACAAATATATTTTGAAAAAGGTCTTAAATTAATAAAATTTCAAACTTCAGACATTTAACAAATAACCTTTAAGTTGAAAAAATTAAAACAAGTAGACTGGAAAATCAAAATTTAGAAATCTCTGATTTTTTTTAT
>VKKW01000307.1:95000-173886 GCA_018350135.1 Citrus trifoliata | reverse complement strand
AAGAAAAATCAATAACAAATAATCAAAATATGCATGTAAAAGTTACAAAAAATAATTATATATCCTAACTAAGACTTATCTTAATTTGACTAGAAAATTTATTTTAATTAAAACTTATACTTAAAAAGAATAACTCAAATAAGTAATACCTAAATAATAAAACTCTAAATAGGCAATCAAAATAAATTGGGATGCAAATTAAATAAAAAATTCATAAATATTATAAATTTCAATCTAATTAGAATTTCTTCAATTTCTTACTTTATATCATGGTTTAAATTTTTTTTATGGCACTGTTTTCGATTTTAATGATATTGGTTCTCAATTAAAGGGATTAATTAGTTTAATTTGTATTTTGAATCGCTGCATCACTTTTAAATTTCTCTTATAAAAAATTTATAATATATATAAAAAATAGAGATATATTCTAAGATTCAAATGCTACTTATATCGTTGAAATATTTACTTATTACTATTTTAAAGTATTTTAATATTGTCAAGAAGTATTGTCACACGAAAAAAAAAAAGAAATACTATTGAGACACTTGTCAATAAATCTTAAAAGAGACCTCATATAATATTTTAATATTTTTCTACATTTTCAAATGGACTTTTTCAATTATTGCATATTATTCTTGGTGAAAATAAAAGAAATGTATATTGGGTTTTTTGATTTTATCAGCCTAGGGCCAATTGTGCTTCATGTAGTGCCCGTGTTGGACTCAGCTTTAGTAGAGATGACAGAAATTCCTATAAGGACAAGGGTCATAGAAGGATTTCCCATTCGGAAAAGTATGATGATAATTTATACTTAATTTCTTATTCATGAAAGGGATGGTTAAGATAAAATCTATGTCCCCCTCTGCATTTTCTTGCCCCAATTTAATTTTTTTAGAATTATTAGTAATAAATAATAATATTTTAATTATAAAATATTAAAATTAGTGTAAATAACAAATATGAAATATTTATGCAACAAATATAAATATTAGTTAACATATATATTTTAATGTAATTTAGACTTCACTACAGACAAAGTTCACACCTCACGAGCTCACAATCTACCAATCAAACCTAAGCTACTTTCCTACAACGTCACTCGTCTTTTCCAAATCATTCACGCTGCAGCTAGCACCTGGCTAGTTCTTATCACATCACAACCTAGTAGGACGTCACGTTGTCGATGGCCGAGCAGCCCAACCTATCGCATTGTCAACTAGCAGCTCAGCTGGCAGTATTCAACTATTCATTATGCCATAGTTGGTGGGCAAGAGTTATCATTGCTTTTGGACAACACTTACATCAATATTCTATAAAAATCACATTATTTAAATTTTATTTAAAAAATATTATTTAAATATTATATACATAGCAAAAGTTTCATAGATTATAATGAAATAAGATTGATTCATGATCATTTTCATTTTATTTTATATATTTTTATGTTAATAGGATTAAATTAGAAAATTAAAAATATATTAGTTACTTGAGAATAAAAAACTCTCAGGAATCTCCTATTATTATTAGGGATCCCATCCTCTCCCTCAAGTAATTTTGATGGGGATTAAAAGGGACGTGGACCTATACAAATATCAGGCATGGATACAAGAATGTCAGTCCCCTCCCCTCCCATTCTCACCCCATTGCCATCCTTAATTTTTAATTAGACACGGTCCATTATCTTGTGTTATGTTATTATGAACTTTGTGTTTTCTCCTTTTTTTATAATGTTTAATTTTTTTATTTGTAAAGTACTAAAATATCCTAAACTTTAGTTGTTATTTATTTTTATGCTGTATATCCTTTACTTTTGTTATTTAACATTTAAAAAAAATCTAAAAAAATGTTAATGACTTTGCACCAGCCCATTAGCTTTCTTAGCAAATCATCGTGCTTGTAAAATTTTATTTGTGCTTTCATGTCGTGCCAATCCAGTCCATTTTGCAATTTTACATTACTAAGTAATATTTAAATTTGTCTAAAGACTTCTGTTATTTGTATTACAATTACCTGTGGTAAATTATAATTAATTAATTAAAAAGATTGATTGTGGCCCAATTACCAATTTTGGTTGTACCTAATCCAAGAAATGAAGAACAAATGGTCAAAAAGCATAAAAAGAAAAGGGGATTGACGTGGCTTTAGATTTAGACATTATGGGTATCTATTCATTGCAATAAGATAAGCCTTTGCAACCATGATCCTACATGTGAGTAACAGCTGATATTAGACAACTCCTTCAAATTCTACCCCACCCATTTCAATCAAAACCAATTTTGCAAACTCATGACTTTCTCTTTTCCTTCCCTCCCCCCCCTCTTTTAGTACAATTCATATTCATTAGATATTGATGTGAAATAAAATTACAGGTTGTTAACTAATTTGAAGAGAAACAATAAATTACTAAATTAAAACCATTAATTATCAAGTAAAAAGTAAGTCAATAATGCAAAGCTAAGTAATCAGTTTGAAGATTGGGTGCCTGTAACTTATTAAACTAGAAACGAGCGATTAAAAGCAGGAAGTTAAAGAGAGAGAGAGAGAGAGAAAAAAAAAAAAAAGAACTTAGAAATGAACGATGATAGTGTCAAAGATGGACCCAAATTATATCTAATTTGAGGGGCTTCAGGTGGGTTTGTCTATGGAAGTTGTTTTGTCCAATCAATGACAAATATAAATACTCAAATTTGTGAAACATTTTTCCCACTTGATAGCTTCAGATGTTACCTTAACGCCAAATGGAAAATTCATCATCCAACAAATTGATATAGCCTTTTCTTTTGCTTTCCCAGATTGTTCACTGAATGTTTCATCTGTTACTCATGGGGCCTGCCTTGTTTTATCTTTTGAGATTGGTACACCACCTAATTCACAGATGCAATGTAATGTGCTATTAGATAATACATTATAAATCGATATGTGCATCACAAATTTGTATGGACTTATTTTGATCTATCGTAGTCTAAGTTGAGCTTAAAAAGTTCAACCTGAAATATATATATATATAAGTTAAAAGAGAATACTTGAACCCTCGATCTTAATAGTGCATTTATTCAGGTGTTCCCTATTCGACTATAGAACAGCTTGCAATTGGTGTGATAATGTGAAGTGACTTACATCAGCTATCTCTATTAATTAGATTGCAATCTTATGAATATATCAATCAAAGACATTTTTCAACTCGGTCTTCAAAAATTCAAATGCAATACAGCAAAAACTGAAGATCAAGAAGTAGAAATTCACTTTCTCTTGATTTAACAACCTATCAAGAACAGAAAGCTATTGCAATTAGACTTTGAATTTAATGGAAAAAAAAATCGTTTCCAACAATATCTTTGATGGCTTGTCTGCCTTAGCCAAAATAGTGTAATTCTTTTTAAGTCAATTAGTTATATACAATAAAACCTCTTTATACTCATTATGTTGGGATCAAATTAATTTTATTACTAGAAGAAGGTTATGATTTAATGGATATGTTATTGCAAAAAAGTTGAGGTTATTTGAACCCACAAATCTACTTATTAAATCCATTGACTAAATAAACCAACACTCAAATTTAGAAATTTAAATTTTACTCAACAAACTAATGCAAGTACCCAATATATCCTTATCAAATCCAATTTATATAGTAATAGTATTTTTACTAAAAATTTAGATGTGTTCAAAATAAGGAATTTAATTTTTTGCTTATATAATCCAATCCACAAACAAACTAAAAATTTTGTACTCAAATCATTTAATCTAATCAAGCCTTAAACCTAACTGCTAAAAAGATTCCACTAACGAAAAATCAAGAAATAATAGTGCCAAAAATGAAGAAGCATCTAACAATAGCAAGAAGAAGATACTTTCTATGAAAACAAACAATCATCATCTCTGTTACAAAAGAGTTTGGTTACAAAATTGTCTCCGGGATATTTAGATAGTTATCTCCTTTCATGCATAAATTTCGTGCAAATGACAGCATGCCTGCACCATTATGAGAATTGAGCTTCATGGAACTTGAAACTTTTCCAAAGAAAATCATATGGCTAAATTTCTTTCTTCCTTTTTTTTTCTTCATTTTTCATTCTAATGGTGGTCTAGTTAGGCCAATGCATGGTACCTGAACAGAACTAAGATCTTTTAATTTAAAGTGATTAAGCAATCCTCAAAATTACAAATTCAGTTTAGAAAATACATTTAAAACAAAGGGGTTTAAGAAAAATAAAGGATATCAATCTAGGGTTTAAAAAAATATAGGATTGAAGGTAAAGATGGGCTCAAAAAGTTTTTTTTGTTTGTTTTAACTGTATTTTAGTGTCTATAGTTAGAAATTGATCTAAGATACTTTAATAATTAAAAGGACAAATGGCACCTACATCCTAAAGTGTGAGGAAATGATCACAAAAACTCTCAAGTTTTCAATAAACAAGACTAAAGATCCTTTTTTTATTATAATATCTTTGGCTTTATAACCTAAAAATAATTGACCCAAAGTTATCTCGAAAGTCAAATGAATAAATCATTTTCCCAAATTATTTTAGAAAAATATTTTATATTATCTTAAACCTTTAATGTAATATAACATATAAATTTTGTAGTATACCGATGGTTATTACTATGTGGCAAGTTCCTAAAAATGTGATATAAAAACATTATAACATATTATAATATGAAGTTTATTTTTATTTATAAGTGATCTAAATTAGGAACAAATTTGCTATGATTGTATGGAGATTATTCCTATATATTGAAATATCACTATAAAAAATCTTACTGTACTTATTAGGGGTGGAAAAATTTGGGCTTGGTTCAAGTTTAGATAAACTTGATTGAGTTTTGGGTTAGTCAGATTAGAAACAAAGTAATTTAAACTCAATTTGAAGTTTTAGTTTGGATTTGATCGAAAATTTGTGTCATAAAGTGTTTGTGTGCATGGTATTTTGGATCGGATCGGTTTTGATCAAATCCAATTCGATCGAGTTGAGCAAAGTCCAACCTGACCAGATTGGAGTCTGATCTGAACCTGAATTTTCCTGATCAAGTCGGATTGGGATATTTGCCCACCCTTAAAATTCTCACGTATCAAAAACTTTTTTAATTGCTACATGGAAATTCTTCCAAATAGTTTGGGCCTTCGGCCAAGCCCAAACATGATGAATGCAATTGGTGATTGGGCCTGCTAATTAATTCACAGTGGGTCTTCTTGCTCCTTTATGAATTAGCTGGGCTTACCAACATTAGACAAGCGAATGGTGCAAATGTGTTGTAGGCATAGGTGAGAAGTTTATAATAAAAACGCACATTACTAGGCCAGGCCTCCACGGGATTGAAAGTTTACATGTCCATTCAGAAAAACAAAATTATTTTATCTATAGACATAAATTATTAGTTGGATATTCTTATGTAACTTAGTATTAGATTTATTAATTTATTACAGAACAAATGAGATTGTTGAGATGCATTGTTGTAGAATCTTATTAAAAAATGATGATAATAATCATTGTCCTTACTAAAAAAAAATTATTACATCACTTAGGAAATATTAAGTTAATATTTTTTTTGGAGTAGTGCAAGAGATATAAGATTTGAATTCTGCCACATTGGTGAGAATGATATTTAATTTTTGATGGCTTGAGTAAAATTTTACTAGTTAATCCAACTAATTGACATTAAATGATAAATTAATATTATTATTAATTTCACATGTGCTTTGGTTATTTAAAGTTATATTGTACTCAATTATATTCGTTTTTTTTTGTTTAATTTATCCAATTGATGATTACTCTTAATTTTTAAATCATTAGGATAATCTAAATTTTAATGAAAAGGATAGCTAATGTCTCGAATTTTATCCGAAATTTTGTCTTTTCAGTAAAATAGAATTGATTAATTTATTTTTTAATTTCTTTAATAAATAATCATTAAAATAACACATTTTTTAATATATGCAAAATACAAAATATGGCCCTCACTGCCCCACAATTGAGTGGAGAATAAAAAAAAGTTTGGTGCAAAAGTAGAAGTCAAGAAATTGCCTTGTTTGAGTTTCGGCCATTAACGACCAACGTCCAAAGCACTGCAGCAAATCAGCAATCAATCTGCTCATCACAAAATCACTCCATTACTGAAACCCTAATTACACATATACGTGCATACACATACTTATATACATACTCGTTTATATATTTATTCGTACAGGTCGCATGGGTTGCTCAGGTTCTGTTCCAGGTATTGTATATTTATTAGTCGAATCCTAATTTTTTTTTTTAAAGTGATTGAAATTATATTGTTTAATTGGTGAGTTTTCAGTTGAAAAAAATTGGGTTTGATTGAGATTTTGTTATTTGCGGAGTTGGTGTGTGATCGGGGGATAGTGATCGAGTTTTAGGGTTCTTTAACTTGGATTAGGTTGTTTTTTTAAAGCTGTGATTTGGTAGGGCATTTGGTAGTTTTTGTTGAATCTGGTTGATTTGAGCCGGAAAGGATTGAACTTGATGTAGAATTTGTAAAATTGGTTTCTAATCTGGAGGAGGGGGTTGGGTTCAATTTTAGGGATTTTAATTTTATTTAGCATTATTCAGTTTGGAATTGGTAACCCATTTGGGAAATATTGTTGAATTTAATTGAATTTTGGATTTCGGGTGTTGCAGCAAGGAGTTCTGGCTTGTCCGGTGGACTTAACAACTTGGAAAATGCAGGATCATCTGATGCAAAAAACCTACGTGTTAAGGTATTAGTTTTGGAGGGGAAATGTTCTTTGTAATTAATCCATATGCTTGAATGACATTAGTATCATTTTATTTTGACTTTGAAAGTTAATGTGGGTATAGAATGATTGTGTATTTGTATGCATCGTATAATTACATTTTGTTTTTGTTTTTGTTTTTTTGGATGAAGCATGCCAGATTTAGTAAGTTCAGTAATTATATTTCTTATTATGCAACCATTTTTACTGCATTTTAGCTAATATTTGCTATTTTTCTGTGTCCAGCTGGTTCTGTTAGGTGATTCAGGTGTTGGGAAAAGTTGTATTGTTCTTCGCTTTGTTCGTGGCCAGTTTGACCCTACCTCCAAGGTAATAATATTTCATTGGTCTGTACTTTGCTGGAAGTGTTGTTAAAATTGTGCCTTCTTGGCCTGATAGCAAGTGCAAAGCAATTGTCAGGTGCTTGAAACATGCTCTTTGCTAAAATGCAAAGCGGAAAAATGCAGGCCTTTTTTCTCATTCAGATTTCTAAAAATGTCAAATCAATTTTATCTCTTGGATTAGCATAAAAATAAAATGTATCCCCTCATCGAGAGATCTTGTTGTGCCTCCATGTATGCATATGCACACTCATGCTAATAGTCTGGCCTATGTAGTATTTGGATCTAGAACTTTTGTGCCATGGCTTAGTGCTATGACCAATTGAGCTAATTGGCGAGTTTCATTGTATAATACACTTGAGTATAGTTATTATTTTTTACTGAAAATACAAGCATTTGCACTTTGAGTAGCACTAGGGATATAACCTATCTTTAGAAATTATTGTATATAAACTGATGTGATGCTATTATATGATTGCCACCTAGGTCACATTGTTTATTGTCGTTAATGTCATTGATTTTTGTGTTTTCATCAAACCAATAAAGTTTGTATCCCTAATAATTTTAACTCTTTATCAGTCCATATTTCGTTTTATGCTTTGTGTTCAAGTTCTTGGAGAACTTCATGCTTAAACTGCCCTGACCTTGTAATAACATGGGCATGGGCAAGAATATCTTATATGTTGTCAATGGGAATATCTATCTACTCTCTTAAAGGTACTTGAAGTTATTTCATTAGGAATTCACTCATTTGTTGGTTTTTATATTTTCAGGTAACTGTTGGAGCCTCATTCTTGTCACAGACGATAGCCTTGCAAGATTCTACAACAGTTAAGTTTGAAATATGGGATACAGCTGGTCAAGAAAGGTAGTTTGCAGTTATCATTGTATTGTTTTCATAAGGAACTCATATTATTCTCCATTTTATTTTGTTAAATTTATTATTATTTTTTTAATTGGGACTCCTCGCCTCCCACTCTCTCCCAATCTCATTTGCCAATACACTTTTCACTGGAGATTTTTAATCATCTACTGTTTCTTCTCAGATATGCTGCTCTGGCACCACTATATTACAGAGGTGCCGCAGTTGCAGTTGTTGTGTATGATATAACTAGTCCAGATTCATTCAACAAAGCACAATACTGGGTTAAGGTATATTTTTTGGATTGCAACATTTTTTCATTTCTCTTTCTTTTTCGTTTATATAAATTTCTGTTGGAAATTCTTTTTATTTTCTGCATAATGCGTTTAAATAATGTTTTTAAACTATTTAATGGCCTCTGCTGAGAGTGTGTGATTATTTGGAGAGCTTGTCATTTGCATCTGGGATTGATAACTGTTATGGGTTTGAAATCAAAATATAGTCCATATTTTGCATGATGAAATAATAATTATTGTACATGGTCACTTATTTTTGAGTGATTGCTGACAAACTTCTTTTCAAGGGTTTCCAAAAAATCATACTTGAGATCTGGAGTGAGCTGACCAAATTGTGAGTTCATGTGTTGATTAGTGTGTCCTAATACTGACCCAAAAGTCGGGGGTACTGTTGTATTGAGTGCAAGTATCTGCTCTGTTCAATTTGGGTAACTTGTTTTTAGCTCCAATCAAACTTATTTCTCTGCACAATTGATTAATTTTAGTGTCTAACAGGAGCTACAAAAACATGGAAGTCCTGACATAGTCATGGCTTTAGTTGGTAACAAGGCTGATCTTCATGAGAAGCGAGAAGTACCAGCTCAAGTGAGTGTATATCCTCTGTGGTTGTATTAGATTTCTTTTATCGACAGAATTTTAATTTATTTTCTGCCTCAAATCCCTGTATTTCTGCAAAATTTTTTCTCACTGTCACTGATTCGACATTTTATGTTATGTTTTGAAGGATGGCATTGAGTATGCAGAGAAGAATGGGATGTTCTTTATCGAAACATCGGCCAAGACTGCAGATAATATAAATCAGCTGTTTGAGGGTACTCATTACATGTACTTCTTCGTATTGTAGCTAGGTTATATTAGCTGTAGTTGTAACTGTATATAACTGTAAACTCTGTAGATAGCTCTTGTTAACTACCATTTGCATTTCAAATTATAATAAAGACGGTCTTTGAACCCAAGGACAGGTGGCATCTTTGAATTTTCTTGTTCCCTTCTTTCCTCTCTCTATGGGGATGGTTGGGGTACAGGCTAGCATCTCCAACTGTGCTATAAATGCAGGTGACGGGGGTAGCTAGGACGTGTTCTGTTTGATATTTGAGATTATTTCTAAGGTTTTTATGTTATTTAGTTGTTTAAGTTACTTTTTGAATTAATCACAGAAGGATCAGTTAATAAGGCATGGTATGACAATGGATGCCCTTCGGCTTAGATTGAGTTGCAAGTGATGAGTTCATCTTCATGATTGCATCTTTTTTTTATCACAATCTCATGGAAAGGAGTCCAGAAGGAAACTACATTAGGCTAATCTTTGAACTTGACTTCTTTTGTTGAAATCTTTAAGTTGGTGATCAATATAAGTTAAGAAGAATGAAGCCATATAAAAGGAAGCTTAAGATTGAGTTCTTGTTGATTGCTGGAGGAGTTTCCCATAATATTTTCATTGGGATAGGTGATGGAGAAGTGCAATGTGTGAAATTTTGCTGCCACTATGGAAAATTCTAATTGGTGAAATATTGTGTAAACATTTGCTAGAACTCTTTGTAGTGCAGGAACTGACGCGATGATTCTTTTTTCTGACAGGAAATTGCTAAGCGACTTCCCCGCCCATCACCTTCTTCATGATTGTGGATTCTGGAATCTGAACTGCTGTCTGCTGATGTAACGCCAGATCGTGTCAGTTTGTCATATCAAAGATTTGTGTATATTGTGATATATGATGTGGTTCCCGGTTTCATTTGCAACTGCATTATGATTTATGAATCTCACTTGGAAACTTTTGTGTTCCAACCTTAAATCTTAAGGGTGATCCGAACATTTAGACGCCAGCGTGATGTAACCAGAGAGTTGAATTATCGATTATTTTACCTTTTAGTATGTGAATGATCTCAATTGGCATTTTATGGATCTCTGAATCTGATCAAACATGAATTGAATTGACCAATTTGAATAAATTTAAATGGGTTTTGGACTACCCCTTTATCCATAATCATTTGGTTTAATTGAATTTTTATATTCTGATTAACTTTTTTTCTTTTTTTTAACTTGATTAAAAAAATTGTTTTTTATTATTCAAACAGTCGCTTAGCTGTGGACCATTTGCTCTCTCCTCGAGCACCCGTGGAAGTTCCCCATTGGCTGCTGTTACTTACAGAAGCCGTAACACAGACTTCTCCATTGATTGTTTGGTCTCAAACTCTCAACCGACTTTTATTTCGTCAACAAAAAACGCATGGTTAAATAAAATGTGTGTTGAAAGGATCGCGTGGCGTCCACATATTGCCATTGGGCTTAGTCCATCCTCATCCCAGTGAATCTGATCGTTACACAGTGTTTGTGTATCCCGGCTCATAATCTCTCGACGCGTGATGGTTTCGGCCCGTCATTCACCAAACACGCTTTGACACGTCAACATTGCTCGTGCTAGCCGGTTTTGTTTGTTGGCTCTTCCGGTCAAGCCGGATAAAGCCCAAGTCCTTTTGATCGGCCTTTCGAGATTCAATCATGACCGTCGATTAACAATTCTGCGCGGGAAGACAATCAATCAATAGCTGTTGACTACGCGCCAAATCCCAAAAGGGTGACATCAGTCCATAAACGACAGCTAATTTACACACCAAAGAAATACAATATTGATGAGACCGAAATTTTATTTTGAATTTTTTATTCTTTATTTTTCCGAATATGAAATTATGAAAAACTGGTTTCTTACTCTCTTTTGAATGAAAAAAGAAATAAATAAACATACGGATAAAAGGAAAAAGTCATTAATGTCACAATAAGTGTGAGGTCATTAATATGTTAATTAAAAAAAAAAAGAGGTATGAGGTCATAGATGATCTCATTTCTCTCCAACTCTTCAACTGCAAACCAGTAGACCCGGTAATTTACTTATTCTCACTAATTAATTCCGATTAATATAATCCACATCCACACTACACCAATATCCTAGTTCTTAAAATTTTTCTTCCGTTAAACCCTTGAATTATAATTTTCAAACCATCGTTGCTTGTTCTCGTAGAATCACCTCTTTTCTTCTTATTTCACAAGAACCCATTTGCATTCACTCAATTTCCACATCTGGGTATCTCTTATTTCGATTGAAAACTTTCAGTATTGGAATCAAGTTTTAATTTTTCGTTATTGGGTCTGTTTCGCAATTGAACTCAGTTAACTCACGTGAAAACCCAATTGAATTTTACTTTAGTTTAACTTCTAACTCTAGGTACCAGATTGAATCTTGATTGTTTATTGATTTATCCAATCGGGGTTGGTGGTTGAATTTTGGTGAAGAAAATGGCAGTTACGAATCCTGGCGCTGAGGTATTGAGTCGACTTGTTGACTCAGTTAAGGAGGTGTCTGGGTTACCCGAGTGCAAAAACTTTTTCAAGAAAATGCATGGGAATCTGGTACGTAGAATCAAGTTATTGAGTCCTTTGTTTGAGGAATTGAGAGATGGCAATGAAGGGCTTAGTCAAGAAGAGATTAAAGGCTTTGAATTGTTGAGAGATGCTTTGGATTCGTCTGTTGAGCTTCTCAAATCAACCAATGACGGAAGTAAGCTGTATCAGGTAGCGGTCCTTGGTTCAGTTTTCTGTTTAGCTTCTTAGAAAATTTATATATTACGTAGTTTTGGGATGAAAATGATGTGCTGAGATTAAAACTTATTAAGTAGTTTTATTGTGATATTTAGGTGAAGGTTGTGGATATAGGGCTTAATTATAGTTTTGGAGATTGGAAAATTATCAAGGTTGCTTAATTGCTACATTTCCTGGTCGACATTGTGTGCAGTTGTTGTGTGTTTTGTTGTTGGATAGTTGGAATGAAAGAGCATAAATTAAAATTTAAAACCATCTTTATCCATTTTATAATCATCTAGTTTCCTGTTGTTATGTACGAAGTATAAAATGGTGAAGCTGAATGGAGTAGCGAACTGCAACTGGTTTGGAACCGTATTGAACTTAAAATTGACTATAATTTTGATTCTGTTTTGTCCCTGGGATAAATGTGGTTCTGATATGACTGATTCTTCTTCACTGCCTTTCTGGAGTATGCATGTTGCTTCAGTTCTATCTCATTCAAATATGAAAGCAGTGCTGCAAATTTTCAAAACTTTAGCTTATGCTTTTCACCTTCTTTTATCTTAAAATATCACGTGAGAAAGTTATCATTGTTCTACTTGTTCATTTGTGTAAATTTGTCCATGTTAACTTTCACTAGTACTCTTGTCATCAGAACTTCAAAAACTTACATTTTTATCCCTTTAATGTACCCACTTTCATTTCTGAATTCCTTTGTGCTTCAAATTCTTTCATTCTGTTCGCAAAGCACTCTATAAGTTACCGTAGCTGAGTGTTGATTCCAATTTTATAGTGTTTGCAAAGGGATAAGATTGCAGCACAGTTTCATCAACTGACAGAACAAATTGAAGCAGCACTGAGTGACATTCCATATGATAAACTTGATTTGTCTGAGGAAGTTCGAGAACAGGTACTTCAAATAAATTCTGTTGCGGTGGAAAATATACTGAAAATATACGAGTTTTCTTTGCTAACTGAAAATATACGAGTTTCCTTTGCTATTCTAGTTTCTTTTGAACTGTCTGCATATTTTCACAAAGAGAGAGACAGATTGTGATAAAAAATAGGTTTTAACTCAATGTAACCATTTGTATAAAGTTGTTTAAATATCCCAAAATGTTGACAATTGGAATTTTTCTTTTCTTGTTTCCTTCACTTTTCAGATTGAACTCGTGCATGTTCAATTCAGAAGAGCAAAAGGAAGACCAGACTCACCTGATTTGCAACTGGATCATGATTTAGCTGTAGCACAGAAAGAAAGAGACCCAGACCCTGCAATATTAGGAAGACTTTCAGAAAAACTGCATCTTAGAACCATCAACGATTTGAAAAATGAGTCCCTTGCTTTTCATGAATTGGTCATTTCAAGTGGTGGAGATCCTGGGGACTATTTTGAGGAGATATCATCCCTGCTAAGGAAGCTAAAAGACTTTGTGCTGATTGAAAACCCTGAAGTTGACATCTCTGAGGGTGAGAAGGGCTTGATGAAACACAGATCCCCTGTTATCCCAGATGATTTTCGATGCCCAATTTCACTAGAATTGATGAAAGATCCTGTAATCGTCTCCACTGGACAGGTTAACCTGACACTACATTTAACATTTCACTGTTTTGTATCAGTATTGATAACCATTATTCATTAAATCCTCTACATCTCTTTGCAGACATATGAAAGATCCTGCATCCAGAAGTGGTTGGATGCGGGGCACAAGACCTGTCCGAAAACACAGCAGACACTGCTGCATACTGCCCTAACACCTAACTACGTTTTAAAGAGTCTGATTGCTTTGTGGTGTGAGAACAATGGTGTTGAGCTTCCTAAAAATCAAGGGGCCTGTAGAAGCAAAAAGCCAGGAACCAGTGTTTCTGATTGTGATCGTGCTGCTATTGATGCCTTGTTAGGGAAATTAGCAAATGGGAATGTGGAAGAACAAAGAGCCGCTGCTGGAGAGCTCAGGTTGCTGGCCAAAAGGAATGCAGATAATAGAGTGTGTATTGCTGAAGCAGGAGCCATTCCACTACTTGTAGAGCTATTATCATCAACGGATCCTCGAACACAGGAGCATGCTGTTACAGCACTACTCAACCTTTCCATAAATGATAGTAACAAGGGAACGATTGTAAACGCAGGAGCTATACCTGATATAGTAGATGTGTTGAAAAATGGCAGTATGGAGGCGAGAGAAAATGCAGCTGCAACCCTTTTCAGTTTGTCTGTAATGGATGAGAACAAGGTGGCCATAGGAGCAGCTGGAGCAATCCCTGCTCTCATTAGATTGCTTTGTGACGGGACACCCAGGGAAAGAAGGATGCTGCCACTGCAATTTTCAATCTTTCTATCTATCAGGGAAACAAGGCGAGGGCTGTTAGGGCTGGTATTGTGCCACCACTGATGAGATTTCTTAAGGATGCTGGGGGTGGAATGGTGGATGAAGCACTGGCAATTTTGGCTATTCTCGCTAGTCATCAAGAAGGGAAGACAGCAATCGGTCAGGCTGAGCCAATTCCAGTTTTGATGGAGGTTATAAGAACTGGTTCTCCACGCAACCGGGAGAATGCTGCAGCAGTATTGTGGGCAATATGCACAGGTGATGAGGAGCAGTTAAAAATAGCAAGGGAACTTGATGCAGAAGAGGCATTGAAGGAACTCTCTGAGAGTGGTACCGACAGAGCCAAGAGAAAAGCTGGTAGTATACTAGAGCTCCTTCAAAGGATTGATATGGCTGTTAATTCTCAATAATCCAAGTTTCAGTGTCAAGAATTCTTTCGGTGCCCCATTGGGGGATGAAAAGGCACTAACATATAGATATATTTCAAGAAACTCTGAAGAAAATATGAGTGTTCTAGTGTTATATACTTCAATGTTTCAAATGGGCCGATCTATTCTATGTGAGATTAATTGGAGAACTGCCAGCAATTAAAAGTGGAAAAGGATCAGCATAAAGAAGTTGTACTTGTGTAGCAAACCAATGTGCAATTTCATATAATTATGTATAAATTCACTTAAGTATATAGATTTACATTAATTCTTGTGATTAAATCTAGAAATGATATGTGTTCTTGTTTTTTAATGGTTTTATTTTTTTGCTTGAACCTATGTACATGAGGAAGTCTCAAACTTCTTACCTTGTTTCGCGACATACGTGGTAGAAAAGTCTGTAATTTTGGAAGAAATAAATAATTTGAAATTTTCAGAGAAACACATCGGAGTTCATCTCTACATAATTCATGCTACCAAATAGAGTGTCCTCCAATAGCAAATGATTCGCATTCGATAACTAAAAGTAATGGACGGATGATCTAGTGATGAATATAGTTAACCAACAGTATCTTTTTGTTGAATCTTCATGACTTCGTTGAAGTTGCTATGCCTTGCAAGTGGTGGAGCTATTTTGTTAAGAAAATTAATTGATGTACAAAATAAGGATAAAATTGGCGGCACCAACCAATAGAATATAATAACACATGTACGTATGATAAATGAAATTAATAAAAGTAAATAATTTTATTTTATTTAAATTTGTCTCGATTTTCACAGTTAATCTTGTGCATATATCAAAACTTGTTCGTTAAAAATAATTTAAACCATTCTATCATAATGATTGTTTTCTGGGTCAATACCCTCTGGAGTTCCCTCCAAATCAAATATTTCAACTCACATCAACAGAATCATGTTCAAGATAGCATCAACCTTCTCCTCCAGTTAAAGTTTTATTTTAAGAGTTTTATTATGTTGATCTATAGATCCTATTATTGCATCTTTTGTTTGATTTCGTATGTCTTATTTACTATTTGGCGTGGGAAAAAAACACCTACACCCTCAAAATTAAAAAAAATGACTTCAAAGATCATTTTTAAAAAAGTGACCATAATTTTTTTTTACCATGATGCCTTTTAAATATAGTAATTAAAAATTTGATATTAAAATTTTTTAATTAATATAAATTTAATATAAATAATATAATATATCCAGTAACCTAATAATATTAAATTATTTTAACACTTAAAATAATATTAAAATTTTAAATTATTAATATTGTTTTAATAATATATTTGTATTTATTATAAACATTTTAAATAAATCTTTGGGTTAAACATATTTTACAATTACTAAATTACCTCTTATTAACAATATTAAATTATTTTTTACATAATATTCAAAATAATTTTAAATTTAATTAATTAATTTTAATATATATTTCTATTTATTATTAAAAATTACTCTAATATAATAAAACAAGTTTAATAGATTGTAAAATAAAAAATTAATTTTTAAATATTAAAATTATTTAAAAATATATATTATTACAATTATTTTAATGCCATATTTTTATTTATTATAAAAAATTGAGGACAATTTTTTTTTTTAGATTTTTAGAGTCGAAGAGTATTATGGTCAAAAGGAAGTTTTAGTATCCTTTATTGAAAACTTGAGAGTTTTATGACTATCTCTCCAAACTTTGGGAGGGTAAATGTCATTTTTCCTATTGGCGTTTGTTTAAGTTGTAGGTAGACTCATTAGAAAAATATCCAACTGGTGAGATTGTCCGCAATTCCTTCACACAAACTGTGTGAAGAAAAAATGTTTTTTTTTTGTTTGTGTATATGTTAAAAATATTTGCCTAGATATGGCACAAATAATACATAGATGAGAATAAGGTCACACTAGATCTAGGTGTCACTTGATAAGTTAGATTTTGGTTTGGAACCTGAATTTCTTAAAAAAAATTAAAATATATTATTCTAAGTAATTATATTTATTTGACCCATTTGTTACATAAATTTAAAATTTTAAATATTTGAGTCTATATTTTCAAGGAAAATTCACTAAAATAAAATTTTAAAAATAAAAAATAATAAAACATAAAATATGGGTTCTTTAGCCACAATATTGAACTTTTTAGGCCCCGACCTAGCCAAATAAACAAAAAATGTACCTAGACTCAGAATTGACCCATATTTGTGTCATCCCTAGTTTTGCTTCAAAATATCCTTAACCATTAGTTTGTAGATTAATTGTCGTTCCGAAGTTGTTTAAATAATACGTGATGAGCATGTGTACAGAGGGTGCGTTTGACACACTATATTGTATTATGCTGTATTGCATTATTTTAATGCTGGTGTATTGTATTATGCTGTATTGTATTAGCATTATATTATAATAATACCGTATAATGTTTGATACTACACTGTACTATATTATTAATTTTGTAATTAATTTAAATTAAATATTATATTAATATTTTATATTATATTAATATATTTAAATTGTATTAATATTTTATATTATTATTTATATTATTATTTGTATTATTAATAATTTTAAATTAATATTATTAAAATTTATTCACATTTAAATATTTTTTATTAGTTATAATAAGTTATAAATTTTTTAATAAATTATAATGTAAAATAAAAAATAAAATAATATTATTGAATAATAAATTATTTGTTTATTAATTTATATTAATAATTATAATATAAAAAAATAAAAATATAATATAATATAATATTATATTAAATTAAAAATTATATTTATTATTATTATTATTATAATAGAAAAAATAAAAATCAAAAGAAAAAAAAGTAAATTGACGCATTAGCTCACACCCTTATTCCAATGCAATTCCTTTCCAAACATGGCCAAGGTGAATTATAATCGATAAAACAATTTGATTAGCTAATAAATGTTATTTTAGAATGAAACATCAAAGGATCTTCCTTAAGATGTGACTATTTACACTCTTTAAAATTTATTTTTAGAGATATTATTATTTTTCTACTAAAGTTTTTCTAACATATCAAGTCAGTAACTTTGGTAAAAATTATATTTTACCGTCAAACGTTTAATTTATTACTATATTTCCATTAACAATAAGTTAATATTTAACGGAATATGAGTTAAAAGACGATTTTAGCCATTGAACATTAAAGAAATAACAAAAAAGAAAACTACAAAATTACTCTAGCAAGTATCCATTAATTAAAAATACCTTGCATAAGATTTTTTGAGATTTAAGATGGTAATACAAATGAAAAAAGAATCTGGCAATGAAAAACCTACACACAAGGATTAAAGAGATAGAAACATATTAAATGCAATCAAGCTAGATATTATAACAAACTAAGTTCAAATTTTTAAAGCCACACTAACATAGAAGGCGAAAGAGAGAATGCCATACAGACAGATTCAGATCAAACAAACCCATGATTTTAATCAGATCAAAAAGCATGAACATGCGGCCTATAAAGCCAAAAAAAAGAAAAGAAAAAAAAATAGGGCCACATTGGGCTGATTTTAGAGAACCAGGCAGGACTAACAAAGGAAATACAATCAAGCTGTTTGTTAGAGTCCATCTCCATCGACACATTTACGTTATTGTTGTTATTAGCCTCCTTCTCTCTGTCATCTCTCGGCCTCTTCACCAGCAGTTAGACCCAGTTTCCGCCATAACATAAATTATTATTTATTATTCTCTTTGCTTTCAAACCCCTAAAAACCAACAACCACTTCACTTTTAATGAAAACGAATTGCCGAGGCAACTCTTAAGAGTCAAGAGCCGCCACGCAAACACAATCGTGGTCCCCCTTTGTTATATATGTAGAAAAAAAAGCAAGCAGCAAGTGGTGGGAGAATATATATAATAGTTACAAATCTTTTATAAAAAAAAAAGAGAAAAGAAAAGTTAGAAATTTGGCTTTGCAAAGATGCGACTCCTGTGTGGGTTTGTGTTTTGTTCGTTGCTGCTTGTGCTTGGTTGACCGTGAGACAGAGAGGGGCCGTGAGAGAGAGAGAGAGAGTGGGTTACAATTTTTTTACTTTTTTAATTATTTACCAGGCGTATGTTGCAAGACTCAATAATGATATTCTCACAAAAGTGGGTACAAAAGTTTGTACAACGAGGATTTTTTTACAAACTATTTCAAAGTTTTGTACTTTTTTTAAATTTATGAATTTTATTGATTTTGATAGATTGGAGCATTTCTCCTTCCATCTTTTCCGCATCTATTCTTAAATTTCTTTAAAACTATATCTTTGTAAAGTTCTAAATGATTATCTTTTTTCATAGGAATTTATATGTAAATTAATTCTTAAATTTATAATCATTTGTCTTCTTTGAGTTATAGACCAAATTTTTTCTTCTAACATATCTAAGTATACTCCTAAGCTTTCTTCCCAGTTTTGATACATTCTATCAAACGTTCGCATATAAATTGTAATTTGAGATCTGCATCTTGAATTAACATCTCCATAATAATAATAATATTATTAATATTAATATTATTATTATTATTATTATTATCATCATCATCATCATCCATTGTTTTACGCTCGATTTTGAGTTCTATTATTAGCCTTGCACTTGTCTTGGATTATTTTGAGGGCAGTTAAAATTGATTCTATTAATGCAATCCGGTTTTCTTCTTTAAAAGAATCAAATATTTTTAGATAATTAATTCCTTTTATTTCTTCATACAAGCATTTGCATGCAGTTAATCTAGCTTTAATTAAGGAAATTGTATAAGCAACTTGATATTCTTGACAAAAGTCTAAATGGTCTATTGCATCTATAAATTTATTAACAGATCTTTCCATTTTTAAGAAATTGAGTTACTCTTATCACTTCCCATCTTACAACATATCATAAAACAAACAATGCCCAACATGCTTTCGTTTGTAGCTAAAATAAAAGAAGAGTTCAAATCACTAGCCAGTGTACTATCTTTCGGAATTATGAGATAGACTCACTAATTGCCTCGAACTATAAAGAGGTCCATGGTCAGCACCGCCATAGCTCCACACATCATACAAGATCACTTCAACGACTGTTCCACACGACCCAACACAATATACAATAGACTGGCCTAATATGATATGTCTAAGTGATTTCCTTGCAGTTGTCTGTGGAAGAGCGCTTAACAATAGAAAATCTTCTTCGTTTAGCACAAGTATTGACATGTACGATTCTTAGTTGATTTTCAAAAGATGTATAAGATATCTGGAAGATGATAATTTCACTCAAAAGAGTTTTATTTATTTCATTATTGAAATTGTTTACAGAGGATGGTTACAGAGAATACAAAGGTAATTGAAGGTTAAACATGTCTTTATTAGTTTTGGATCAGCTCTTGGCATAAAGTTTATCCTTGGTTATAACCCTGAATGATCTGGTATAATAGTCTGGTTAGGAAGAATCCCATTGGCTATTTTACCAATTCTTTTATAATCATAAGCGTAGTCGCTTCCTAATGGTATTTTAACCATAGGGACAAACGGTTTGCTTTTATCGTATTGTAGTCTTAGACTCACTGAGGATCATTAATTACGAGAAATTTCTTTGGATGTGTGACTTTTGAGCTCTGCGAAGAACTCTGGGCGATTTGATCCTCAATTTGATCCTTAAAATGGACATTTTTTTAGCATATTGCTAATATATTGTTATGAGGTTTGGATTTCTAGATGATTTTGCAAACTTTTGTCTGGGCAAAGTTTGCTCAATTCTTCATGGGCATCATCTATCATGGCAAGCCCATCATAAATCATAATATTCCCTTTGAGAAGCAATTCTTGACCTTCAGAGCACATTATTATGCCCTCAATTATTTTGGAAAGGCTATGCTCCATTATATTCTCGGCTAAGAAAATCTGCAATACAATTGTTAGATCCTTTAGTATATTCAATTTCAAAATCATATTTAGCAAAAAACTGGTGCAATCTAATTAATCTTTTATGTTGAAGAAGATTAAGCAATTTATTGAATATAAATCCTTTGACTTGAGTGTTATAAGATCTTACCTTAAATTTCTTTGATAACAAAAAGAAAGTAAATTTAGCTATTCCATTTTTAATAGCTAATAATTCATTTTCATTACTATGATAATTCTTTTTTGCGGGTTTGAATGTTCCACTGGAATATCTACAAATCTTTTCTTGATATGTTCTTAAGATTGCTCCCTAGTGATTATCTGAAGCATCGGTTTCAAAATTAAATTATCACTAAAGGTAAGGAATCCTAAACTTGGAAGATTTTTGTATTTTTCTTTCAATCTTTTTACTACCTTGGCATGTAGATCTTCCCATGGTTTAGTATTATTCTTTTTTAATAATCCTTGTAAATGTTGTCTCTCTTTAGCTAGCTTTTCTATAAAACCTTCAGCATAATTAAGACATCATAAAAAATCTTTGAATTTGTTCTTTAGATTCTAATTTATATGGGAATAGATATATTTTTTTTTCAAAAACATGAGATTGCATCTCAATTCCTGTTTAATCTACTATTAATCCTAGAAATTCTATCCTGGGTTTCATTATTTCGGCTTTCTTTTTAGAGATAATATTCCATGTTTTTTTATATATTTTCTGCAAAAGAAATCAGATGATTAACATGATCTATCTTATTATTTGAAAATATAAAAATATCATCTCAATAAACAATGCAGAATTCTTGAAATTCTTTGAAGATTTTATCCATCCTTCTTTGAAAATTTTTGGTGCATTTTTCAATCCAAAAAGCATTACAACCGATTTATACTATTCTTGAGGTGTACTAAAGGCAGTAAGTGATATACTTTCTTCTTCAAGTTTAATTTGCCAAAATCTAGATTTACAATCAAATTTGCTAAATATCTTTTTATTAATTACAGAAGTAATTAATGTATCTTTATGAGATAAAAAGTATCCATCGAATTTAGTATATTTATTTAATTCTTTGTAGTTAATGACCATACGAGCTTTTCCTCGTTTAATTTCTCATGATTTCTTACCATAAAGGCTGGACTACTACGAGGACTTTTAGATTCTCGAATAATCTTGAGTTCTAATAACTCTTTAATTTGTTTATCAAATTCTTGTCTATCTTTTTATCCATACCTCATAGGCTTGACTCTTATGATAACATTTGGATCTTTTAATTCAATCTTTGTATATGTTTTATCAATTTCCCATAATTGAATTGTGTTTTCTACAAAACTTTACGAAAATGGCCTTGCCTGATTATGGGATGGATATTGTGGATTCAACACTTAAATGATGACGAAGATTTTGTTGGTATTGATAACCAAAGATAGAGACAAGCAAGCATCAATAATATTATAGAATGTCTGATCTCTATGGTAAGAATCAGAGTTGCTAGTTCAATAAAGTAGCAGCAAAATTGAATGAATATGACCAATGTTGTCCACGGATTACAATCTATCAAGAACATTCTTTTTGGTTCTTGAACTATGTCCACCAAGCAAAAAGGTAGTCAATTGATAAAAGTTATTCTTTAGCTTTTACCAAGTGATGTACATTTGTATTGCATTTTGTTACTTTATATTTTATGTTTATCCACTTTACTAATCATAGGGCAAGACAGTAAAAAACGAGATCGAAAGATGGCAATGGATTGTTTTCTGGGGGCTGCCAGAGCCAACCACATTTTATCGATTAATGTATAATTTTTTGTATTTAAGTTGTGTGCATTTGAATCTGTTTCAAAAGGGGAAAAAAATTCGTCATTTCTATTGGAGTAGCAGTATTTAATTTGTAAGAAAGATTACAATATTTTTGTATTTAACTTAAAATGCAAATTTTGAGCAGCTGGGTCTCCCAAATGATCTCGAGTTTCATAGGAATCGACAAGTTGAAAGTGCTTAAGGTTTGATGTGTTAATATATTAACAGATCTGAAAGCTTGTAAAGTTGTGCTTTGATTTGTGATTGATGATGCATTTGCTGCTTGAATATTACCATTTTCAAGTTAGGAACATAGAGATACAGAGATTTATAACTTAAGAAGTATGAAATATATGCTTTTTAGCATACTATTTCATTTGTCACTATTAATGTTCATATACAAGGTGTCTAATGTTTTCATAAAGTAATCTTAGTACAACTTCATAGCTGTGACAAAGATTTGATGGGTATTCTTTGAGATTTATCGGCCCTTAATCGTTGTACTATATAGGTGAAATAAATCCATCATTTGTGTTATTGTTCCCTTGAGCTCATCATGTAGCTAGATTTAAATCATGTGCCAAGTCATCTTCACATGTGGAATGTTGGATGCTAGTGTTGTTGTTGAACTTGTTTTTTGAGACAATTGATCGAACACTTATTCTAACATTTTCCTAGAACTAGTTCATTTCCAATAAATTTGAGTTAAAAGCTTCAAAACCTTTATGTTGCTGGAAATCCTCAATAATCTATGTTCTAGGTTTTAGAATTCTTTTGGTGCTGCATTCGGAAAAAAAATCACTAACGAAAATATATACTAAATTTTAGGAAACTGAGACGAAATTGGTGTCTTGTAGTGGTATATAGTTCAATGTTTCAATTGGACTTGTCTAATCTATATGAACCAAGAAATCATGCAAGATTGGTGAGATTAATTAGAGAATTTTCAACAATTAAAAGAGTGACACAATCAGTAGAGATATTATACAAGAACATCTAATTTACACCCCCACACACACACACACACACACAGACACAGACACACACACACACACACACACACACACACACACACATGTCTAAAATATGAATGCTACATGCATGATTACTATAATTTGATGGAGTAGTGTCACAAATTTCTGTCGTTTTTTATTAAAAGTAATCACCATATTTATCTTTATAAATGTCACACACTATTCATTAGAAGTCTATCATCACCAAGAGATGTTCACATTTATGTGCACATAAATTTAGTGATTTAATTTCTTTACGCCTATTTTGTTTGAACATGAATATCCTTGAACATGATATATACTTTGAATCATTGTCGCTTTGTCAACGCAGCAGTCATGTACAAATTTTGAAATGGACACCTTGTCGTTGTAAATTTTTGACCGGTTAATTTGCATACTTTTTGATCGAAAAACAATAAATGCAATATAATCAAAGTGCTGATAAACTTCATAGCCTTGCTAATTATGTCTAATTGTGTATCCGTATCTATTTAGGGAATGAAATAGGATGACCAAGATAAGGTTTTTGCTCATACATTATCGTGCTCTCTTCAAAGTAAAAGTGAGCAAATGGTTGAGCAGATCACCTCGACCAGGATGTTATTTGGTGACCTCGAGCACATCACCTCGATCAAGATGTTATTGGTCACTTCGACCAGATCATCTCGACCAAGAGGTTACTAGGAAGCACGACTCAGTCAAAATATTTTCTTTGAAATATTAGGGACTATATTTTTAGTGGGTTGAAAATTAGTAACTTTCTTGAGAATTCTAGGGGAGAAAAGAAAAACCGCTATAATTTCCTATAAAAATTCTAGGGAAGGGGAATGAAAATGGGGGGATATTTATTTCTCTCTCGCTGGGCAATTGAACCCATTGGACATTTTTCTCTCTTTACCACTGGGAAATTTCTTTTGCTCTTATGATTTCTTTTTCTTTAAGATTGATTATTTTCTATTGTTTTCCCATATATTTACTTAAAGCTTTTTGTTTAAAGCATTCATAATTAAGCCACACGAATTGTGGTACGAGTTTTTCCAAATAGACCCAAATCGTTGACTTGACCGTCAGAGGATTTTCGCCGGAAAAACTTCTGGCGTCCCTTGACTGTTCTTTGTGCTCTCAGGCTCACGGGTTGTTAGCTCATGGATCATCTGCTCATGAATTATCTGCTCATGAATGTTCTGCTCATAGTCGGAGGATCGTCTTGGACCAGCAGCTTCCCTACCAATAAATTTAATGCTGATGCAGAGATCTGAGATAGAATTACTAACCAACTCATTCAGATTTCGGCATCAACATTATCTACATAAATATTCCTAGAATTTGGGATTGTTTTAAAGTCTGCAATGAGTTTACAATATCGATAATAGACTTTTACATCATTGCAAATGTAAAACAACAAAAAAGAAAGTAGTTTACAATGTTATAAACTCATCTAGAATTTAATAGTGTTCGAAATTTTTTTACTGCACTTATATTCATATATATATATATAGAACAATTTTATAGTAAGAGAATTCTTTACTTTAATAAAGTATAGAATTTTCTTTTGATAAGATTACTGTCTCTATATAGAATAATTTTATAATGAGAATATTCTGATTTGAATAAAATGAGAATGCCATTAAAATAAAAAGAAAAACACATTATTTAATGCACTAAAAAGGAAAGAAACAATTTTTAATTTATTAAAAGTTGTGTGTTTTTTTTTAGTGTCATCCTCATTTTATTTATGTCATCACTTGAGACTAACACTATGCGTGTGTATTGAACTTCAAATTTTGATATATTACTGATAACTTTATGAAATGTGAGTTATCATGACACTTTTAGACTTACAATAATACTTTTAGAGTAAATGATGTGTTTCTATTGCATTTTTGTTACATTTTACATAAATAATCATTTTAGTCAGTCTTAATAAGTTTTGCTTGATTTAAAGTAATTTGTGCTCAAATTGTGTGCATAATTGTAGGTTTCTAAAAGCTTACAATTCATGGAAGGAATGTTATGCAGTAGACTTGCAAAAATAAGGAAGAACCTAACTACAAAAGAATTGAAACAAATCTAGAGTAGTGCAGTTGTTGTAGTAACATTGCTGTAGCCGTTACTGTAGCAATCCTAGAACAATTATAGAGAAAATTTTGTGCGGGATAACTACATAATTGTGATATGCAGTTTCCTAATCTGATTTATGCACGACCTAGGTTTCCGATTACCTTAATTTTTAACTATAAAAGAAGCACACATCATAAGGAATGGAGGAGTCATCACCCTAGAAGAAAAACACAAAGAAACAAAAGAAAAACAAGATTCAAGAGAGAGATTAAGGCTATACATGAGGAAAAATTGCAGAGATCAATTGGGAGCTCAATCATTCTTATCCTTCTCTTGTTTTCGAGTTTTCTATTTATTCATGGGGATGTGTTTCTTGGCTGAAACTTTGTTTTTTATTTTTCTTTTGCAAACCATGAACTAAATTTATTTATGGTTGAGTGATAAACAATTTTGATAGTTTATTGACTGAATATATGTGTTGCTGCATGTTTTCTGTAGCAGTTTGTTTTGATAGTATTTATTTTTATTCATTATTTCGGTTGATCACCCATTTAATGATACAAGTTAGGAGAGAGCCGCATAAAGGGCCTATGTTAGTGGAACATATAAGAGCAATACTTGGTTTTAGATTAAGTTTCCTAGATTGAGTTTAACTTATCCCAAAATGGTCATCCTTAATTTAAAATTAGTGATGAACTAGACATATGGATTCACCTTTTAGGATAAATAGAACCTAAGCGTGTAATACTATATCTTATGTTGCCATAATAATTGATCAATGTTAGCTTACATATAGATATAAGATATCCAATATGCGACGGCTAAGGATGCATAAAGATTCTGCCAAGTGCTGTAGCAGATACTGCAGCAACTGAGCCAACCATTAGAAAATAGTCAAGATCATTAGGAGAGTTTATTCACTCAACTATTTTATATTCTCATTGATTTTATCCTTGAGATTGACGTGATAATTTGCTTTGTTGCATTTTATTTATTACTTTTTTATTTTAATTAGTATAGTAGTTTCATTAATTGTTTTATTTTATTTTAGCACAAAATCTGCACTGTTAAGATTGCTATAGTAAATCTGATAACATCAATTCCTATGAAGACGATATTGAATACTCATCACTTTGTTACTTATTGTGTACACTTGTACATTGACATCAATAGCATTAGTATTTATACCCAACAATTACCAATTTACAATTTTCATTTAGTAAATAAAGATATGAGATAATTTTATAACACCAATAAATAAAAGACAAGCGAAATGTCACGTCATTTGGAACATAAATTTTGTAATCATATATGATTACTAATTTACTATGCTTGTTGAAAACATTGTGGATATTGTTATTTAAGGGCCTTAAATTTTTTGTTTGATTCGACTAGGCTGGGATGTAATTGGGACCATATAATATTTTATGAATAGAAAGACGAACACATAATCATTATCAATAATTTATAGTTTAATGATGCCGCGGAAAAACCAAATTAATTAAATTATCTCTGCCATTTTGCAAAAGAGGCACTAACATAGCTAATATCTCTTTTAATTTGTTTGTTAATTGGCCATATTATTGGATGCCAAGGTTGAGAAATTTTCCTTCACCTAATTCTCTTTTGACAAATTCTTGTACTCAATTATCTAACACTTCTATTAACCCCTTTTGGGGAAAAAAGGGTGATTTCGTTATTTATTATTGCCATTTAAGGGTATAGTTGAAATTTTATTTGGTTAAAGCAGTAGACAATTGTATTTAACCAAAAACTTTAAGGAATTGGGCGTTGGCTGATTTTGGTGTGGAGTAAAATATGTAGGTTTAAATGGGATTATAAAAAAAATTATTCTTGTAAAAAATTAGAAAAATATTTAGGAATATTGGAAAATAGTATTAAGTACCTAAAATCCCAATTATTGAGCATAAATTGAAAAAATTTATAACAAAAAGCTATGTCTGAAATAACCAACCTCCCTTTCTGAAAGTATATGAGGCTGAACTTATTAACCTTCTCTTGTTATTAAAAAGTCAAAGGTAAGAAAATAAAATTTAGTTCATCAATTATTGTCTATTTTACAATGATATAAATAGACAAGTTATCATAACAATTGCAAGAGAAAGTCAAAGGAAAATAAATAAAGGAGGGTAGTAACTGTCTTGTGGGAGGAAAATAAATAAAGTAGAGTAGTAGTTGTCTGGTGGGGTTGGTGGTAGTTAGCATTATATTTATTGCATTTCAAAAGTCAACATTGCTTGACAAAAGTCATCATTGCATTTTTGCATGTGCTCCATAATTATTATGCTTGCCTGCTAATACTTCCTCTCAAGTTAGAGGCTTAGTGAAAATGTTGGCAATTTGTTTGACGGTGGACACATGAGAAGTTTTGATTAACTTAATCTGATTTTTTTCTTGGATAAAATGACAATCTAATTTAATATGTTTGGTCCATTCATGAAAAACATGATTTATTGCAATATGGACTGCCGCTTTATTATCACAGTATAAGAGAAGTGGTAAAGGAAAATTGAGACCAAAATCTACGATCAAGAATTGCAACCATTGTAATTCACAAGCAGCTTGGGTCATAGATCTATACTGTGCTTCGACTGTAGAACATGAGACAACGCTTTGTTTCTTGGTCTTCTAAGAAATAGGAATAGATCCAAGAAAAGTACACAAGTCACTTGTAGATCGACGAGTATCAGGACAACTTACCCAATCACATTCTGCATAGGCAATTAGTTGAAGAGGACTTGAAGATGCCATCAGAATGCCTTTTCCAGGACTTCCCTTTAAATAATGTAAAACACTTAAGGAAGCTTCAAAGTGAGGCTGTTGTGGTGCTCGCATAAATTGACCTAAAAGATTTTACAATAAAAAGGATGTCTAGTCGTGTAAACTGATGGATATGGCAATAAATTTCATTTTTCGCACAAAGTTTAACATTTTACTCCATTGGTGTCATAGAAGTATGACAACCTAACATTCCTATGTCTTCAAAGATGTCAAGACAATATTTTTGTTGATAGAGAAAAATTCCCTTTGATGATCGAGCAACTTTAATCCCGATAAAATACGTACATGACCCAAGATCTTTGATACTAAATTGATTATAAAGCATTTTTTTCAAAACTTTAATTTAAGCTAAATCATCACCTGCCACCAGAATCTCATCAATATAAATAAAGAAAAAAAAGAACTATTTTTTGTTTGCTTAGAGAAAAATGGTGTTCCGCTTTTGATTGAGTATACCCTTGAGAGATTAAAAAATGTCTTAATTTGGCAGACCAATTGCGACTTGCTTGCTTAAGCTCATATAATGAATTATTAAGACGACATACATATTTTTCGTTCTCCCCATGTTGACAATATCCTGGTAGCATTTGCATGTAGACCTCCTCATCAAGTTCATCATGAAGAAAAACATTGTTGATATCAAGTTGGTGGAAAGACCAACCTTTGATAGCTGCTACGACAAACAAACAACAAACAATGGTCATTTTTGCCACTGGGCAAATATTTCATTATAATCACTTCCCTCTATTTGTGTGAATCATTTAGCAACCAGACATGGTTTATATCTATCAATGGTTCTATTTGATCGATAATTAATCTTATAAATCCATTTGCATCTGATAGGTTGTTTACCATGTGGCAATGTAGTGACAGTCCAAGTGTTATTCCTCTTAAGAGCCAATATTTCAGCAGATATAACTTCCCTTCATTCTAGAACTTTAAAAGCTTGATAAAAGGTTGTAGGCTGTACTTTTAAGTCAATAGATGAAAGAAAAACTTTATACTTATCAGATGAATGATTATAAGAAATGACATTAGCTAAAGGATGAAATGTACTTGTACCATGAGAAAATGTTGGAGATAGACAATTTGTTGGAATAGTAATGTTGCAAATATAATCATTTAAATATCTTAGTGGATATCAATTACGGGTTGGCCGACCATGTAACAAAGATGAAGAAGTCTCTAGAAGAGGTTGGACATCATTATCATTATCAATAGGCGAAGAAGATGAAGAATATCCTACATGAGGTAGGGTATCCTCAGCATTTGGAAATTCAGAGATTGACAATTGCATAACTGGATGTGTAGATGGTTGAATACAAGAATCACGAAAAGGAAAAACATGTTTATAAAACAAAACATCCTTAGAAGTATAAATGGTTCTTGTAGCCAAATTATAATCTTTATACACTTTTTTGTCCAAAAGGATACCTTATAAATATCCCTGATTTTGAACGAGTATCAAATTTATATCTTTGCGGTGAAAGATTATGAGTAAAGCAAAGACATCCAAAAAATTTAAGACGAGAGTATGATAAATGATTACCAAGTACCATTTCATGTGGAGTTTTATAATTTAGAACAGAAGAAGGAATTTTTTTAATTAAATAAATAGTAGTAAGAATACATTCCCCTAAAGTTTAAAGGAAGATTACTTTGGAATCGTAACGTTCGAGCAACATCAAGTAGATGGTGATGTTTTTGCTCCATCACTCCATTTTGTTATGGGGTGGAAACACAGTTTCGTTGGTAAATAACTCCATGAGTTTTGAAGAAATCTTGTAAATCTTTAGAGAAAATTTCGGTTCTATTATCAGTACAAACTCCTTTAATGGGAAAAATAGAGTGTAACTCATTATAGGAAACAACAAGAGCACGAACCGTTTGTATTTTTCTTATTCTAATATTATATTGAGCAAATACCAAAGAAAAGAATGATTTTAGTATCATACTGAGTATATACCAAAGAAAAGAATGATTTTAACATATTTTGAGTTTCAGACTTATGTTTCATAAAAAAAAATCCAAGTGCAACGATTGAAATCATCAATAATGTTTAAAAAATAATGAGCACCCGACTTACTATTAATAGAAAAACTTCCCTAAATATCACAATGGATTAATTCAATAGGTGAAGGACTTTTTATTTGACTTCAAGGAAAAGAAATTCTTGTATGTTTCCCTAAAGGGCATACATCACAAATCATTTTATTGGAAAAAGAAACTTCAAGAGCTAAAGTAGAAATAGAACTTGGCAGTTTGTAGCAGGATGACCCAAACGCCAATGCCAAATATCAAATGAAGACTTCCCATTTGCATGAAGGTTTGTTGCACGTTGCCAGTGATAAAGGCCATTCTAACATTTAGCCCACTTCAATCATTTTCTTCGTGGTGAGGTCTTGAAATACACAATTGTCAAGGAAAATGTCACTGAACAATAAAGGGCTTTTTGTGATATGTGATACCGACATTAAATTGAACCTAAAAAATGGTATGAGAAAAATATTATCAAGATGGAGAGAAGAATTAATGGAAGTAGCACCAATTTTGGTTATCTATGCAGTGGAGCCATCAGCCATTTGAACACTTAAGAGAAAAGTGTTTGGTGATAAAGACTGAAGGAGTTGAGATGAGGAACACATATGATTTGTGGCTTCACTATCAATTATCCAAGTATCGTTAAGAGAAGAACTAAGAGCAATACCTGCAAAATTAGTGAGGGGATCATTTCTACCTCGTTGTAGTTTTGCAAGGATTTGATCATATTTCTCTTGTGTTATTGCCACAGAAGATGCAGTGGTTGGTTTTTCAATTTTGCAACTAGAAGTGGGTGGTTGCTCAGATGACCCAAGAAAATTATGTGGCTGAGAGCGAGGAGTTTGTGAGGAAACATTGTTAATATGCTCTGGATAACTGTGTAATTGGTAACATTTTTCTATAGAATGACCATCTTTACCAAAGTAAGTGCAATGAATATTTGGACGATTTTTTGGTCCGCCTCCATGAGGGGATGCTTGCACATTTCCAGGTTTCATAGGAGTTGGAAAAGAATGATGTGGTTTAAATGATTATTGCCCTGAGACACAACTAGTGCAGACCCTTCATTTGAGGTGGATGTCGAAACAAAAATTAGTCGTTTTCTCTCTTCTTGCAATAATAATGAATAAATTTTATTCACTTTTAGCAATGGTTTATTTAACAAAATTTGACTTCGAATGGCTGAGTAGCTATCATTGAGACCCTATAAAAATTGCATTCCATAATCTTGTTGCAATAAATGTGTCATTGTCTTAGTAACTCCACATGAACAACTTGGAATGGTTATATATTATGCCAATTCATCCTATAAAATCTTTAAATGAGTATAATAAGTAGTGATGGAAAGATCTATTTGTTTACAATGTGAAATTGCCTTTTTTACCTCATAGATTTTTGTGTTATTGGGTTGAGAAAAACGTTCCTCCAAGTCCATCCAAATTGCTTGTGCTGTGTCTGAATAAATGATGCTTGATGTAAGTTCTGGAGCCATTGAACGAATCAGCCATGAAGAACAAAAAAAGAAAGAATGAAGGAAATACAATTTAGAGCCTCTTGTCACGGGACGAGAGGTTTCGACCCCGTGCGGCACTCCCGCATCCCATACTACGAGAGTAAGCCTGGAGGAAGTGGCACAATGTCGACTGGTTTCGCCCTGCCTTGGGCTCATCAGGAGAACGGCTCCAATTCCCAACCAGTGTGCATCAGGATATTCCTATACCCCTCTTCAGCGTTAAGTCCTCGACTAGCGACAAGCTCCCCAAACTCAACCGGGTCAGCCTGCCTGAACTCTAAAGAGTCTAGGGCATTGTATCACCACACACACTTTCCTAAAGCACGTCTCCCACAATCAGCACAACCAGCAACGACAATAGCGTACGGGCACATATCTTGGGTGTCACGATTGCGGTCCGTAACATTCTCCCACCGCCATAACCATGCACGTCTAGATTTTCCTAGAACCTTCCGGAATTGAGCCAAGCTAGCACTCTTGACTTTGTGTTGGCAAAGTTTGGCAAATTTAGGCCAAGTTTGACCAAGCCTCCCCTATAAATATGGGATGACATTAGGCATTTGTATCCAACAAGCTTTAAGCATTGTAATATCTCTTTGTGCAATACAAGTTCTTTCTTTGGCTCAATTGCTCTCTTCTCTTGTTCGAGAAGCTCTAGGCTTACTTAGCAACATTCGGCAAAGTTGTCTAAGTGCCGCACGGGTTAGCTGCGCAAAACACTCATCCCGTGACACTCTGCTATGATACTATATTAAAAAGCCAAAGGTAAGAAAATAATTTTTATTCATCAATTATCGTCTATTTACAATGATATAAATACACAAGTTATCCTAACAATTACAAGAGAAAGTCAAAGAAAAATAAATGAAGAAGGGTAGTAGTTGTTTAGTGGGAGGAAAATAAATAAAGGAGGGTAGTAGTTACGTGGTTGGATTGATGGTAGTTATCATTGTGTCTATTGCATTTCAAAAGTCAGTATTGTTTGTCAAAAGTCATCATTGCATGTCATCATTGCACTTTTGCATGTGCTCCATAATTATTATGTTTGCATGCCTATACTTATTAAACATACTTTTGAAAGGGTTTTTGGTAAGGTCAGGATTCTTTTGTTTTATGATCTTGTACTACAAGTGGTGATTGATAATTACTAAATAAAATAGATAAAAGAAGTTAAATTTTATCTATTTATTATTATTAAAAGACACATGATAAAAAATTTTGAAAATTTTAAAATTATAAGAGAATTCTAATCATTTTAATAGTACTTGATGATTGTTAAAAAATAGGTACATGTTGACAATTAGAAAATCAACATCCATATTTATCTACTTGTATATTTTAACACAAACATGTAATATAAAAATAAAAAAAAGAACTATTGTGACCATAGTATTATACAACTAACTTTTTTTAAAAGGGATGTTAATGGAATAGGTTTAGGGTGCGGATCATGATCCCTGAACCCAAACCAAACTAAAAGCAATTCCTAAACTTGCCCAGATGGCCAAAAATTTTATTTTGTAAAAGTTCGGATATATTCCCGAAAAATCTCTGAAATAAAAATCTCCAAATGGGACAGAAATTAAAATAGGAATCTAATCCCCATTTATTAAACAATTAACACACACTCTTTTGGTTTATTAATTTATTTTAAATATCATAATTAAAATTATAACGTAAGATCAAGAGACAATGTACTATACTCAAAAAGATGAGGGACGTTCAACATATGTAGGATCATTAAAAAATGTCCATTCAATGGCCTGATTGTTGGGATTAAGTATAAAATTTTATTGCTAAGGTGGTATCTTGATTTGGCCTAAAACGTTTTTAATAAAATTTTAGTTATCTAATTATACTATCATGTTTTGTCAAATTGTATAAAACAGTTTTTATAAAGGCTTAAAATTCTATTGATTGATTCTTATCTTGGAAATTATGACTAAAAGAAATTAATTAAAATGATGGAAGCATATTAAAAAATATTTCTATTCATGTATGCCATTCAAATTACATTCACATGTTCCAAGAATCAAATAAAAGATCAGCGAAATTAGGATTTTACATTTTAGTAATTTTATAAAATAAAATTAATTTGATTATATATTTAATATTTTCACTTTTGAAATAATGAAAAATCTTAAGTTAATAATTTTTAATTTTTAAATTTATTTAGGCTTGAGTTCAGTGACCCATAAAATTTCCGAACCCAAACCCAAAATTTTTTGGGCCTTGAGCTCATTCCCCAAATAGACCTGATTTCATTTTCAAGCTTTACAGCTTTGAATTAGCTGGAGTCTCTGGGTCCAAGATCCTGCGGATATTGCTGCCACCCCTAAATTTTAAGATTAATCAACACTGAGATAAAAACAGCTTGACGGAGATAAAATTTTGGACCTTGGTGGGCATATCCTTCAAAGGAAAAGTCTGCTTTAAGGGGAATTCGAATAACATTTCATTCTTGGAATATTGGCTAACTTGCATCTTTTCAGTTTTCAAGTGTAACCATAACAATAATTAAAAATTGTCCAGATAATTGGGCGCTCGCACTAACATGATTGTTACATTGTTATTTATTCACAATACGAATAACAAATTAAAGTTTTATAGTCCCACTCCCACTTTTTTATAACATAAACGTTGGCTAAGTTGCATATTTCACATGTAGCATAAGATTAATTAAAAAGATGATTAATTACATTATTATTTATTCACAATAAGAGTGATAAATCAAAGTCATAGTTTCACTCCCACTTTTTCTTTTTACATAAGTGTTTGCTGTCTTGTATCTATTCACATGTAACTATAGTATTAATTAAAATAGTTCGGATAATTGGGTGCGCTAAAGTGATTATAACATTATTATTTATTTGCAATTAGAATAACAAATTAAAGTTAGTCTCACTCCCACATTTTTTGACTCATGCAATATAATAAAGTTCATTAACACGCACGATTATTAAATTATTATTTTAAATTCCTACCGATTGCACTGTTAGAACTTAGAAGCGTAATCAGTGATAATCTATATGGCAGTGGCTGGGCTGCCTTCGGAGTACAGACCTCAAAACCAACTCCTATTGAGAGATAAAAGGCTTTTACCTATTCAAAACATTTTTCCATCCAACATGTGCATAAGAGTGTGTTGGTCTTTTCTTCTTTTGCATTCGGTCCTTCTATTCTGCAATGGATTTCATGTCCCTGAATTCCTTGGGAATGAAACAGACGAGTAGCCTTGCTTGAATTCAAGTCCAAGATCACTCATGACCCTCTTGTTGTTTTAGCCTCGTGGAATGAATCCATCCACTTTTGCAAATGGCATGGTGTGACGTGTAGTCGTAGGCACCGACAGAGAGTCATAATCTTGAACTTGAAGTCCCTTAAACTTGCAGGCTCAATATCACCTCACATTGGAAATTTGGGCTTTCTCAAAGTTCTAAAACTTCAAAACAATGGCTTCACCATGAAATTCCTTCAGAAATTGGTTGTTTGCGAAGATTACAAGTACTAGCTCTTCACAACAACTCAATTGGTGGGGGAATTCCTTCCAATATGTCCCGTTGCTCAAATATTGTTGAAATCTATCTATTTCATAATCTTTTGGTGGAGAAAATTCCTTCAGAACTTGGCTCCTTGCCAAAGGTTGAAGTTCTCCATTTAGATTCAAACAATCTGACAGGAAGTATACCTTCTTCTTTGGGAAACTTATCATGCATTCAGAAACTGTTCCTGGGTGATAATAAATTGGATGGGAGTATTCCAGATTCTGTTGGCTCGTTGAAGAATCTTGAGGAGCTGTCACTGAAAATAGGTTGTCTGGTACTCTACCTTCCTCAATCTTCAATATCTCCTCACTCGTAGCTTTCGATGTAGGAGTGAACAGAGTTCAAGAGGGTATTCGCTTGGACTTTGGTTTTACTCTCCCAAATCTCCTATTTTTAAGCCTTGGTTTCATCCAAATTACTGGAGTTATTCCATCTTCTATGTTCAATGCCTCGAAGTTGGAAGTATTTCAAGTCACGAGCAATAACCTAACTGGGGAAGTGCCTTATTTGGAAAAGCTACAAAGGCTTACTGTGTTCAGAATTGCAACCAACAGTCTTGGAAGTGGGGGACACCATGATTTAAACTTCCTCTGTTCTTTGACTAATGCAACTAGTCTAAAGCATTTGGATATAAATAATAACAATTTTGGAGGGTTACTACCTGGATGCATTTGCAACTTCTCAATAACTCTTGAAACGTTGATCCTTAACAGTAATAAAATATTTGGAAGCATTCCAGCTGGGATCGGAAAGTTTATCAACTTGCAGACTCTGCACATGTGGGACAACCAATTATCAGGTACCATCTCTCCGGCTATAGGCGAGCTCCAAAATCTAGTGACATTGGCTATAAATACAAACAGATTATCAGGAAACATTCCACCCTCTATCGGGAATTTGAAAAAGTTGTTACAATTATATTTGTTTGAGAATTTTCTTCAGGTTAGCATCCCCTCAAGCTTAGGCCAGTATCAGAGTTTGACAACAATTAATCTTATAACAATCTTAGTGGCACCATACCTCCCCAATTGATGGATCTCACATCCTTATCAGTTGGTCTTGATTTGTACAGAAACCAACTGGTTGGTTCCCTTCCTACTGAAGTTGGAAAACTGATAAATTTAGAAATATTATTTATTTCTAGGAATGTGTTAGAAGGTGAGATACTTAGTACTCTTGGTAGTTGTATGAAATTGGAACAATTAAAACTGGGAGGCAACTTATTCCAAGGTCCTATTCCTTTATCTTTGACTTCTTTACGGGGTCTTAGAGTCTTGGATTTGTCTCAAAATAATATTTCAGGTGAAATTTCTAAATTTTTGGTAGAATTACAATTGGTGCAGAATTTGAATCTGTCTTATAATGATCTTGAGGGTGTGATACCAACTGAAGGAGTTTTTAAGAATGCTAGTGCTATTTCAGTTTTTGGAAATAGTAAACTATGTGGTGGCATACCTGAATTTCAATTGCCAATATGTGGTTTAGAGAAATGTAAACATAAAAGATTGACCATTGCAGTGAAATTAGCAGCATCTATTATTTCTGTGCTTGTAGGAATTCTTTTGTCTGTATCTTTGTTGGGTAAGGAAAAGAAAAGATTAAAAAAAAAGCCAAATAGTTCGATAAATTCACCACTACATTTATCATACCAAAACCTTTACAATGCTACTGATGGGTTCTCCTCAGCAAATCAGATTGGCATGGGCAGCTTTGGGTCTGTTTATAAAGGAATTCTTGATGAATGTAAAACAATTATTGCTGTAAAAGTTCTTAATCTTCTTCATCATGGAGCTTCCAAGAGTTTCATAGTTGAGTGTAGCGCATTGAGGAACATTAGGCATAAGAATCTTGTCAAGATACTGACTGTATGCTCAGGAGTAGATTATAAAGGTGATGACTTCAAGGCCCTTGTATATGAGTTCATGCATAATGGAAGCCTAGAGGAGTGGTTGCATCCTGTTAGTGGAGCAGATAACCACAAAACCAACCCAAAAGTAATAAATTTATATTTTTTTCGGGGAGCGGGGTACCTCACTTGTTCTGCACGTTCAGGCTGTTTAGACTTTTTGTGAAGTGGAGGAGGATTGTGATGACGGTGGATATAGAGGGGGTTTGACTTTAGGTGCGGAGGGCTGGTGAAACTCGCCTTAAACCAACGAAGCAACCAAAAAAGAGGTCAGAGGTGGAGTTGGGGGTGGCCGGCGACCACACTCTGACGCTCAAGTCAGAGTTGGATTATCTCAGGTTGGAGAGCTTACAAGCTCTCGGTAATGAAGGTTTTGAGGTTGAAGAAACCGTAGTTTTTCGTGGTGAGTCTGTTCACTTACTTGATAAAAATCAAACTTGAGTATTTATATGGTGTACCCCAGTCGCCGTGCCACCTGGTGCTATTTTAGTGGCGTTCCCTGCTGTCCTGTCAGGAATATTCTTATTTTCATGCGCATGGTGGCTTAGACGTTTCAAAAATATGAGTGGAGAGTAAGTTTGTGGCGTATTCACGTTTTGGGTGTAGTGGAGTGGTCCCGTGTACCTCTGCAATTCCGTTGTAATTTGACAGGCGTAGCAGGAAAAGCTGGTGGTCCCAATTGTCACAATATCACACTTTTGGCGGATTCGCTGGCGTGACAGGTGGCTGTCTTCTCTTTTGCGGCACGAGATTTTCTTATTTTTTGACACGTATCAAACCGACCTTTTTGAGATTCGGGGCCCATATATCCATTCACATATTTACGAAGACTTTTGTATCATTTCATGGTGTACCTGAGGTACCCCCGGAGTGCCTAGGGTAGCCGGGGTACCTAGGGTACCCGAGATAAATTAATCTCTTAAATATCGACACGTGGCGCTTCATCATTGGCCTCATATTTCCTTCCCAAACAATATTTCCTTAGTTTCTTTGTGGCGAATGTAATTGAGGCGCAAGAAATTCTTGAAGGAACTGTGTGTGACACGTAGCGAGATTTATCTTTTTTTTTTAACTCTGAACTGATGCATGTCTTCACGTCTCTTCAGCTTTCCTTGGGGAAGTGGTAACCGCCTGACATATAATTTGAATTTGAAAACACCCTTCACTTTATTTTGAAACTCCCAAAAAATCTCCCATCAAATTTAGTTGCTTCCAGTGGCTTCTTACCTGCTTTGACTTTTAAATTTCAAAACCAGTCAAATCATTTCAACCGCCAGCTTCACATCGTTTTTTTTAACAAATCACCTTTTGCATGTTTTCATTCCCACATTATTCTCTTTCATTTTGCAATCCCCAAAAACTTTTTCTCTTCTTCTCCAATTTCCAACACCTCCCATCTCCATTTTTTCTTCTTTATTCTACCTTTTGCTTCTTGCCCTTTCGGCTTCCATCTCCTTTATTTTTTTTTCTCTTTGCTTGCTCTTGGCCCACCATCACATTTTCTTTCTCTTTTTGGATTCCTCCTTTTTCTATTTTCTTTATCTTCTTCCAGGCAACTTTTACACCCTTTTTTCTTTTTATCAATTTCTTTTTCTTTATCTTTTTTTCTTGTTCCTTCTCGGCCGGCCTTGTAATGGCGACGTCTACTGAGCGATTCCGGTGGTGTGACGACGGCGTTCAGCTTATGATGCAGTGATCTCCTTGTGGTAAGCCATTTCACCCCTAATTTTACTTCTTCTTCGTTTCTTTCAATGGCCCCCTTTTTTTATTTTTTATCCATGTTCCTCTTTTCTTTTTTTTTTTATCTCCAGGCTCCCCCATTTTTTTATATCATCCAAGCTCTTTTTTTTTAACTTCCTCTTTTTTTTATATATCTCCAGGCTCCCCCAATTTTTTTATATCATCCAAGCTCCTTTTTTTTTTTATTCTGATTTCCTCCTTTTTTTTATTCTGATTTCCTCATTTTTTTTATATCTCCAGGCTCCCCTCATTTTTTTAATGGATTTCATTGTGTCCATGACAACCTCTGCACAACTCCATCTTTTAAGCAATTTTTGGTGATTTGTGACTTCTCTTGGCGATTTATAGTCTAAACTTACTTTTTGGCGACTAAAATTTGCTGCTCTCGGTGAGATCTAGGTATGAATTTTTATAACTATTTTTGGCTTCTTTATTTTGAAAAATAATGTTGTGGCTTTGTTTTTGGATTTGTTTATGGTTTTCATGCAAAGTGTTGGCATTTTTGTTTGTTGTTTATGCTTTTATTGGTGGATGTTGGTGTTTGGCTTGTGATGGATGAGGTCTGAAGTTGTGGGGGTATGTTTTGATGTTGAGGCTTTCTTTTTCAACTTGTGTCTTGTGTTTTTAGGAGAACAAGATGAGGAGAAAAGCTGTTGGGAAAAAGGGTCGTAATGTGGTCAAGGAGCTGGGGGAGACAAGTGAGGAGGTTCCCTTTTCTGATTCAGCCCCTTATGTATACGACAATGGGTCTCCTTCAGCTAGTCCCAAGTTATCTCAAACCAAACCTAGTAAAAAATCAAAGATTAAAGGCAAACATCTAGCCAAGCCAGCCTATAGAAAAACTCGTGCAAAGACTTCCAGATCCAAATCTCCTATTCATGTCAACATTCTAGAACCTCCCCTGATCTCTCCCTCTGTCTCTGTAGCTCGTAAGCTCTATGCACTAGGGGGTAGGCCGGCTACTCTGAGTGATTTAGAAAGGGTTAGAGCTAAATATAACATACATCCTTCTGTCCACCTTAGAGTACCTCACAAGGACGAACGCCCTGAGCACCCCTATTCCAATGGTGTAGCCTTTCATATTGACATTTTTTACTTAGGTCTTCGTTTACCTCTCCAACCATTTTTTAGAAAAATGTTGACTAAGATGAAAATTGCTCCCGGACAGTTGTCCTTACTCGGTTGGAGACTACTCACGGGATTGGAGGTTCTGTGGTTAGATATTTTTGGGGAGGATATTTCTTATGGAGATCTAAAGAGGCTTTATCAGTTGAAGAAGCCCGTTGGTTTATCTGTAGCTTATTTTGCTACTTGGGGGGTTCATGGTAATTTGGTGAGATCGGACCCCTTGCTGAAAAAGGGCTATAGATATGGGTGGTTTGTGGCTGAGGCCGAGTGGGGGAGGAGCATTCCAACGGGGAATGAAGTTATACAAGTTTGGAACTTCTTCAATGAAAATAATATGTGTTTCTTTCCTCCTCTCTCTCTTTCTATGTATATATACATTTCTCGCATGAATTTTCTTCTTATTCATTATTTCTTGGGGTTTTTTTGCAGACATCGCTTGGACTAAGGGAACATGCCCAGTTCATGAAGTGGGGAGGAAAGTGAGTGGTGTTATAGAGAAGTTCCAGATTTTGCAGAGTGAGGGTGATGTTCTGAGCACTACTCGATTGGCGAGAACTGGTCTAATTGAAGAGAGTTTTCCGTCTTCTTCGGGTGGTGATTCACGTATAGCTATGTGGTGTTGCTAGGGTACCCCATATTCATTAGTTCTTTGGGGTGCCTCCATTATTTGAACAAACTTTTTTCCTTCTTTTTTTTTGTTTTGGTGATCATCTCTTATTTTTCTTAAAGTGCCTTTTTGCTAGTGACGACTTTGTTGTTTATTTTTCTGATTTGTCTCTCTGTCTTACCTTTTTTTTGTTTACTTGATGTTGGATAGGCATTGACCCTTTTACTGAAGATTTTGATGTCTTCTTCAGTCGCATGAGTGGCAGCTCCTCCGGTACCCTGGGTACCTCAGCAAAAGGCGATCAACCTCATATCGTTCCAGGCGCTAAGGGCAAATTGCCCGTCTCCTCTCTTGGGGGTTCTCGGGGTACCTCGGCTACCCACAAGAGGAAGTTTGGCTCCTGGAGACCTTATGGAGGGTGAGCTGGATCCAGTGGCTAACAAGCGGATATCTCACCTGACCGATTGCTTCCTTCATTCCTCCGATAGTATTTCCATAGACATGGCAATAGAGGCGGATAAATTAGATTTAAATTAGCATTATAGCTGAGCGCTCAAAGCTTGTCATGACGTGAGCGCCTCTCATTTTTTTTTAATATCGTACTGACTCCCTTTTCTTTTCTTTATTATTATTTGTGTAGGCATCTTTCTACCTTAGCCACGGTCTCCAAGGCCTTAGTGGCATCTCGGCTACACAGACTGAGGTAGAAAGGCTGCGAGGTGAGGTTAGGCTCAGCCAGTCTCGGGAAGAGAAGCTAAGAGAGGAGGTCAGGGCTTTGCAAAGGTGCTTGGATGACCACGCCGGGGAGAATAACTGAATGTCCAAGAAGTTAAAAGAGGCGGAGTCTAAGCACAACTAGCTACTATCTCGCCAACCGAAGATTATGGACAAGGCCTTTACTCTTATCATGACTTAGGTCTAGAGCGTCGAGCCAGAGCTGGTGGTACCCCGAGTGGAGAAATGGGTGGACAAGTCGGCCATCTTAAAAGTGATAGAGGATAAGAGGGCTACCTAGGCTCTACCATCCTACAACCCACAACAATCTTCGGGGGTACCCCAAGCGGATCTCCCTTTGGTTAGCGCTGTTCATACGAGTAGCAGCTCTTTGGCTGTGAGTGTTCATGTTGATGCCGCTGTTGAGGGGAATGGTGGAGAGGATGTCCCCCCTTCTGCTTGATCTTACTTGCTATTCAGAATTTTGTCTCGAGATGTCTTAGCAGCTTTTTTTCTTTGCTTATGTACCTTTTGTAGTATGGTATTATCCTTTTGATGTCTTGGGATACCTGTCTTTTGGAAGGTTGCCTTGGCGATCTTACATACTTATTCGCATTAACTTCTGCAATACACTTTATTTGTCGTGCCATTGAATTCCTTACTTATGATTGATTTATGTAGCCTCGTGAGGGTACCTAGGGTACCCAAGGCACCCATTTGATGTATTTTTGGCACTTAGGTGGTGATTTCCGTAGATGCGCTCGTGGCTCATCTTAATAAAGATTATGGCAGATCTCGAATAATTTAATAATTCATGTATCATCATAATATAAAATGAAATTCATAATTGGCGCGACTAAGATATAAATAAAGATTATGACGTATCTCAAATAAACTTATAGAGTTTCTCAGGTACCTTAGGTACCCTTTTTTTTCGGGGACCTTCTTGGCCCTCTTTCTTGCAGAAATGGTAAAAAACATGCTTGTTCTGCCATTCGCTTTTAGTCAATATTTAATAAAATAATGCGAATAGAGGGGCATGCTTGCCTACCTTGTTTCGTTTATCTATTCTTTACTTGGCTCAAGTAAAAGAATGGAGGTGTGGGCGTGTGCATACCTTAACAGAACCTCATGGTGCTAGGGTATGCTGGTTTACCTCGCCCTTGGGCCTTCTCTGACCCTCCCTTTAAATTTTTGTATTATTTCTTATTGGCGTTGACATCGAACATATCTTCACGATCGAATCGAGTTAGATACCTCAGGTTCCCCTGATTATCTTAAAATGGAGCAATTATAGCTGAATAAGACACGACGTAATAAGAGAGAGTCACATTAATGGCGAAAAATTAACCATAATCACATTCGGTAATCAACAGGAGAACATTACATAAGATTGACTCATTGTCCTAATGAGAATAAGAAACTGTATAGATATCCACTCTTTAAAACTTAGGGAATTAAAAATTTCACTTGCACATGTGGGGTACCCTAAGTACCTTTCATGGCTTTACCACATTGCACACATAATAAAGAAAATAAGAGATAGATAAAGTGAACGATAAGGTTTAAGACACTGTCCTCATGTTAGTAGTACTTCATCAGCATTGCGGCATTCCAGGGATGCTTGACGATTGTTCCATCCACGTGGAGTAGTTTGTATGCCCCCGAACCCAACGGCTTGTCTATGCGATATGGGCCTTCCTAATTGGCTCCGAAAGAGCCCTTCGAGGGTACCCGAGTGTTCTGAGTTACCCTTCGTAGGACTAAATTCCCTTTCTTGAATGATCTGGGGTGTACCATTTTGTCATATAAATCTAAAACGTGGTGCTAGTATATTGTAACCTTCAATTCTGCTTTAGCCCTTTTTTCTTCAACAAAATCAAGATTGGACGCAATCAAAGAGGCATTCTCAGCTTCATCAAAGTATGGGGTTCTGTGAGAGGGTATCCTGATTTTAGCTGGAATGACTGCATCAGTCCCGAAAGCCAGAGAAAATGGGGTTTCCCTAGTTAAAATATTCTGAGTTGTCTGATAAGCCCAAAGAACATCGGATAACTCATCTACCCAAGCTCCCTTCCTTTCCTCCAGCCTTTTCTTTACGATACCTTTGATGATTTTGTTGATGGCTTCCACTTGTCCATTAGATTGCGGGTCAGCTAGAGAAGCAAATCGGTTGGCTATCCCAAGTTCCGAGCAGAAATTCTGAAATTTTTTCGTTATCGAATTGCTTCCCATTGTCGCTGACAATTGCATTAGGGATACCATATCTATATATGAGGTTCCTTCAAACAAAATTAGTGGTTTTTCTCTCGGTAATGCTTGCCAATGGCTCCGCTTCTACCCACTTTGTGAAATAGTCAACGGCCACAATTGCATACTTAGCTTGTTTTCTACCAGTTGGCAGTGGGCCAATGAGATCTATACCTCAAACAGCAAATGGCCACGGAGAAGACATGACAGTTAACTTTTCTGGTGGAAGGTGGGGTACCTTGGCAAATCTCTGGCACTTGTCACAACTCTTGACCATGTTTTTGGCATCCTCCCGCATCCATAGTGGTTGCCGTAAATCCCTTCGTGTATCTCTCTCATGACATATTCGACATGCTCATTTCCCAAGCACTTTGAGTAAGGGAGGGTAAACCTTCTTCTGAATAAGGTATCCTCGATGAGATAATAACGTGCAACTTTGTACTTTATCTTCCTTACTTCATTCTTGTTTTAGGGCAGATCCCCACTTTTGAGGTATCCTATGATTGGTTGCATCCAGGGTACCCCAGTAATTATCGACTTTATTTCTTCTAGCTCAAGTAGATTAACACTGGGTGTAGGTACATACTTAGTAGTGATTGGACCAAACGACTGAGTTGCACCGAAGGAAGCCATTTTGGAGAGGTTGTTAGCTTCACAATTTTCTAATCGTGGAACTCTTTCTACTTTGACCTCAGCAAATTGAGATATTAATTCTCTTGTTCTCCCGAGGTATCCTTTCATATTTTCTTCCTTAGCCTGATATTCTGAGTTGATCTGACCGACCACCAATTGAGAGTTACTCTTGATGTGGACTCTTTTTGCACCCAAAGCCTTCGACATCCTTAGCCCCGCTATCATAGCTTCATACTCGGCTTCGTTGTTTGAGGCCTTGAACCCGAATTATAAGGCATAACATAGCTTCACCTTATCCGGATCAATGATTATTACTCCCGTACCGCTTTTGTGCGAGTTGGAGGAACCATCCACATAAATTTCCCAAATATGCTCTTTTTCAAAAGTTGATGTAGTTTCATCTGGGTACCCTAGGATCTCCTCACCCCTGGAGTTATTGGCGAATTCTGCAATGAAATCGGAGATGGCTTTGGCTTTAATAGCTGAGCGTGGCTTGAAGATGATGTCGAACTCACTCAATTCAAGAGACCAGCTAAGAAGTCTTCCAGACATGTCTAACTTCTGGAGGATTTGTCGAAGGGGAAGGTTTGTTACAACGGCAATGGTGTGGGCCTGAAAATACGACCGGAGTTTCCTTGCAGAGATTACCAAAGCCAAAACCAGCTTCTCTGTGGTGGGGTACTTGTTTTCCGCATCCACCATTGCCCTACTAGTGTAGTAAATATGTCATTGCACCTCATCTTCATTTTCTCTAAGCAATACCGAGCTAGCGGCGTGCTCAGAAATAGCGAGGTACAACAGAAGCACTTCTCCATGCTTAGGCTTGGTGAGTAACAGTGAATTAACAAGGTACTCCTTCAGCTTCTGAAAAGCCTCTTTGCACTCGGCGATCTATTTGAGCTTCTTTCCTGCTTTCAAAGCTTTAAAAAATGACTTGCACTTATTGGTGGCCTTGGAGATGAAACGACTCAAGGCGGCTATCCGGTTAGCTAAGCTCTGGACTTCCTTGATGGTACTGGGTGACTTCATCTCAAGAATCGCCCGAATTTTGTTGGGATTAGCCTCAATTCCCCGCTGTTGTACCATAAATACAAGGAATTTACCCGAGTCACCTTGAATGCACATTTCTCAGGATTTAGGCACATATAATGCTTTCTCAAAATATTGAAGTTGTCTGTGAGATGCCTCACGTGATAACTAGAGTACACCGACTTTGTTATCATATCATCGATGTACACTTCCATGGTACGACCGATTTGCTATTTGAAGACCTTGTTTACCAAACGCTGATAGGTGGCGCCCGCATTCTTCAAACTAAAAGGCATAACCTTGTAGAAGTATAACCTACGATTGGTGATGAAGGCCGTTTTATCTTGATCAGACTCGTACATTGGAATTTGGTTGTACCCGGAGAAAATATCGATGCAACTAAGCATCTCGTGCCCAGCCGTAGCATTGACCAGCTGGTCTGCTCGAGGAAGCGAGAAGCTATTCTTAGGACAAGATTTGTTTAAATTTGTGAAATCTACACACATGCACCATTTTCTGTTAGATTTCTTAACCAATACAACATTTGAGACCCAATCGGGGTACACCGCCTCCCTAATAAACCCCGCTGCTAGTAACCGGTCCACTTCTTGTTCAATGGACCGGTTACTAACCGGTCCGCTTCTTGTGACAAGCGTTAAAAGGCGGGATACCCGGCATGTCCGCGTGAGACCAAACGAATACATTTAAGTTTTCCTTTAAGAACTCAATAAACTGTTCTTGGTGTTGGTCAGGGAGGTTGGAGCCTACCTTGATCGTCTTGGTTGAGTCCTTATTGCAGATCAAAACAGACAAAAGATCCTTAACTGGTGCTCATCGCTTTTCATCTTTCGGTACCCAGGGATCTAAGGGTACCTCGACTTCTCCCATTAATGCTGAATTGCGACTTTGGGGTACCTGTGGTGCCCCAAGAGCTACCACGTCCACTTCTATTGGCCCAGCTTCATATGGCGCTTGGGGTATCTGGGAGTTCGTGGATCGTTGAACTTTTTTACGTGCAACTCTTCGGCGTCTAGCGAGTGCCCGCTTGGATAAGTTGGTAAATGGCCTTCTGCTGATGGGGTACCCCTCCAGAAACATATTGGTGGCGATTTGATAGCTCACTTTTGATGCGACCGAGTAACACCCTCGAGCCGATTGCTGATCCCCTTTGATTGTGATAATTTCCCCAGCGGTTAGAATCTTCATGGCAAGGTAATGCATGGAGATTGCCGCTTTAGTTGTTACTAAGAATAGTCTTCCCAAGATGATATTATAGGCACCTGGGTGATACACAGTAAGAAAATCAATCATATGAACAACACATTGAGGTATCTTATCAAGTGTAACGGGCAGCGTAATGATGCCCTTTGGGATAACTATATCACCGGTAAACCCAATAAGAGGTGTAGCACACGGGGTGATCTTTGGGGGTTCAATCAATAATTGATCCAAGGCGTTTTTGAAAATGATATCAACGGAACTGCCGGTGTCTACAAGAGTTCTTGCTACTTTACCAATAGCAACCTTCAACGTTATTACTAAGGCGTCGTCATGGGGTTACGACACATCTTCAGTATCTTGCTCTATGAAAAGGATAGGCGGGGGATAGTAGGGTACCCCAAGTACCCTAAGTTGATTTTGACAAGCGAAGTTCACTTCTTTTCCAAGGTAATCCAAAATTGGTGGCTTGCTGTAATGTTTGATGGCCCGTCTAGATTCCCCCGTGAGGGTAGAACCCCCTGCTATCATTCGAACATACACGCCTTTCTCAGACCCCTGGGGTACCTCGGCTTCGGGATTAGGGTTAGCAACTTATTTACCCTTATCTTACTTCGAGAACTTCTTTGCCTCACACATATCAGCCACAAATTCCTTGAGATACCCACTCAGAATCAATGACTCAATTTTTTCCCTCAAGTGAAAGCATTCGACGGTACTATGGCCGAAATCTTCATGAAACTCACAATACTTTAAGCTACGCTTCAGATTGGGGTATTTCTGAATCGGCTTAGGTGGGCGAAGCATCCCCGTATCTCTAATATGGTACAAAATCTGTTCCGGAGATTGATTCAAATGGTGGAAAAGTCATATCGGGGTTTTTGTAGTGCTTCCCGTTGTTTTGGCGGTAACGGTAGGCTATGTACTCGGGGTGCTTGAGAGGGTACCTGAGGTACCCAGGGTGCCCGGGGTACACCAGAGATGTTCAATCCTCTCTCACGTGGGGTTGGACGAGGTGGGCTGTGTACCCGGGGTGCTCGAGAGGGTACTTGAGGTACCTCAGCTCTCTTGGGTTTCTCTTTGTTTCTCACAATTTCGACTCTGTCTTCTTCCTGCTTTAGGTTACACTTCTCATCTATTTCTATTTGTTGTAGGGCTCGAGAACGAGCTTCCCCATATGAAAGAGGGCTGTGTTTTTGAAATGACTGTCATAACTTCCTCAAACGCAAATTCTTTTCAAAATGAGTGAGAGTATGTTGGTGACCAAACGCACCGGTACGCAACACCTCTTGGTGGAAGCGGGTTACGTATTCGGCTAAAGACTCCGAATCCCCTTACTTGATGAAAGCAAGCTTGGAGGATGTTATATCTTGGGCGGATGCATAACCAAACTCATGAACAAAATCTTTTAGGAGCTGGTCTAAGGAGGATACACTACTTGCCTTCAACTATTGGAACCATGATTTGGCTTGTTCGGTGAGGGTATGCGGGAACATCCGGCATATAGCATTGTTGCCCACTCTTTTAATCATCATTTGGTCACAATACAACTCAACATGTTCCACAGGATCCGAGGTACCCGAGTATTGTTGTATTTGAGGCATGGTGAACGCTTCCAGGAGAACCGTTGTCCGAATCTCCATGGTGAATGGCGAGTTATACGGTACTGGCGCTAGAGTATTAGTGGGGTTTTGTTTTTTAAAAAGGAGCTTCACTTGAGCTTCGATGTACTCTATTTTTTTCCAAGAACTCGCGGGATACCCCGAGTGCACCTGAGGATGCCGCAGTTGTTTGGGAAGCTCTTTTGGCATTCAACTTGTACCGAAAATCTTCATGGGCTTTTTGTTTACGTTTGGTACCCTAGCTGCTATGGGAATAACAAGAGGCAGTGGAGCGTTCTTCCTGGGAGCCGACCACTTGGAACTTTGAACAGGTGCCCAATGACCCATGCTTTAGTCTACTTCCCTCCGGTATTTCAGATCTTGGTATGATATGTTTCTCACCGCATGGAGGTAGGACATCTTGAGTTACCGGGGAACTGGCTACTTCGGGTACCCGAATCCTACTGCTCTGAGAATCGCATGAGCTAAATCGTCAAAGTGTTTATAAGTAACAAGCTCCTCATCGGGTTGAATACTAGTTGATTGCTTAACTGATTTGCCTTTCTCTAGGCGGGATGCCCTTATAGTCAAGTCACCCCTCTCATCATTACCGTGGTCCTCTGCTTCATCATGACCTAACATTTGGTTATCAGTGGGTACGTTGGGTCCCATGGTTGTGTAAGCACACGTACCGACAAGTTTAGCACCGTGCAGAGGCTTTTTGCGCGATCCCCACAGACGACGCCAATTGCTTGCGGCTAATTTTGGGTCAATGAATAAAAAACCACAAACCAACCCAAAAGTAATAAATTTATATTTTTTTCGGGGAGCGGGGTACCTCGCTTGTTCGGTACGTGCGGGTTGTTTAGGCTTTTTGTGGAGTGGAGGAGGATTGTGATGACGGTGGATATGGAGGGGGTCTGACTTTAGGTGCGGAAGGCTAGTGAAACTCGCTTTAAACCTGCGAAACAACTAAAAAAGAGGTCAGAGGTGGAGCCGGGGGTGGCCGGCAACCACACTCCGACACTCAAGTTATAGTTGGATTATCTCAGGCTAAAGAGCTTGCAAGCTCTCGGTAATGGAAGTTTTGAGGTTGAAGAAATCCTAGTTTTTCATAGTGAGTCTGTTCACTTACTTGATAAAAATCAAACCTGAGTATTTATATGGTGTACCCCGGTCGCCGTGCCACCTGGTGCTATTTTAGTGGCGTTCCCTACTGTCATGTCACGCATATTCTTATTTTCATGCACATGGCGGCTTAGACGTTTCAAAAATATGAGTGGAGAGCAAGTTTGTGGCGTATTCATGTGCTGGGCGTAGTGGAGTAGTCCCACGTACCTCTGCAATTCCGTTGTAATTTTGCAGGTGTAGCAGGCAAAGCTGGTGGTCCCAACTGTCACAATATCACACTTTTGGCAGAATTGTTGGCGTGACATGCGGTTGTCTCTTCTTTTGCTGCACGAGATTTCCTTATTTTTTGACACGTATCGAACCGATTTTTTTGAGATTCGAGGCCCACATATCCCTTCACATATTTACGAAGACTTTTGTATCATTTGAAAACACCCTTCACTTTGTTTTGAAACTCCCAAAAATCTCCTATCAAATTTAGTTGCTTCCAGTGGCTTCTTCCTTGCTTTGACTTTTAAATTTCAAAACCAGTCAAATCATTTCAACCGCCAGCTTCACATCGTTTTTTTTAACAAATCACCTTCTGCACGTTTTCATTCCCACATTATTCTATTTCATTTTGCAATCCCCAAAAACGTTTTCTCTTCTTCTCCAATTTTGAACGCCTTCTCATTTCCATTTTTTCTTCTTTATTCTGTCTTTTGCTTCTTACCCTTTCGGCTTCCATCTCCTTTATTTTTTTTTTCTCTTTACTTGTTCTCGGCCTACTATGACATTTTCTTTCTCTTTTTGGATTCCTCTTTTTTCTCTTTTCTTTATCTTCTTCCAAGCAACTTTCACACCTTTTTTTTTTATCACTTTCTTTTTCTCTCTTTTATTTATCTTTTTTTTGTTCCTTCTCGGCCGGCCTTGTAACAGCGGCGTCTAGCAAGTGGTGATTCACTACTCCACTACTAAAGAACTTTTGGATATGCTTACAAGTATGTTTATCTCGCAATCTCAGGCTAGAATAATGGCTCTTAAGATGTAGATTCAATCACTTAGAAAAGGTTCAATGTTTATGATTGATTACTTTGCTAAAATGAAAAAGTTATCTGATAGCTTAGCTCTAACTGGAAAACCTGTTGAATTGAACGACTTTATTCAATTTGTTTCGACTAGACTGGATTCCTCATACTATGAGTCTCTTGTTACAAGTGTCTTAACTAGAGGTGATAAGATTAATCTTGATGAATTTTATTCTTTACTATTATGTCATGAAAATAGAGTTGAGCAAAAGAAAGGCAAAATTGCTAGTGATGTTACTCATAATTTGTCAGCTAATATGGCTTAAAAGTAATTTAATTCTAGAATAAATGCTGGTGGTAATCCAAAATATAATAATGGAACTTATTGAGGAGGTGTCTATGGAAGTTTTGCTAATGAAAATGGTATGGGACAATCTGGTGATGTTAATTCAACTATAGTTTGCCAAATCTATTTTATACTGGGTCATGGAGCTCACAAGTGCAAGAACATGTATAACTCTGCTTTTGTACCTTCAAGGAATCAAGCTAGAAGAAATTTTAATGGTAATTTTAGGACTGGTCAAAGAAATTTTGGAAGAGGATTTGGAAATCTAGGTGGTAGATTTTTTAATGATGCTTATGGCAAAGGGTTTAATTCTCATTTTGGCAATCCTTTTACTCATCCTAATGTTGGAAATTTTAATCTGCCAAGAGGTCCTGGATATGAAAGCTATGTGATGTACTCATATCCAGCTGCATTTTATGTTACTCATCCTGGTAGTTCCTCTGGTGCAAGTTCTTCTACATTTAGTTTTGGTTTTTCTGGAGATTACAATGGTTGTTCTCCTTCTGGTCCCATAGTTCATGCTCCTGAAATGGTTGAAGATCTTACCTAGTACATTGATAGTGAAGCTATTAATCACATCACCAATGATTTAGGTAAACTTCTTGAACCAAAAACTTATAGTGGAAGTGAAAAATTGCTTCTTGGTAATGGTTCTTCTCTGCCTATTAAACAAATTAGATCAATATTGCTAGCTACAACTGCACAAGAACCCTTAGTTTTAAGTCATGTTCTTTATGTTCCTCAAATAACAAAAAATTTACTTAGTGTCTCCAAACTTCTAGCTGGTAATAATGTCACTATTGAGTTTCTAGCAAATTGTTGTTTTGTTAAGACTAGGAGCTCATGGACCATCTTGTTTAGAGGAATTGTAAAAAGAGGATTGTATCAAGTCCATATTGCATCTCAATCCTCTACTAATTGCTCAGCTTTGTTCTGTCAACCTTTTTCCAATCAATTTGAGTCTATATTTCCTTATTGTCCTTCTTTGTCCTGTAATAGTTCTGATGTCCTAAATAATTCTTTTCTTGTCAATAATAACTCATGTAAGTAAGCTTTAATAGCTAATACAAGCATTGCTGACATTAATCTGCTTCACAAAAGGCTAGGACATCCAGCTTTTCATACACTCAAAAATGTATTGAAAGATTGTACTAATTTTACCTTGAATAAAACCAAACACTTGAATTTCTGTAATGCCTGTCAATTTGGTAAAAGTCATATGTTACACTTTGACTCGGTTCGCCGACAAGGAGCAGAATTGAAATTCAGTCTCTGGACACTAACGGCGATCCGACTTCTGGCTAATGGTTAGCTGACAACGAGCAGAAGTTCTGACTTCTAGTTAACGGTACGCCGACAACAAGCAGAAGTGAAGATCACTCTCTGGACACTAACGGCGATCCGACATTATGTTAACGGTTCGCCGATAACAAACAAAATTCTCTGGACACTAATGGCGATACGACATCAGTTAACGGCGAGCCGACAATTTGAAAATCTAGTCCAACGGTCACATTGTCCAGACAAACGGCGAGCCTACATCCATTAATGGGGAGCCGACAGTGAGCGAAAAGTGAATAATGGCTAGTTTTTCGGCTCCAACTATAAATAAGCTCATTCAAATTCAAACAAGGTTGATCACAATACAACCACTGAGCTTACATCTGAGAACACAATCATTATAGAGCTTTAAACACATTCTCTCTTCATCTATTCACACTTTGGGCATTGATTTGTAATCTTAAATATTGTGTGAGAAAAAAATAATTTGTAATCTTTTACTTTGAGTGATTGTAAGTGTTGTGATACACTTGAATTAAGAGATTGGGAATAATCTCTTGGTGTAAAAGGTCTATTGACACATTGGAAGTCAATTGTAAGCGTTTGAAGTCTTGGGTGGCTAGCTTAGTGAAATCCTCAAGCCCGGTGAGCTTGGAGGCGTGGACGTAGGCGGGGATTGCCGAACCACGTAAAAATCATTGTGTTTGCTCTCTCTTCCCTTATCTTTTTATGTTGTGGTTAATTTATCTGTTATTACTTTATAATTGTGTTGGTTTTGCATTGAGTTTTGCTTTAGAATTGAATAATTTTTAGAATCCCAATTCACCCCCACTCTTGGGTTTTCCTAGTTAGTATTTCAATTGGTATCAGAGCTTTGTTCTCTTGTTAGGACTTAATCGTCTAAGAGTAAAAGATCCATGGCAACCCTAAATGACTCAACCTTTAGAGAAGGACAATCTACAACTAGACCAATATTTTTTTATTATAATGACTATGCCTACTGGAAAACTAGAATGAGAATCTATTTGCAAGCCTTAGACTATGAAATTTGGGAAGTTTTCTGTGATGGTCCGTTCATGCCTACTTTTAAAAATGAAATAGGAGATGATATTCCTAAACCGTCGAGTCAATGGAGTGAGTTAGAAAAGAGAAAGATGTCTCTAAACTCCAAGGCTATGAATGCTTTATTTTATGCCCTTGATAAGAAAGAATTCCATAGAGTATCTAGTTATGAAAGTGCACAAGAAATATGGAATAAACTTGAAATTGTCTATGAAGGGACAAATCAAGTTAAAGAGTCTAAAATCAGTAGATACACTCGTCAATATGAGCTGTTCCAAATGGAACAAAATCAGAATGTGTACTCTATATATACTAGATTCACAGACATAGTGAACACTCTAGGTGCCTTGGGGAAGAGCTTCTCAAATAATGAGAAAGTTAAGAAAATCATTAGGTCACTTCCAAAAGAATGGAGACCCAAAAGAACTGCCATTGAAAAGACTAAAGATTTAATTACTTTATCTCTTGATGATTTAATTGGCTCTCTTATTTCATATGAAGAGGATTTAGCTGTAGAAAAATGACATGAAGAGAAGAAGAAAAACATTGCTCTCAAAGCTTCAAAACATGAGAGTGATGGGGAGAGTGAACCAGATGATGAAGAGTTAGCCATGCTAGCAAGGAGGTTCAGAAAATTCTTCAAGAAAACCGGAGAGCGGAAAAATTTCAGAAACTTCAAGAACTATAAGGAGAAGAAGGAGGCAATCACATGCTATGAATGTAAGAAGTCTGGACATATAAGATTTGAGTGCCCACTTATCAACAAACTCAAGAAGAAAGCAATGGTTGCAACTTGGGATGATAGTGAGGAAAAATCAAGTGATGAAGAAGGAACACAAGAAGTATCAAACCTAGCACTCATGGCAGTAGGAGGGGATGATGATCTCAATAAGGTAAGTGATCTCACCTATGATGAATTGTATGATGCTTTTAAAGATTGACATAATGAGTTGATGAAGATTGGTAAAAAGAATGTATGTCTTAAAAAGGAAATGACAAATCTTAAAAATGAAAATGAATCTCTAAATGCTAGAATTATATGCCTAGAAATAGGGAACAAAACATTGCATGATGAAATTGCATTATCAAATGAGAAACCTAGGATCTAGGTATTGAGCATCAATTTTCATCACCAAGAACACCACAACAAAATGGAGTTGTTGAGAGAAAGAATAGGTCTATTCAAGAAATGGCTAGGACCATTTTAAATGAAAATGTATTACCAAAATATTTTTGGGCCGAAGCCGTCAACACCGCTTGTTATGTTTTAAATCGGGTGTTGATCAGACCTAATCTTAATAAAACTCCATATGAGCTGTGGAAAGATAGAAAACCCAACATTGGCTATTTTAAAGTTTTTGGATGCAAATGTTTTATTTTGAACACAAAAGATCATCTTGGTAAATTTGATCCAAAATCCAATGTTGGTATTTTTCTTGGTTATTCAAATTCAAGCAAAGCTTATAGAGTCTATAACAAAAGAACTTTAGTTGTAGAGGAATCTATGCATGTCACATTTGATGAGTCTAACCCCTCCTCTACGGAGAAAGTCGTTATTGATGATGATGCAGGAGAAGAAGAACAAGAAGAAGAAGCATCAAATGACAATTAAGAGGATGCACCACATGAAATTCAAGAGGAACATCATGTAGAACCAAATGTGGAGCAAAATGAAGGTACTTCTTAAACACTCCCCAAAGAGTGGAGGTATGTCTCTTCTCACCCTAAAGATGTAATTTTAGGAGATCACTCACAAGACATTACAACTAGATCATCACTTAGAAATACTTGTGAGCATAATGCATTCATCTCTCAAATTGAACCAAAATCCTTTGAGGATGCAGAAAATGATGAATCTTGGATTATGGCAATGCAAGAGGAGTTAAATCAATTTGAAAGAAACAATGTGTGAGAATTAGTTCCTAAACCAGTACATCAATCTATAATAGGTACTAAATGGGTGTTTAGAAATAAGATGGATGAATCTGGTGTGGTTGTAAGAAATAAAGCTAGATTAGTGGCTCAAGGTTACAACCAAGAAGAAGGAATTGATTGTGATGAAACATTTGCTCCTGTAGCAAGGTTAGAATCCATTAGGATGTTGTTAGCATATGCATGTCATAAAGATTTTATTTTATTTCAAATGGATGTGAAGAGTGCTTTTCTAAATGGGTATATTATGGAAGAAGTATATGTAAAACAACCCCATGCTTTTGAAAATGAAAAATTTCCAAATCATGTTTATAAGTTGCTTAAAGCCTTGTATGGGTTAAAACAAGCACCTAGGGCATGGTATGATAGATTTAGGAATTTTCTGTTGGAAAATGACTTCTCAATGGGTAAAACAGATACTACACTATTTGTTAAGCATAAGAACCAAGACATACTTATTGTTCAAATCTATGTTGATGATATCATTTTTGGTTCTACTAATGAATTATTGTGTAGAGAATTTTCATCGTGTATGAGTAAAGAATTTGAGATGAGTATGATGGGAGAGTTGAAATACTTCCTTGGACTTCAAATCAAACAAAACAAGGAAGGAATCTTTATAAATCAAGCCAAATACGTAAAAGATCTACTCAAACGATTCGGCATTGATGACTCGAAGACCAAAGACACACCAATGAGCACAACAACAAAGCTGGACAAAGATGAAAAAGGCAAAGAAGTGGATATCAAAATGTATCGAGGTATGATCGGATCCCTACTTTATTTGACTGCAAGTAGACCAGATATAATGTTTAGTGTATGTTTGTGTGCAAGATTTCAGTCTTGTCCCAAGGAATCTCATTTGCTTGCTGTCAAAAGGATTTTCCGTTATTTGAGTGGAACCATAGATATTGGCCTTTGGTATCCTATGGGAACTCATATAGATTTAACATGTTTTTCAGATGCTGACTTGCCAGTTATAAAGTGGATAGGAAGAGCACTAGTGGTACTTGCTATTTTCTAGGACACTCTCTTGTTTTATGGTTTAGCAAGAAATAAAATTCTGTCGCACTCTCAACTACCGAGGCCGAATATATAGCTGCCGGAAGTTGTTGTGCACAAGCACTTTGGATGAAATAAACACTTAGAGATTATGATATTAATCTTGACCAAATTCCTATTAAGTGTGATAATACTAGTGCTATAAATCTTTCAAAGAATCACATTCAACACTCAAGAACCAAGCATATCGAAATAAGACATCACTTCTTGAGAGATCATGTTCAAAAGAGAGATATTGCATTAGAGTTTATTTCTACGGAAAAACAACTTGCCGATATTTTTACAAAACCTCTTTGCGAAGAACAATTTTCCAAAATTCGGCATGAACTTGGGATGATGAAATTTTCACATTAACATCTTCATTCATGCTATTAAGTCTATTGTTATTGATTGATCTATGACTTGATGCTTTAATTTCTATGGAATGTTCCATCATAATGTACATGTAATATGTATGTATACTTGAAAATGTACGAATTATGTGTTGCAATACATATATATATATATATGTTCATGAATTATGCATTGAACTGGCACTCAAATCATTTTGGATCAAATAAAATGATCTTGAAATATATTAAGAAGTAGCCAAATATCAAAATACATGTGCGAAATCATTAGTTGTAGAAAACAGATTGCCGTTATTTCATTAAACGGCTAACCGTTTTGAGCAGAAACAATGGAATGCTTTCTGGAAGCTATCGGTTTGCCGATAACTGACTATCGGCTCGCTGTCCTGATACAATTTGTTGTGTGGACTCACTGGACCTTATCGGCTCGCCGTTATCAATATAAACGGCTCACCGTTTTCTTTAATTTGTTTTGAGGGCTCTCTGGACTCTGTCGGCTCGCTGTTTTATTTATAACGGCTCGCCGTTATCACGCGTAAATTGAACAGTTCTTTGTCTTCCTCCTCATTTCGGCTTCCCTTTTTCTCTTTCTATCTTCAGCCCACGACTGCATCAGTTCTCCACTCTCAAATCCATCATTTTTCTTGTTATTTTTCATCAAATTGAAGCATTACAAACCATTTTTATCTTCTATAGAACCTTTTAACCGATTCAAATCCATCTCTTTCATCTAAACCTGAATAATTCTATTTTTGAAACCCTAGAACCAGCCGAGCCTTCCTTGCTCAAATTATCCCAAATTTCTTTCCTTTTCAATCTCTTTTTCACCTACAATCACTATCTCATCTCTCTAACTTCATTTCCATAAATTTTTTCTTCTATGGCGGAACGACCACAAAGACGTACTTGAAACCAAGCACACTGCTCAACGTCGTTCTAGTCCACCCAGGTCTCCTCCTCAAGACTTCGAGAGCCTTCATTTTTCCGATGATACCTCTTCTCAACGTTTTCGTGAGAAGTTCATGGGTAAACCCGTAACTCCCTCTTTTTCTCTTAACATTTCGGAGATCTCGGATATTTCTGTTTGTGGTCATTCAATTACTCAAATGCTTAGTTATTGGAAGCAAGCTCTTTGTATTGATGAACCTATTTATGAAAATCTTGTTCGAGTTTTTTATTCTAATATAGATTTTTCCTCTGCTGGTCGTAAAGAGCTTCATACTTCTGTAAGAGGTATTCGCATTGATCTTGATGAACCTGTTCTATGTAGTATTCTAGGAATCGCTTATGGAGGATTAGATCTGTACACCACTAGGAAAGAATTATCTTTTAGTAGTTTTCGTCATGTGGATGGTGTACGGAACATTTATCGTCGTCGGGATCTTTCCGATGACATCTGTTCCTTGTCCTTTAGGTCTCAACTCCTCCCTTTTCAGATTCGAATACTTCACATTATTCTTCAGTACATGGTCACTCATAGACAGGGTCACACTGATGAGGTCACTAGGCTTGATATTGGTCTATTAGACTCTCTTATTCGTCGACGTCATGTGAGCCTATCCTATACTATTTTATGGCAGCATCATCACTAGGATCCTAAACCACTTTCATGTTCCTATCGTCGAGCCTGATTTTCTCGAGACTCGTAAACTCAGACGAGATATTATTTCTGCCATCGGATTCTTTAAGAAGCATGGGAAATGGGAAAAGACCTCGTCCTCCAAAAACGAAGCCACACTGATTGCACCCAAGGATGATCGCATGCTGAATGATGTCTACTCCGAGGATGAGCTGCCTGATTTTTGACTTGGGGCTAGACCGCGTGTTCCTCGCCAAGCAGCAGCACCAGCAGTTCCTGCTTCACCAACAGCACCAGCAGCAGATGCACCTCAGGATGACGAGCCTACCGAGACTGCTGTACCCGCTGCGGCATCAGCTATTCCTGAGGACCGCTTCCAGCAGCTTCTAGACCGAGTGGATGCCTTGTCCCAGCAGCAGCAGCAGCTTCGATCTGACTTTGCAACCTTTCGGGAGCAAAATTCAGATAAGCAAATGGAGCTCATTGCGGGCCAGCGTCGCATTCTCGGATACTTTGGATATAACCCCGGCAGCTCATCCTCACAGCCTCCATCTTAGCTATCTCTGCCCTATGTCTTTCGCACAGACATTTTCTCATTTCATTGTTGCCTGTGTATGATATTATTTGTGTTCTGTGTGGTATGTGTTTTGTTCTTATGTTTTTGATACTTAATGTTGTTAATTCATGTTTGGGTTGCTTTTGGTATTATATTGATTACCTTGCTTATTCTGGAAGTATGAATTTGTTGGTATAGCAGTTGGTTGATATGGTGGTTTACTTATATGGAAGTGCTTTTCGCTTTGACTCTATGTATTCTTAAGGATATTTCTCACATTTCAGGGGAGATTATGCCAAATTTTTTTTAACCATAAGTCTCCTTCGTTTTGATGATGAAGGGGGAGAGAAAAATAAGTTTATTGGTAATTGGCATAAATTGTTTTTGTCATAGTTTATTGGTAATTGGCATAAATTGTTTTTGTCATAGCATAAACTGTTTTTGGGGCTAAACTATCTATCATGTTTTAAAATTTTGAGGTTAACTGTTAAATAATTTTTTTTAAGGAGTTAACAAATATTTCAAAATTAAACTAAGGGGGAGCACATATTTAGGGGGAGCAAAGTTACTCTACTATTTTTTTTTAAGTTTGTCATCATCAAAAAGGGGGAGATTGTTAACTTAAATAATTCTTTATTGATTTTGATGATAACAAACATAATTAAAGTTTAATTGAATCTTTTAAGTGTTAAACATGATTTTCTCTATCTTTAAACAAGCCTCATAAAGAATAGTAAAGAGTTGGAGTCAAAACAGTTTTCTTGTAAAAATAGCTCACCGTAGCAGTTTTTATGGAAAACGGCTCGCCGACATTTACAATAAACGGCTCGCCGACATCGAGCAGAGTTGAAAGATCAGCCTCTGGACACCAACGGCGATCCGACGTCTTGCTAACGGCTCGCCGACATCGAGCAGAATTGAAAGATCAGCCTCTGGACACTAACGGCGATCCGACTTCTTTCTAACGGCTCGCCGACATCGAGCAGAATTGAAAGATCAGTCTCTGGACACTAACGGCGATCCGACATCTAGATAACGGCGATCCGACAATTTGAAAATCAGCCCCAACGATCATATTGACCAGTCAAACGGCGATCCGATATCTAGATAACGGCGATCCGACAGTGTGCAGACAGTCTATAACGGCTAGTTTTCAGCTGCTACTATAAATAAGCTCATTCAAATCCAAATAAAGGTTGATCACAACACTACCATTTGAGCTAAGATTCGAGAATACAATCTCCATAGAGCTTAGAACACACTCTTACTTCATCTATTCACATATTAAGCATCATTGTGTAATCTTATACATTTTGAGAGGCAAAACAATTTGTTATCTTTTATTTTGAATGATTGTAAGTGTTGGGATACACTTGGGATAAGAGATTGGGAATAATCTCTAGTTGTAAAGGTTTATTGACACTTTCGAAGTCAAGTGTAAGCGTTTGAAGCCTTGGAGGCTTGTTTAGTGGAATCCTCAAGCCCGGAAAGCTTGGAGGCGTGGACGTAGGCGAGGTTGGCTGAACCACGTAAAAATCTTGGTGTTTGAATCCCTCTTTCCTTATCTTTTTATATTGTGATTACCTTAATTGTTATTGCTTTGAATTTGATTTATAATTGCATTGAGATTTTCTTTAATAAATTGAATTTTTTTTAAACCCAATTCACCCCCCCTTTTGGGTTGCGTTCTTGTTTTCAAATTGTAAGCGTTTGAAGCCTTGGGTGGCTAGCTTAGTGAAATCCTCAAGCCCGGTGAGCTTGGAGACGTGGACGTAGGCGGAGATTGCCGAACCACGTAAAAATCATTGTGTTTGCTCTCTCTTCCCTTATCTTTTTATATTTTGGTTGATTTATTTGTTATTACTTTATAATTGTGTTGGTTTTGCATTGAGTTTTGCTTTAGAATTGAATAATTTTTAGAATCCCAATTCACCCCCCTTTTGGGTTTGCCTAGTTAGTATTTTATGTTTCCCTTGATTGCTAAATTAGATGCCCTTCAAGTGTTCATAACCTTCAAAAATTTCATTGAAAAACACTTGCATAAGCACATCATAACTATTCAAACAGATTGGGGTGGGGAATTTAGAAGCTTTTCTACCTATCTTGCTCAGTTGGTATTCAATTCAAACACCCTTGTCCTTATATTCACCATTAAAATTATAAAATAGAAAGGAAACATAAGCATATTATTGATATTAGTCTCACATTGTTAGCTCAAGCAAATTTGCCACTGAAATTCTGGTGGAGTGCTTTTCATACAGTTATTTTTCTTATCAATAGGCTACCTACCCCAACCTTGTATAATATTTCACCTTATCAAAAACTCTTTCATCAAAAGCCTGATTATAATTTTCTCAGAACCTTTGGATGTGCATGTTATCCTTATCTCAAGCCATCTAATAGACACAAACTTGAGTTTAGAATATGTAAATGTGTCCTTTTTTGGTACAGCTCTCAACATAAAGGGTACCAATGTCTTCATTCTTCTGGAAGGGTGTACATTTCCAATCATGTCATCTTTGATGAAAATTCATTCCCATATATGTCTGGTTCAGACTTTTCATCTGTCACACAATCGTGTACCTCAACTGACACAGTTTCCAATTCCTCCACTGTGTCCACTCCTTCTTTTACTCATTTTCCAGTACTGCAATCTCCTCTATAACATTTTCAACAAGTGGTTCTTTAGAGCCTTTAACAACAACTCCTAGCCAGGTAATTTCACATTCTTCTTCTCATACACAACAATTGTTTGATGTTTCATTTTCAAATGACACTCAATCACCACCACATATAATACCAGCTGCACCACCAGTAAGACATCTTATGATTGAAATATCACCACACAACAAGCAAATTAATGTCTTAATAAAATTGAAAGCAATAAGTTCAAGCACAATAATTAAAGAGTAAGGGAGAAGAAAAACAAACACACGAATTTTTACGTGGTTCGGCAATCCCCGCCTACGTCCACGCCTCCAAGCGATTCAAGCTCGAGGATTTCACTATCCAAGCATTTCCAAGGCTTCAACAATTACAATTGACTTCGAGGTGTCAATAAACCTTTACAATAAAGAGATTATCTCCCAATCTCTTCACTCAATTGTCTCACACACTCAAACTCTTACAAATGATTTGAAGAAATGAAAGATACAATGAAACTCATTCAATGAGTAGATATTCAAAGATGAAGAACAATGAATAATTCAATGATTTGTGTTTTACAAGTTGAAGGCTCAAGATATCAAGTGTGCTTTTTGTTCTTGCTTGTTGGAGAGCTTCAAAATGAGTTGGATTGGAGTTCTTATAGTTTGAGCTCGAAAACTAGCCGTTACTCACATTCTGGGAAATCCGGTTTGCCGTTTATGGAATCCGGTAAGTCGGAGTTTTGTTACCGTTAAGGTAAAATTCAAAAATTTGCCTATCCGGTTTGCCGGATTTGGAATTCGGTAAGCCGGATTCGTTCTAGGTGCATTCTGCCCAGTTTCCGGATTTCCAGATTTTGTATCCGGTAAGCCAGATGCTACAATAACCTACTACAATGATTTTTTTTCTGAAATTTTTAGTTTGACCCCAAAACTTTATAAAACTGTAGTATGACCCAAAACGTTGTAAAATTTTGCAAATAGGTCCTAATTTCAGAATTTTAAATAATGCTTTGTCAATTTCAAAACTTTCTAAAATTATGATTTTGCCCAAACTTTGTGAAATTATAGAATAGCCCAAAAACGTTTAAATGATTTCAAATAGGTCCAAATCCGAAATTTAAAAACACAATCAAATATTTTAACAAAGCTTTCATTTTAGTCCAAAATGCTTAAATTCCATAACATCATTTTCTTATCATAAAAACATAATTTATAAATCTTTTCTTAATAAATACATGTGATTTGTTATCATCAAAATTAATATTTATAGCCATATAGGCTAACAATCTCCCCCTTTTTGATGATGACAAAGCATATTAAAAATATAATCTAGTTATGAAAAACTCCCCCTCAATCAATGCAAGTTAAAAAATGATTTTAAAAATTCTTTAATAAAGCCCCCCTAGAATACATGCATACTCCCCCTAGATATATGCATGTTTTCATAACACATATTAAATCATTCTCCCCCTTCATCATCAAAAAGACTAAAAGCTCCCCCTATCAATCATCAAAAATCGCAACATAAGCGCATTAGTAAAAAAATATTCATAAGCATAAGAGAATCCATATAATCCATAATGATCAATCAAAAACAAATCCATAACATCCAACATAAATAGTCACAACAAATCCATATTATCCAAAACAAATACATAAACCGAAAAGCATAATAACCATCTATGGAGTCGAAAATAAAGGAACACACAATGCAACAAATGAAATGTAGGTGTGTCCAAGTACAAGTATAAGATACTACTCAGGTGGTGAGGATGGAGGTGATGGAGGTGGAAACGGATATGGAATACCGAAGTGCTCGAAGAGGAGTCGCTGACCATGAATAAGCTGCTGCTGCTGCTGCTGAAACTCAGTCTGTCGCACAGAGAGTGTCCGCACTTCATCCATAAGCTGCTGAAGAGTGACCTCTTCAGAAGTAGGAGGATGCGGAGGTGATGAAGCGGAGGCAGATGCACTAGGAGCTGAAGCATCCGTGGAAGAAACCCGGCGTCTACGCTGTCCTCGAAATGAGAGTGAGAAAACTGGAAGCTGATCAGTAGGTATCACGGCATTAAGTGGCCGATCATCACTTGGGGCTAGAAAAGTAAACTTGTTGTCGCTGTATTTGACCCAAGTGCCATCCTTCCACTCAAAGCCTAACCCAATAATAACCTCATCCCCGATACCCTTGGACGGCCTACACGAAGGTTCTAGAATCGGCACTTCAAAGAGTTTAAGAATGCGGGTAATGAAGTGACCATAAGGAAGAGAGCGGGTAATCAAGGCAGGAATGCTCAACATGGTACGGACGATGGTATAGCCCAAGTTAACCGGACGACATCTAAGAATACAATCAATCATGGCAACATCCATATGAGAAACCTCATCTAGATGACCGGATCTAGGAAGTACAATGGACTGGATGATACGAAGCAAAATGCGAGTTTGAAGACAAAGACACTGAGTACAGAAATGAATGGTACGGTCTTTAACAGAAAGATCACTACGCCGACAAATATTACGAACGACATCAACATGAGTAAAACCGGTAAGTTTAGGAGATTTCCTACGCGAAAAGATTTCTAGGCCAAAATCGGATGAACCTAGGATAGAGTTCAGCAAGGAAATATCGAAATCAATCTTAACTCCTCCGACAGTGGTGATTACTCGAGTCTTATTCTCCTCGGAAACTTCCATGTTCGAGTAAAATACTTTCACCAAGTCGGGATACACATTCTCCTCAATCAACAAAGCATCAATCCAACCAACATCTCCCAACAATTGAAATACGTTTCTATAACTAATCTTGAGAGTATGCATAACATCCGGTAAAACGAAGAAAGAGTTGAGTACCTCATGAGTCTGAAAGTTTTGTTGAAACCGATTGATCAAGTGTTGTTTGTTCTGAAAGTGAATGGACTCAAAGGTGGATTGATTTGAGATGACTCTTGCTTCCGTGGCCGTGTGGTTTGTTGAACCGGTTCTTTGCCTTTTCTTCAAACCGGCCTAGAACTTGACATGGTGATTTTGAAGGATTTGAAGATAAAAACACCAAATAGAATGAAGATGATGAAGATTGGAAGTGATTTGGTGAAACAAATTTGATCAAAAACGGCTTGAGAGTGAGAAATCTAGAGAGAGAAAATTCGGCCCAAACCTAGGTTGAAATTGAGATCTAAGGATTTAGATGTTGAAAATGAATTTTAAGGATGGTTTTGAGTTCTTAATGAGATGGGGAATGATTTTTAAGATTCAATTTGATGTGAAAACGATAGAAAATGAAGGATTTTGGAGTGAGAAAGAGAGAAAATAGAAACGGTTTTTAGAGAGAGATGAACCGGTATGCCGAATGCTTGAGGGAGATGAATAGTTCTTAAGGAATCACGAATCCGAATTGAAGAACCGGTAAACCGGTAATGAGGCAGAGAGTTGGTTTATAAAATTCGGTTTTCCGGATTAAAAATCTGGTCATCCGTGTTGTCCAGAGATTAACCATAGCTAATCCAGTTTTCCGGATTGAAAATTCGGTTGTCCGGAATTTGTCCGGAGAGAGATCAATAAGGAGAAATATTTTTCCGGAAGAATGGAAAGAGAATTTTTGCTAGCTTTTATACTTGTATGACACACCATTTTATTTCCGGTCTTAAAAATTGATTTATTTTAAATCATTTAGAGATTTAAAACTTTTCAATAAACCTTGTAATACATGAAACATAAAATCATAAGTTTACAAGCAAATCAAGCTATCTAGTTTATGATGCATAAATCCATATGATAACAAATATATCAAGGCATGCAACAAATATATCAAGCCATGCGAGACATGAATTAAGATTCAACATTCATCATTCCAAGCTCATGTCTTATCTTTATAAAATGCTCTTCGCAAAGAGGTTTTGTAAAGATATCCGCAAGTTGATTTTCAGTGGAAACAAATTTAATCAGGACATTTCTTTTTTGAACATGATCTCTAAGGAAATGATGTCTAATTTCTATATGCTTAGTCCTAGAATGTTGAATAGGATTCTTAGAGAGATTTATAGAACTAGTATTGTCACATAAGATAGGAATTTGATCAAGCTTAATACCATAGTCTCTAAGAGTTTGTTTCATCCATAAAATTTGTACACAACAACTACCTGCGGCAATATATTCTGCCTCGGTGGTTGAAAGCGCAACCGAGTTTTGTTTCTTACTAAACCAAGAGACAAGAGAATGGCCTAGGAAGTGACATGTTCCACTAGTACGTTTTCTATCAACTTTATACCCAGCAAAATCAGCATCCGAATAACAAGTTAAATCAATATGAGTTCCCCTAATATACCAAAGGCCAAGATTAATAGTGCCAATTAAATATCGAAAAATGCGTTTGACAGCAAGCATGTGAGACTTTTTAGGACAAGATTGAAATCTAGCACACAAGCAAACACTGAACACAATATCAGTCCTACTAGCAGTCAAGTAGAGTAAGGATCCGATCATACCTCGATATGTCTTGATATCAACTTCCTTACTTTCTCATCTTTGTCCAGCTTGATGGTGGTACTCATATGAGTGCTTTTTGCCGTTCTATTATCATAGCCAAATCGTTTGAGTAGATCTCTCACGTATTTGGCTTGGTTTATGAAGATTCATTCCTCGTTTTGTTTGATTTGAAGTCCAAGGAAGTACTTCAACTCTTCCATCATACTCATCTCAAACTCTTGACTCATACATGATGAAAAGTCTTTACACAACAACTCATTAGTAGAACAAAAAATAATATCATCAACATAGATTTGAACAATAAGTATGTCTTAGTTCTTATGCTTAACAAAAAAAAGTTGTGTCCGCTTTTCCCATTGAAAAATCATTATCCAACAAGAAATTTTTAAGCCTATCATACCAAGCTCTAGGTGCTTGTTTTAAACCATACAAAACCTTGGATAATTTATACACATGATCTGGAAATTTTTCATTTTCAAAACCAGGAGGTTGTTTCACATAAACTTCCTCCATAATGTATCCATTTAAGAAAGTACTCTTGACATCCATTTGATACAAAATAAAATCCTTATGACATGCATATGCTAACAACATCTTAATGGATTCTAATCTTGCTACAGGTGCAAAAGTTTCATCAAAATCAATTCCTTTTTCTTGGTTGTAATCTTGAGCCACTAATCTAGCTTTATTCCTTACAACCACACCGGATTCATCCATTTTGTTTCTAAATACTCATTTAGTATCTATAATGGATTGATGTTCCGGATTAGGAACTAACTCCCACACATTATTTCTCTCAAATTGATTCAACTCTTCTTGCATTGCCATAATCCAAGATTCATCATTTTCCGCATCCGCAAAGGATTTTGGTTCAATTTGAGAAATAAATGCAGCATGCTCACATGTGTTTCTAAGTGATGATCTAGTATTAACACCTCATGAGGGATCTCCTAAAATTACATCCTTAGGGTGAGAGGATACATACCTCCACTCCTTGGGGAGTGTTTGAGAAGTACCTTCATTTTGCTCCACATTTGTTTCTTCATGATGTTCCTCTTGAATTCCATGTGGCGCGTCTTCTTGGTTGTCATTCGATATTCCTTCTTGTTGTTCTTCTTCTGCATTATCATCAACAACAACTTTCTCCGTAGATGAGGGGTTAGACTCATCAAATGTAACATGCATAGATTCCTCCACAACTAAAGTTCTTTTATTATAAACTCTATAAGTTTTGCTTGAATTTGAATAACAAAAAAAAAATACCAACATCAAATTTTGAATCAAATTTACCAAGATTATCTTTTGTATTTAAAACAAAACATTTGCATCCAAAAACTTTAAAATATCCAATATTGGGTTTTCTATCTTTCCAAAGCTCATATGGGGTTTTATTTGAAATATAAGTGTGCAACCCAAGAGGGGGGGTGAATTGGAAATTTAAAAATTATCCTAGCAAATCCACACAACAAACAATCTAATGTCTTAATCAATTCGAAAACAATAAGTTCAATGAAGGCACAATAATTAAAAGAGTAAGGGAAGAGAAAACGAACACAAGGATTTTTACGTGGTTCGGCTATCCCCGCCTACGTCCACGCCTCCAAGCTCACCCGCTTGAGGATTTCACTATCCAAGCCTTTCCAAGGCTTCAACCGATTACAATTGACTTCGAGGTGTCAATAAACCTTTACAACAAAGAGATTATCTCCCAATCTCTTCACTCAAGTGTCTCACACACTCAAATTCTTACAAATGAAATGAGGAAATGAAAGTTACAATCAAACTCACTCAATGAGTAGATATTCAAAGATGAAGAACAATGAATGATTCAATGATTTGTGTTTTGCAAGTTGTAAGCTCAAGATATCATGTGTGCCTTTTGTTTTTTTGCTTGTTGGAGAGCCTCAAAATGAGTTGGATTGGAGTTTTTATAGTTTGAGCTCGAAAACTAGCCGTTACTCACATTTCTGGGGAATCCGGTCTGCCGTTTTTGGAATCCGGTAAACCGGATTTTTCTGACCGTTAAGGCAAAATTCAAAATTTTGCCTATCCGGTCTGCCGGATTTGGAATCCGGTAAGCCGGATTCGAAATGAAAACTCTCTGCCCCGTAACCGGATTTCCGGATTTTGTATCCGGTAAGCCAGATAGCTACAGTATCTGCTACAGTACCTGCTACAGTGCTAAAGTTCCGCTACAGTGACATTTTTCTGAATTTTCAGTTTTGACCCCAAAACTTTATAAAACTGTATTAAGGCCCAGAAAGTTTGTAAACATTTGCACATAGGTCCTAATTTCAGAATTTTAAATAATGCTTTGTCAAGCCCAAAACTTTCTGAAATTATGATTTCGCCCAGACTTTGTGAAATTATAGAATGGCCCAAAAACGTTTAAATAATTTCAAATAGGTCCAATTCCGAAATTAAAAAAAAACACAATCCAATATTTTAATAAGGCTTGTATTTTAATCAAAGATGCTTAAATTTCATAATATCATAAAAGCATAATTTATAAATCTTTACTTAAGAAATACATATGGTTTGTTATCATCAAAATCAATATTTATAGCCATATAGGCTAACATTATTGAGATTAGGTCTAATCAACACCCGGTTTAAAACATAACAAGCGGTGTTGACGGCTTCGCCCCAAAAATACTTAGGTAAAGAATTTTCATTCAACATGGTCCTAGCCATTTCTTGAATAGACCTATTCTTTCTCTCTACTACTCCATTTTGTTGTGGAGTCCTAGGTGATGAAAATTGATGTTCAATGCCAAAGTCGTTACAAAAATTTTCAAATGCATGATTTTCAAATTCTCCACCATAATCACTTCTAATACAAGTGATAGAGTAACCTTTTTCATTTTGAATCTTTTTATAGAAAATTCGAAATGCATCAATGGCATCATCCTTATTAGCTAAGAACAATACCCATGTATATCTCGAATAATCATCTACAATTACAAATGCATAATATTTGCCACTTAAACTAGCATATCTAGAAGGTCCAAATAAATCTATATGAAGCAATTGAAGTGGTTTTGAAGTCGAAATCCATGCTTGCATGACCTAATCTTCTATGCCACAACCACCCATCATCATGCATTGCGGAGAGACATTTATCATGTATTGATGGACAATTTATATTAATGGTATAGACACTAACACATCTATTTCCTACAAACAAGACTTTCCCATCACATACATTCTCAATAACACATTTTGATTCATAAAAAATAACTCTATATCCTTTATCACATAATTGACTAATGCTAAGCAAATTGTGTTTCAAGTTTTCAACCAAACACACATTCTCAATGAGGGTAGAGGATACATTACCGACATTTCCAATTCCAATGATTTTTCCTTTTGAATTGTCCCCAAACGAAACATCTCCACCATTTTCGATCTTGGTAAAGCTTGAAAACCAAGAATAATTCCCTGTCATGTGTCTTGAACAGCCGCTGTCCAAGTACCACTTATTCTTCTTCTTCTTTGATCCCTGAAAGAAAAATCTCAAATTTTAAGTACCTAAACTTTTTTGGGTCCTTGAGAGTTAGCAATGATTCCTTTCGGAACCCAAACACATTTCATACTATAATAAGCATTTCTCTTTACAGCACATCTACTTTTCATATGGCCATCTTGATTGCAATAATGGCATACAATTTTATTATTAATAGATGTATTCTACACAAAATAACTCTTGTAAAATTTTTGTTTCAAATTTGGTTTATAACCTAGGCCACTTTTGTCAAATACACATTTTTGTGAGTTTAGCAAATTGTCCAACATCTTTTGCCCATTTGTAAATCTTAACACAATTTCATTTAGCTCATTACTCTTCTTTCTAAGCATTTCATTCTCATTTTTCAAGTCATTCATGTGTGACTCTAAGTTCTCATGTGAAGTGCTAGAATTCTTGAGTAATGCAATACTATCATGCAATGTCTTATTTTCTAATTTTAAGCATGTAATCTTTACGCTAAATGAATCATTTTCATTCTTAAGCTCTATCATCTTCTTTTTAAGACTTATATTCTTTTTACCAATCTTCATTAGCTCATCATGCAAATCATTAAAGGCATCATGCAATTCATCATATGTAGGAAGAACACTTACCTCATCAAGTTCATCACATGATTATTCCCCAATAGCCATGAGAGCCAAATTTGTCATTTCTTGTTGCTCATCATCATCACTTGTTTCCTCTTCGCTATCATCCCATGTGGCCACCATAGCCTTCTTCTTGAGTTTGTTGAAAAGAGGACACTCCGGTCGTATGTTTCCGGGCTTCTTGCATTCATAACAAGTGATGGGCTCCTTTTTCTCCTTCTTATTCTTATAGCCTCTGAATTTTCTCTGCTCATTGTTCTTTTTGTAAAATTTTCTGAATCTTTTAGCCAACATAGCCAGCTCCTCATCATCCATTTCGCTTTCCTAATCACTCTCACGTTTTGAAGCCTTGAGAGCAATATTTTTCTTCTTTTCCTCATGCCCTTTTTCTGCTGCCAAATCTTCTTCATATGAAATAAGAGAGCCAATTAAGTCATCAATAGGTAACACATTTAAATCCTTGGCTTCCTCAATGGCAGTCCTTTTTGGTCTCTATTCCTTAGGTAGAGACCTAATGATTTTCTTGACTTTTTCGCTATTTGAAAAAGTCTTTCCTAGGGCTCCTAGAGTGTTCACTATATCCGTAAATCTAGTATACATAGAGTACACATTTTTGTTTTGTTCCATTTGGAACAATTCGTATTGTCGATTGTACCTACTTATTTTAGATTCTTTCACTTGGTTCGTGCCTTCATAGACAACCTCAAGTTTATGCCAAATCTCATTAGCACTTTCGCAACTAGACACTCTATGAAACTCTTTCTTATCTAGTGCACAAAACAAGTCATTCATGGCCTTGAAATTTAGAGAACCTTTTCTCTTATCGAATTCATTCTAATCCCGTGAAGGTTTTGGAATATCTTCTCCTACTTTATTTTTAGTCAAATGCATGAAAGGGCCATCATTAACAATTTCCCAAATCTCGTAATCTAAGGGTTGCAAGTAAATTCTCATCCTAGTTTTCCAATATGGGTAATCGTTACCATCAAAGTAAGGGGGACTAGTGGTGGACTGCCCTTCCCTAAATGTGGAATCATTTTGAGTTGCCATTGATCTTTAACTCTAGATGGTTAAATCTAAATGAGAGCACCAAGCTCTGATACCAAATGAAATATGAATGTGCAACCCAAGAAGAGGGGTGAATTGGAATTTTAAAAATTAATCTAACAAATCCACACAACAAGCAAATTAATGTCTTAATAAAATTGAAAGCAATAAGTTCAAGCACAATAATTAAAGAGTATGGGAGAAGAAAAATAAACACACGAATTTTTACGTGGTTCGGCAATCCCTGCCTACGTCCACGCCTCCAAGCGATCCAAGCTCGAGAATTTCACTATCCAAGCATTTCCAAGACTTCAACAATTACAATTGACTTCGAGGTGTCAATAAACCTTTACAACAAAGAGATTATCTCCCAATCTCTTCACTCAATTATCTCACACACTCAAACTCTTACAAATGATTTAAAGAAATGAAAGATACAATGAAACTCACTCAATGAGTAGATATTCAAAGATGAAGAACAATGAATAATTCAATTATTTGTGTTTTACAAGTTGAAGGCTCAAGATATCACGTGTGCTTTTTGTTCTTGCTTGTTGGAGAGCTTCAAAATGAGTTGGATTGGAGTTCTTATAGTTTGAGCTCGAAAACTAGCCGTTACTCACATTCTGGGAAATCCGGTTTGCCGTTTATGGAATCCGGTAAGCCGAATTTTTGTTACCGTTATCCGGTTTGAATCCGGTAAGCCGGATTTGGAATCCGGTAAGCCGGATTTGGAATCCGGTAAGCCGGATTTGGAATCCGGTAAGCCGGATTTGGAATCCGGTAAGCCGGATTTGGAATCCGGTAAGCCGGATTTGGAATCCGGTAAGCCGGATTTGGAATCCGGTAAGCCGGATTTGGAATCCGGTAAGCCGGATTTGGAATCCGGTAAGCCGGATTTGGAATCCGGTAAGCCGGATTTGGAATCCGGTAAGCCGGATTTGGAATCCGGTAAGCCGGATTTGGAATCCGGTAAGCCGGATTTGGAATCCGGTAAGCCGGATTTGGAATCCGGTAAGCCGGATTTGGAATCCGGTAAGCCGGATTTGGAATCCGGTAAGCCGGATGGATTTGGAATCCGGTAAGCCGGATGGATTTGGAATCCGGTAAGCCGGATTCGTTCTGGGTGCATTCTGCCCAGTTTCCGGATTTCCAGATTTTGTATCCGGTAAGCCAGATGCTACAGTAACCTGCTACAGTGAAATGTTTCCAAAATTTTCAGTTTGACCCCAAAACTTTATAAAACTGTAGTATGGCCCAAAACGTTGTAAAATTTTGTAAATAGATCCTAATTTCAGAATTTTAAATAATGCTTTGTCAATCCCAAACCTTTTTGAAATTATGATTTTGCCCAAACTTTGTGAAATTATAGAATAGCCCAAAAATATTTAAATGATTTCAAATAGGTTGAAATCCGAAATTTAAAAACACAATCAAATATTTTAACAAAGCTTTCATTTTAGTCCAAGAGGAGTATCAAGCACTTCAAAGCAATCATACCTGGGATTTGGTATTACCATCAACACCTGTCAAAGTAATTGGCAGCAAGTGGGTTTTCAGAATTAAATATAACTTAGATGGAACTATCTCTAGATACAAAGCAAGACACATGAAATAGATTATACAGAAATCTACAATCTAGTTGTGAAAGCCTCAACAGTTAGAATAGTTCTGAGTTTAGTTGTTATGAACAAATGGATTCTCAGACAAGTAGATATAAACAATGCATTCTTAAATGATTTTTTAGCTGAAGATATGTACATAGTACAGCCTGAAGGATTTGTTGATTCTACAAAGCCTACTAATGTCTGTAAACTCAAGAAGGTTATGTATGGACTAAAGCAAGCCCCCCGAGCATGGTTTAACAAGTTCAAAAATGCTATGGTGGATCTGTGGAGCTTTCTAAACTCAAAGTTTAACAGCTCTCTCTTCTATAAGTGGGAAAATGGTCATATCTTACTTGTCTTAGTTTATGTTGATGATATAATTGTTACTGGTTCTAACTATCAGCTAGTGTAGCAAGTTATTCACAATATGCAGACTACTTTTGCTTTAAAAGATTTGGGGGAGTTAAGCTATTATAGTTGTAGCATTTAACATTTTTCTTACTTCTGGATTTTGATATACCATGATTGTGACTCCCACTAGAGCTACGTTCCGTTGATCTCCCTCTCGTCACTGATAACGCCTCCGCTTGCTGCGAACTTACTTGTTTGTTTTTCTTATTTTTCCGCTTGCTCTCCTCATTTAATACGGAGGCTATAATATCATCGAAAATTAGACTGTTCACTAGATTGTTGTTCGCCAAGTTGCTGATGAGTTGATCATACGAATCAGGTAAACTTTAAAGTAAAAGCTCTGTACATTCATTTTCCTTCATTTTATGACCCAACGTTGTAAGTTATGAAAATAGAGTTTTCAAAGTACTGATATGGTTGGTCACCATTGTAGATTCCGCCACTCGTAGAGTATAAAATTTCCTCTTCAAAAAGATTTTGTTCTATAGTGACTTGGCTTCGTACAATTTTGTGAGAGTATCCAATATTTCCTTCACTGTCTTTTTCTCCTCCATACTGGATAACACTCTGTCTGCAAGTGCTAAGTGTAGATCAGTAATTGCATTGCAATTCATCTCATTCCACTTGTCATCATCAGTTATCTTTATGGGCCTTTCTCTAATTGCTGCTAAGTAATTATTTTTCCTCAGAATTGCCCTCATCTTCATTTTCCACAACGATAAATTATTCCCGTTGAACTTCTTAATTTCATAATTTGCCACAATTTTGTTAATAAATACCCTACACAAGTTAGTATACCACCTTGAATAGTTGTGAGTATGTGTGAGAATGCACACCAGGAAAGTTCCTAGGAAAGACTTGAGGGGTCACAATGGTCTCACTTAAAACCCAGACCCCTTAGGCTTTTATCTCCTTTGTCACAAGCCTTTCCTAGACATGTACAAAACTGTATAGTTACTCTACTTGCACCGTTATTCCCTACTTTGCACCATAAAATTCTTGGATCGCTCCCACCGTTTCTCATGAACAATACCCGACTCTAAAAAATACAACTAATAGCTTTGATACCACTGTTAGTAAATTGATTAATGTAGCAGACACACAACTAAAGTGAAATTGAGAAATTCGGCTTTTAGCCTTCATTTACGGGCGAAGACGGAAGGAAAATATTTCACTAGTGATATGAGGATTACAAGTATTATAATATTTTGTCTCACTACCCAAAACCCCAACACACCCAATCTCTCAAATCACTATAAAAAAGCATATAATTTCAAGCTCTCTAAACTTTGTCTAAATATAAGGAAACTCTTCTCAAAATTGGATGAGCTAATGAGGGAATGAACCTTTTTATTTATAGCCAAAATCTTAGCAATTATTCACGTATTTTTTTAATTATTTTATTATTGTTCAAAATTCAAAATTCAAAGTTTGATATTCAAACTTTGAATATCTAGAATTTTGAATTTGATTTTCAAAGTTAGAATATCTAGAAGAAGCACTAATCTTAACAATCTAAATAGTTTCAGACCTTTGGTCCCTGTACCTTAGTTATTCAACTTAAGAAGGATAAAACAGTGGTCAGGCCCCAATATTGATAAGTGAAAAATTGTTTCCTTGCTAAAAATGTTGAACCAAATATCATTGTAAATGGCTTTATCAAGGCGTTTGTAAAGCGATCCACTTTTCCATGAAAACTTTGATCTAGTAAAATGGAAATCACTGATAGGTCCCGATCAAAAACGTGCTAACAATGGCTAAGTTTGTATTGTTCTGCTTATGGTGAGAATGACCAAGTTAATAATTTAAGATAATTTTCTGATGCCTTATTATTCTTAGCAAGAGCTTATTTATAGTAGTTAACATAAACACTACTTATGATCTGTAGCCAACATTCACAGCTAAAATAGAGCAATATCAAATAGATATCCTAGAAACATAATTAAAATCAAACACAGTTTGAATTCCACGCAATCTACAACGTTCAATTAACGTGGTAAATCCCCTGCTTTGCTCTAACAAACAATACTCATATTCCACACGTAGGAAATGTCTTGCATGCAACATGCATGGCTTGCATTAGACATGTGCGTGAGCTCAAAGATAGGCATCATATCTGTAGTTAGGCTTAGGAACTCTTGCTAATCTCTTTGGCTCTCTATCAATTGCAAATGCCGTGGCTGTGAAATCAATTTTGAAAGTTCTTACAAGGCTAGTGATAACTCTATGAAATGAGAGTTATTATAACAATTTGAGACTCAAATCAAGATTACTTAGAGAGTAAATGATGTGTTTCTATTGTATTTTTGTTACATTTTGCACAGAAAATATTTATTTTAGTTTAGTATTAATAAGTTTTGCTTAATTTAAAGTAATTCGTACTCAAATTGTGTGCATAATTGTAGGTTTCCAGAAGCTTATAATTCATGGAAGGAATGTTGATGCAATAGGCTTGCAAAAATAAAGAAGAACATCGCTATAAAAGAATTGAAACAAATCTAGAACAGTGCAGTTGTTGTAGCCGTGCTGTAGCAACATTGCTGTAGCACCATTGTTGTAGTAATTATGGAACAACGACAGAGAAAATTCCACGTAGGATAACTACAGAATTGCAATTTGTAGTTTCCTAATATGATTTATGCGCAACTTAGGCTTCCGTTTACCCTAATTTTCAACTATAAAAGGAGCACACATCATAAGAAAGGAGAGGGTCGTCACCCAAGGAGAAAAACACAAAAAAATAAAAGAAAAACAAGATTCAAGAGAGAGATTAAGGGCCGCACAAGAGGAAAAATTGCAAAGAACAATTGGGAGCTCAATCATTCTTATTATTCTCTTGTTTTCATGTTTTCTATTTATTCATGGGGATGTGTTTCATGGCTGAAACTTTGTTCTTTGTTTTTCTTTTGCAAACCATGAACTAAATTTATTTGTGGTTGAGTGATAAACAATCTTGATGATTTATTGACTGAATATATGTGTTGTTGTATGTTTGCTGTAGCAGTTTGTTTTTATAGTATTTATGTTTATTCATTATTTTGGTTGATCACCCATTTAATAATACAAGTTAGGAGAGAGCTGCAAAAGGGCCTATCTTAGTCAAACATATCAGAGCAATACTTGATTTTAGATTGGGTTTCCTAGATTGAGTTTAACTTATCCCAAAAGTGCCATGCTTAATATAAAATTAGTGATGAACTAGACATAGGGATTCACCTTATAGGGTAAATAGAACCTAAGCGTGTAATGATATATCTTATGTTAGTATAACAATTAATCACTGTTAGGTTACATATAGATATAAGATATTCAACATGCGACGGCTAAGGATGCATAAAGATTCTGCCTAGTGCTGTAGCATATACTACAGCAACCGAGCCAACCTTTAGAAAATAGTCAAGACCATTAGGAGAGTTTATTCACTCAACTACTCTATATTCCCATTGATTTTATCCTTGAGATTGACGTGATAATTTACTTTGCTGCATTTTATTTATTATGTTTTTATTTTAATTAGTATATTAGTTTCATTAATTGTTTTATTTTATTTTAACACAAAATCTGCACTATTAAGATTGCTATGGCAAATCTAATAACATCAATCCCTGTGAAGACGATCTTGAATATTCATCACTTTATTACTTATTGTGTACACTCGCACATTGATACCAATAACATTAGTATTTATATCCAACAACTAGCTACAACTATTTTTACTTCTTTTACTTTCTCTGGCTAAAAGAGTAGCATTGAAATCGCTCGCTAGCATCCATGGACCATTAGTATTCTTAGCCAAGTAATTTAAATCATCCCAAAGAATCTTTCGGAGAGAAGGAATTGGATTGGCATATATTGCGGTGACCCAAGGAGTTAAACCCCTCTTATTAAACACTTGAAAGTGAATATATTGCTTATGATTAATAAAGATGGTGATATCTAACCCTGTTTTTTATAATAACCAAATTCCACCTGAGAAACCAGCCAGCGCAACTCGATGGGAATGATCACAGCCACTGAAACAAATAAAGTCATTAGGTTTAATTCCATTAATCCAACGTTCGCAAAGAGCCACTAGCATGGGTTTATAATTTTGAACAAATCTTGAACGTCCTTCGAAAGGATTGCGAGGCCACCCCCGACAATTCCAAAATAAAAAGGATAGATTCATTAGCATAAAAATTGAAACAAAAGGGAAGACTTACTCCAAAGGCTCAAGGCCTTGCTGATAAACATCCATGTTATCCTCCTCAACAAAGAATTGAGAATCAACTGATGTTGCAGACTCATCATTCATAAATTCATTATCTGATGAGTCCTCCTCCAAATTATGTATATCCATATTGCCTATATTATGAAGCTCCTCATTGGGGTTTAGTGTAGAGGGACCTAAAAGTGGGCCTAGATTTAGTGTAGAGGGACCCAAAAGTGGGCCTGGATGGTCCATTCTTTGAATTGTTCTTGAAGGATATGATGGAATGATATTTAGGATCCAAAAAAGTTGGGATCATAGTTGGTTCAAGAAATTGTGTCATGCACCGCTTTAAAAAAAAAAAAGCCAATTGTGGTTGATTTCAAAAGCAATAGCTAGCTACCTGCTTCATGACTGCATGCTTCATTCGCGAGTTGGTGGCCACGTATATATAAATTGAAATAATTTAAAACAGCTCTCATTTGTGCTTCCATTTTCGAAGTGAAAGCAAAACCGAGAGAAAAGATGAGAAAAAAGAGGAAAAAAGAAAAGAAAAGAAGAAAAGGAAGAAGCCGAGAGTGGGGAAGAGAGAAATTGAAAAGAAAAGTTACTGGATAATAGAATTGGATAATTAGATTAAAATCCAATAAATCAGTGGGTAATAGATTTATGAAATTTAAGCAGTTATGTTACAGTTTGTGTAACGCTCAAATTTCCATTATTTTATTTTTTTAATGGAATTTATAAATGATTTTATTACCCTTATAAATAGGGTTATTCATGGGGTAATTTTTAGAAAAACGTTATTTTTCCAAATTTAATAGGGTTTCTTAAGACTCCCTATAAATTCTTAATTTTTTCTCTTTCATAACCCTAAGTTTACAATGTTCCTTCTTTTTCCCTATTGCTCATTACGCTCCTACCTAAACCCTAAAATTCAAACCTTTGTTAGGAGAGAAAGCAAAGTGATTGATAAGTTTACCCTCCTTATACTCCACAAGATTTCCAATCACTCTATCTAGGGATTGAATTAGCATGATTTTAGATTGTTATAGATCATAATGCATAATTTAGGATGTGTTTAGGCTTTATTTAGGGTTCTGATTTATAATGAGTCTACTTAATCAATCCTTAACGTATTAAGCACACAGGACAAATCTGGATAGCATGAGTATCTCGAATTTAAACCTATATTTTCTGAACGATATTTCTTAAGAAATTTATATTTCTAGAAACTAGACATGTAGGGCTTCCTAAATAAATTTTGTTTCATTAAAATTGACTTCATTTTCAATTTTATATGTATTTTCGAAATAGACACCACTGCACTAGAAAATTGCGATTCCAACAATGCGATCAAATTCACAAAATTATTTGTACTATCAAATGACTCGAAAAATTCTGAAATTTTGTATCGAGGTTAATATATTTGTCTAGTATTCCTTTTCTTAATTTCATTATTTTATGATTACTATCTTGTTTTATAAAAATCTCATAACCTATTCTTTTCTGTTGAGGTACTATGAAAACAGTTTCAAATTTGTCAAGAAATAAATAGTTTTGAAAACGTTTTTGTTATCGGTCCCCCTTGTAAATTTTATATGGGGTACTTAAGGATGTCCAGAATAGTCCCATAATCATTCTGAGTTTTAAATTAAGAGTTAAAATTATGAGAATCAGGCTTCTATGGGTATGAATTAGAAAATCGATTTCTTAGAATAAGTTATTGATAGTCATATTTTATATTTGTTTAAGGTGTTGGAGGTGTTTGAAACTCTTAGAGGCTTAGAGGTGTGTTAGTTCAAATTCTTTTATCAAGGTAAGTAACTTCATTCCTAATAGACTTGATATATATGATTATTTTGATATTATTATAAGTATAAGAATGTTTATACTACTTAGAAGATTAATTGATTTTCATAACAAAATCTATTTATAAAAATATTTTCAAATCTAAATTATTTTAACAAAATATTTTATAAATGCTTTTCAATATGTAAATTATTTTATAACATGACTACCTTTTTATAATTTTG
>VKKW01000307.1:0-92500 GCA_018350135.1 Citrus trifoliata | reverse complement strand
TTGGACACACATGAACAACCAGCACACAAAGAACTTAAAAATTTCTTTCCTCCTTCTGACGTCCTATTTTTGATCGAGTTTGTACGCTGTTGTGGTTCGCCGGAATTATTTGTCTGTGCTTGACGGATAATTCGTACCTGTTATATCCTGGGAAACAGTTACCAGCAAACCTAAAGCACTACAGTATGTGGTAAATATGTTTTAAGGATACTGTGTTATAGGCCTCGGGTTTATTTCCTTTGTTTAGTTAATTTATTTTCTTTGTTTTTTGATTTCCAGTTGCTGTTTTTTTTTTAAATTCCAGTAGTTGTTTTTTGCTTCTGTTTAATTCTGTTACTAATTAATTTCACGAATTACCTAATGTTCTTAATTGTTAACTCACTGTTATTTTTCTGATAATCTTAAAACATAATTTACGTTGAGATGACAACTGAAACTAATGATGTGATTCCGACTACTCTTATTTCAGTTTTTGCTGCTGGGCCATCTGTTGTGAAAGAACCAGCCACTATGGCTATTCCTGTAAATCATGTAGAAAGGCCAGAAAAATTCAATGGCTAGAATTTCAAATGTTGGCAGCAAAAGATGTTCTTTTACCTAACCACGTTAAACCTTGCGAGGTTTTTGACGGAGGATGCTCTTAAACCCAAATAGGGTGAAACAGATGTTCAAGTCGCTAGTGTAGTTGATGCATGTCATCATTATGATTTTTTATGTAAAAATTATGTAATGAATGGACTTAGTGATTCCTTGTATAATGTATACATAAGAAAAAAAACAACTAAGAAGTTATGGGCATCCTTCGACCAGAAATATAAACTAAAGATGCGGGTATCTGGTGACGAGTGTCGATCCCGCGACGAAGTGGATTTTAATTATATGTAGAATTAATTTTGTATAACAGTGGTTGGATTTGTGGTGAAAGTGACTTAGATTATCTTAAAATTGGATTTCAAATGGCGAGAATAAATTGAAGAGAAATATATTGAAGTGACATTCTTGGGCTAAATATTCCTTATTAGTGCCAATTAAATCATAAGGGGGGAATCCACACCTCATGAACCACACTCTAATAAATATCGTGCTAAGGGCTTATCGTGCCAAATAATAATAACCTTGTACTAGGGAGCCGGTGAAACTAGGGCGGTATCTAGACAAGATTATTATTATTTGTCGACGAAAAGTCAAAACATCCACAATAATTGTAGGGGAAGAGAAATTAAATTTAACAAATGAAGCCCATGACACATATTGAGACTTCACCTTCAGCCCAAGCTTAAAAGAAAATTAGTTACTCAAAATTGAATTAGGGGCAACATGAAAATTTATGCAAAATAGAAATACAAGATGGAGAAGGAATTATAGAAAATGAAGCCCAAAAATTGATTCAGAGATGCCAAATTAGGGGGGAGAAGTCTCTTTTTTATAGATACATTGAGTAAATCATGGTCATCGGATTAAAAACAGTTTGGACGCTCAGGATTGCCCCACGTCATCAGTCAACAGTACGCGTCAACAGTACGCGGTTTGACCATGCGGTTTGAACAGTGACACGGTTTGACCACGTAGTTTGAATAGTCAACTGGTTTGAATAGTGATGTGGTTTGGTTAAAAATAATCTTGTGTAATGCATGTACCGTACTCGAGATTTTTGGTCCACTGATATGTTGGCACGTCATCAATCAATAGTACATAAGAATTTTAGTCCAATAAGATCGTGACACCTCATCAGTCAATGTCACATTATCAGTCAATACCACGTCATCGTTCCGTCTATGTGAACAGTGTCCTGAACAGTAACATAGACAATACTGTCCATGTGAATAGTATCGTACATGTAAACAGTGACATTTTTCCTTTTATGCTCCTTTTAAGGTTTTCACTGTCCTGTGTTCAAAAGTGATGTCCGTTTTGCCATATGATCTCTCGTTCATTGTGAAATGACCATGATACTAGTAAAATACATAAAATACTTAATTAAAATAAAACAAACGTAATTAAATCACAAGAAGGTTAAATACATAAAAGTAAGGGTGTTAGTAAGACATGAAATGTAAAATGACGATTTTCTCCTTTATAAATATACATTTTCTAACACTCAACACGGGTATCAAAGAGTTTGTTGTTGGTCGCTTTTTAGACTATAAAATGGTGGATTACAAAATTGTAATAAGTAAAGTACAAGAGTTTTAGATCATATTATCTGAAATCCTTGCAGAAGGGATGATGCTATGTGAAACTTTTCAAGTGGCTGCAATTATTGAAAAATTACCTTATGCTTGGAAAGATTGCAAGAGTTATTTGAAGCATAAATGCAAGGAAATGGATATTGAAGACTGGTTGTTGAGCTTTGAATTGAGGAAGATAATAAAAATGCAAAAAGAAGAGGGGCTATTTATGTGGCTAAGGCAAATATTGTTGAACATATGCCTAAAAATAAAAAAAAAAATTAGGACTGAAATAAGGAATATCCAAGAAGCAAACAAAGTTTCAAAGAAAGTATTTTAATTGTGACAAGATGGGTCACAAGGCTTCGGATTACAGATTGCCTAAAAAAGAAGCGAGAGGTAAATGTGGTGGAAAATATCACTCAACATGTTTCAGACATAAACTTGTCTGTAGTGGTTTCAGAAGTGAAACTAGTTGGCTCTAATATGAGAGAATAATGGATTAATATGGGGGCAAGCAGACATGTTTGTTCAGACAGAGGATTGTTCACTTCATTTAAAGCAGTTAGCAATTGAGAGATGCTATTCATGGGGAATTTTGCTACGTCTGAGATTGAGGGTCAAGGGAAGGTGATTATGAAGATGACTTCTGGAAAAGAGCTGACTCTGAACGATGTGCTTTATGTGCTAGAAATTCGGAAGAACTTGGTATTTGGATCGCTGTTGAACAAACATGGTTTCTGAATGGTGTTTGAGTCAAATAAAGTAGTTTGTCAAAGAATGAGATGTATGTGGGAAAAGGTTATGTTAATGATGGGTTGTTTAAGCTCAATTTAATGATTGTGAAACCAAAAATTAATAATAAAGCTAGTTATTCTGCTTATTTGCTGCACTCTTCTAATCTTTGGTATAGTAGATTAGGACATGTTAATTTTAATTCATTGCCTAAATTAATTAACATGAAGCATATTCTCAATTTCCAAATTGATTTGAAACATAAGTGTGAAACTTGTATTGAGGCAAAACTAACTAGGTCATCTTTCCAAACAATTAACAGAAACATTGAACCACATGATTTAATACATAATGATATTTGTGATTTTAAATCCATTCAAACAAGAGGTGGTAATAAATATTTTATTACCTTTATTGATGATTGCACAAAATATTGCTATGTATATTTGTTGAAAAGTAAAGATGAAGCTTTAGAAAAGTTTATTCTCTGCAAAAATGAAGTTGAGAATCAACTTAATAGAAAAATCAAAGAATTAAGGAGTGACCATGGTGGTGAGTATGTTGTTCCGTTTGAGTCACTATGTGAATAAAGCGGAATCATACATCAAGTCACGGCTCCATATTGACCTCAATCTAATGGGATTATAGAATGAAAGAATTGAACTTTAAAGGAAGTGATGAATGCAATGTTGATAAGTTTTGGGTTACCCCAGAATATGTGGGGACAAGTTGTTTTATTAGCTAATTATTTATTAAATAAGATACCCCAAAAGCGAGAAAATAAAACCTTATATGAGCTATGGAAAGGTAGAGTACCTTCTTATAAATTCTTATAAGTGTGGGGGTGTCTTGGTAAGGTAGTGGTTCATCCAAATAAAAAAGTGAAATAAGACCAAAAAATGTTGATTGCATTTTCATTGGTTATGCACAAAACTGTAGTGCTTATCGATTTCTGGTGCGTGAGTTTAAAGTTCCAAATGTCTACAAAATATAATAATAGAATTAAGAAATGCATTGTTTTTCGAACATGTGTTTCCTTGCAACTCTAGAGTGGAATTGAGAGAACTACGATAATTTCATGAAACAATAATTGAAAACAGTTAAAATGAAGAAAATAATGAAACTCCAAAAGAAGAAGAATAACAAGAAGTTAAGGTCAGATGTAGCAAAAGAGCTAGAATAGAAAAGTCTTTTGGTATAGACTTTCTAATATTTTTGCTAGAAAGTGAACCTCAAAACCTCAAAGAAGCTGTAACTTCACCTGAAAGCACTTTATGGAAAGAAGCCATTAATAGTAAAGTTGAGTCCATTTTACAAAGTCATACCTAGGAGCTAGTAGATCTTCCTCTAGGATGCAAAGCTTTGGGGTATAAGTGGATTTTCAAAAGGAAAATGAAAGTCGATGGATCAATCGATCAGTACAAGGCTAGGCTTGTAATTAAAGGTTATAGGCAACGAGAAGGCCTTGATTATTTTGATACTTATTCTCCTGTTACGAGAATAATTTCCATTCGGATGATAATAGCAATTGCAGCTTTCAATCTTGAGATACATCAAATGGATGTAAAGACGACTTTTCTAAATGGAGATTTAGATGAAGAAATCTATATGGAACATCTTGAAGGTTTTATAGGTCCAGGACAAGAAAAGAAAGTCTGTAAATTAGTAAAATCATTATATGGCTTGAAACAAGCACCAAAATAGTGGCATGAAAAATTTGATCATATGATGATCACAAGTGGATTTAAGATCAACGAGTGTGACAAATGTGTTTATGTCAAAGAAACAGAAAATAACTATGTCATTTTATATTTATATGTTGATGACATGCTCATTATTGGGAGTAATGATGACATGATTAAATCTACTAAAATATGTTGAAGTCTAAATTTGATATGAAAGACATGGGTCTTGCGGATATCATTTTGGGGATTAAAATCTCAAGGGCTTCTAATGGACTTATTCTAAGTCAAACTCATTATGTAGATAAAATTCTTGAAAAATTTAATAAAGATGATAATACCGTATCTAAAACTCCATTAGATACGAGTATACATCTATCGAAAAATAGAGGAGAGGGTATTTCTCAAGTAGAATACGTTAGAATAATAGGTAGTCTGATGTACTTAACAAACTGTACCAGACCAGATCTAACCTATACAGTAGGTAAACTTAGTAGATATACGAGTAATCCAAGAAGTGATCATTGGAAAGCTATCGCAAGAGTACTCAGGTATCTTCGATACACTCATAATTATGGACTGCACTATACTCAATATTTGGAAGTATTAAAAGGATTTAGTGATGCTAACAGGATATCTGATGTAAAAGATTCAAAATCTACTAGCGGCTATGTGTTTATACTGGTCGGTGCAACTATATCGTGGAGGTCTTCTAAACAAACAGTAATTGTCAGATCTAAAATAGAATTTGAATTCATTGCATTAGATAAATATGGTGAAGAAACATAATGGCTACACAACTTTTTAGAAGGTATTCCAAAGTGGCCAAAGCTAGTGCCTACAATTTGTATTCATTGTGATAGTCAATCAGATATCGGTAGAGCACAGAGCAATATGTATAATGGTAATTCTAGACACATACGTCGTAAACATAATACTATTAGACAACTTATTGAAATACAAGTGTGCAACCCAAGAGGGGGGTGAATTGATTTTTAAAAAATTATCTTAACAAAACCACACAACAATCCAATCTAACGCCTTAATAAATTCGAAAGCAATAAGTTCAATAAAATCACAATAACAAATGAGTAAGACAGAAGAGAAATAAACACATGAATTTTTACGTGGTTCGTCAATCTCTGTCTACGTCACGTCTCCAAGCGATCCAAGTTTGAGAATTTCACTATCCAAGCCTTTTAAGATTTCAAATGTTTACAATTAACTTCAAGATGTCAATGACCCTTTACAACAAAGAGATTACTTCCCAATCTCTTCACTCAAGTATCTCACACACTCAAACACTTACAATTAAGATGAGCAATTGAAGATTACAATAAAAACTCTCTTAAATAATAGATATACAAATTGAAGAACAAAAGATGATTCAAGGTTTTATAATTTGCGAAATGAGAGCTCAATGAACGTTGTGTGCTTTTTTATTTTGCTTGCAAGAGAGCTTGAAAATGAATTAGATTTGAGTTTATATAGTTTGAGCACAAAAACTAGCCATTATGCACATTTGGGTGATAACCAGCTTACCGTTTATGGAATCCGGTTAGCCCCTTTTATGTTACCGTTAAGGTAAAATTTTGAATTTTAGAACATCTGACATTCTGTTTACCATATTCAGATAGTCGTTTATGCTCCAGAAGCTTACTGCCCAAAAACTGGATAATCGCTTATCATATCCGGTTAGTCGCTTGCTACAGTAACTGCTACATTGAATTATTTTTTAAAATTATAATTTAACCCCAAAACTTTATAAAAATGTATTATGGCCATAAACGTTATGAAAGCTTTCAAATAGCTTCAATTTTAGAATTTCTAAATAATGCCTTGTCAATTCCAAAACTTTCTGAAATTATGATATCACACAAACTATGTGAAATTATAAAATGACAAAAAATATTTAAATATTTTCAAATAGGTCCAAATCTGAAATTTTAAAATCATATCAAAGATTATAAAATACTTTTATTTTAGTCTAAAACACTTTAGTTACATAAAATCATTTTTTTATTATAAAAGAACGATTCATAAATCTTTGTTTAACTAACACATGTGGTTTCTTATCATCAAAATCAATATTTATAGCCATATAAGCTAACAATCTCTCTCTTTTTTATGATGATAAAATAAATTATAAAAATTTAATTTAGTTATGAAAAACTCCCCCTTAATCAATGCAAGGTTAAAAAAATTGATTTGAAAATTGTTTAAAAGACTCTGCTTGCATACATGCATATTTTTATAACACAAATTATATTATTCTCCTCTTTCATCATAGAAAAGACTGAAAGCTCCCCCTATTAATCATAAAAAACCCAATACAAGCATATTAGTTCAAAAATATCCAAATTATAAGAAAACAACATAACAAACAATCAAAACAGATCCATATCATCCAAAACAAATACATAATCCAACAACATAACAATCATCCATAAAATCGTAAATAAAAGTACATAAAGCAGTAAATGAAATGTAGATGTGTCCAAATACAAGCATAAGGAACTACTAAGGTGGTGAGCATGGTGGTGATAGAGGAGGATACGGATATAGAATGCCAAAGTGCTCAAAGAAGAGGCGTTGTCCATGAATGAGCTGCTACTGCTGCTGCTGAAACTCAGTCTGCCACACAAAGAGTGTTCGCACCTCATCCATAACCTACTGAAGAATAACGTCTTCAGAGGTAGGAGGCTGTAGAGGTGATGAAGTGGATACAGAGGCACTAAGAGCTGAAGCAATCACGGGAGGATCTCGGCGTCTACGCTGGCCCCAAAATGAGAGTGAGCAAATAGGAAATTTATCAGCAGGAACCACAGCGTTGAGTGGCCGATCATCACTCGAAGCAAGAAAAATAAACTTGTTTTCAGTGAATTTTACCCAAGTGCCATTACTCCACTTAAACCCTAAGCCAAATGCAATGTCATCCCCAATACTCTTAGCGGTTTACACGATGGTTCTTGAATCGGTATATCAAAATATTTAAGGATTCGGGTAATGAAGTGACCATATGAAAGGGAGCAGGTAATTGAGACATGTATGGTCAACATGGTTCAGATGATGGTATATCCCAAGTTAACCAGACGACGTCTAAGAATACAATCAATCAAAGCAACGTCCACATGGGAAACCTCATCCAAATGCTCTGATTTAGGAAGAACAATGGACTGAATAAAGTGAAGCAAAATGCGAGTTTGAAGATAAAGACACTGAGTACAGAAATAAATGGTACAATCTTCAACAGAAAGATCATTACACCGACAAATATTACAAACGTTGTCAACATGAACATAACTATCAAGTTTGGGAGATTTTGTGAAAAATTTTCTAGTCCAAAATCGGATAATCCTAGGATGGAGTTTAACAAGAAAACATCAAAATCAATCACAACTCCTCCAACATTGGTGATTACTCTAGTCTTATTCTCCGCGGAAACGTCCATATTCGAGTAAAATACTTTCACCAAGTCGGGATAAACATTCTCCTCAATTATAAGTGCATCAATCCAACCAACATCTCCCAACAATTGAAATAAATTTCTATGGATAATATTGAGAGTATTAATCCAATCTGGTAAAACATAAAACGTATTGAGTACCTCACGAGTCCTGAAGCCTTGGTGAAATCGTTTGGCTAAATGTTTATTGTTCTCAAATGTGTGTGGACTCAAAATTGGATTGAATGGAGGTGCCTCCTGCTTGCCATGACCGGTTGGTTTGTTGAACTGGTTCTTTGCCTTTTCTTCGAACCGGCCGTGAGCTTGACATGGTGATTTTAATTAATTAAAAGTTAAAAGGAGCAATGAGAAGGAAGATAATGAGGATTTAAAGAGATTTTGAGAAGCAATTTAGTTAAAAAATGACTTGAGAGGAAGAAATTTAAAGAGAGAAAAATTCGTTTGAAACCCTAAGCTAAATTTCGGATCTATTGAATATGATGTGGAAAAAGGATTTTAAAGATGATTTTGAACATAAGAACAGATGGGGATTAAATTTTATGGATTGATTTGCACAAAAAAACGAGTGGAAATTATGGATTTTGGAGTGAAAATGAGAGAAGAAGAAACAGTCTTCACGAACCGGTTGGCCGGTTATTGTTAGCCGGTTAGTGTCCAGTGAGGTGAAAATCGAATTCGGTTTGCTGAATCCCACTCACCGGTTAGTCGATTAGTGTCCAAAATTATGAAAGCCGAAAACGGCTTGCCAGTTTATTTATCCAGTTTTTCGTATAGTTTTCAAATTTGTTCAAAACTCATTTAGCTTACCAGTTTGAAGAACCGGCTGTCCAGTTTTGAGGTAGAAAAGAAGCTTTGCAAATTCAGCTTTCCGGATTGAATAACTAGATGACTAGTTTCTGTCCAGAATTAAAACTGACTCAAATGACTTATCGGTTTGCTAAATCCGGTTATCCGAAAGTTGAACCGAGAGCAACTAAAGTTAATCTGGCTTACCAGTTAGCTAAATCCAGTTATCTGGATATTGACCTGACAGTAATTAAGAAGAAAACAAGTTTTCGGTTAACAGGAAGCGGTATACTGGTTTAGACTTGGAAACCTTTTTGCCTCTTATTAAATATTGGCAAGCTCTTATACTTGTTTGATACACACTAATTTATTTTTGGCTTAAAATTTGATCAATTTTAAATCATTTTGTGATTTAAAATTTTTCAATAAGTTATTCAATGCGTGAACCACAAATGCATACAATAACAAACACATTAACTTAATCAAAAAATCATAATTCAAAATGCAACATTTATCATACCAAGCTCATGTCTTATCTTTATAAAATGCTCTTCACTTAGAGGTTTGTTAAAGATATCCGCAAGTTGATTTTCAATCGAAACAAATTTAATCACAACATCTCCTTTTTGAACATGATCTCTAAGGAAGTGATGCCTAATTTCTATATGCTTAATTTTAGAATATTGAATGGGGTTCTTACATAGATTAATAGCACTAGTGTTGTCGTACAAGATAGGTATTTGATCAAGATTAACACCATAGTCTTTAAGAGTTTGTTTCATCCAAAGAATTTATGCACAACAATTACCTGCGGCAATGTATTCGGTCTTGGTGGTTGAAAGTGCAACCGAGTTTTGTTTCAAGAGACAAGTGAATGACCTAGGAATGGACATGTTCCACTAGTACTTTTTCTATCAACCTTATATCCAGCAAAGTCAGCATCCAAATAACAAGTTAAGTCAATATGAGTTTCCTTAGGATACCAAAGGCCATGATTAATGGTGCCAATCAAATATTGAAAAATTCGTTTGAGAACAAGCATGTGTGACTCTTTAAGACAAGATTGAAATCTATCACACAAGCATACACTAAACATAATATCATGTCTACTAGTAGTCAGGTAGAGTAAAGATTCGATCATATCTCGATAAGTCTTGATGTCAACTTCTTTACCTTTCTCATCTTTGTCCTGCTTGATGGTAGTACTCATTGGAGTGCTTTTTGCCGTTCTATTATCATAGTCAAATCTTTTGAATAGATCTTTTACGTACTTGACTTGATTTATGAAAATTCCTTCCTCGGTTTGTTTGATTTGAAGTTCAAAGAAGTACTTCAACTCTTCCATCATACTCATCTCTAATTCTTTACTCATACAAGATGAAAATTCTTTGCACAACAATTTATTACTAGAACCAAAAATAATGTCATCAACATAAATTTGAACAATAAGTATATATTGGTTCTTATGCTTAATAAATAGAGTTGTGTCCACTTTTCCTATCGAAAAATTATTATCTAACAAGAAGTTTTTAAGCCTACCATCCCATGCTCTAGGTGCTTGTTTTAATCCATATAATGCCTTAGACAACTTATACACATGATTTAAAAATTTTTTATTTTCAAAACCAGGAGGTTATTTCACATAAACTTCCTCCATAATACAACTATTTAAGAAAGCACTTTGACCTCCATTTAATATAAAATAAAATCTTTATGACATGTAAAAGTTAAGAGCATTCTAATGGATTCTAGTTTAGCTACAGGTGCAAATGTTTCATCAAAATCAATTCCCTCTTCTTGGTTGTAACCTTGAGCCACTAGTCTATCTTTATTTCTTACAACCACACCGGATTCATCCACGGGTGCAAATGTTTCACAAAAATCAATTTTCTCTTCTTGGTTGTAATCTTGAGCCACTAGTCTAGCTTTATTTTTTACAACCACATCGGATTCATCCATTTTGTTTCGAAATACCCATTTAGTGCCTATAATGGATTGCTGTTTTGGATTAGGAACTAATTCCCACACATTGTTTCTCTCAAATTGATTCAATTCCTCTTGCATTGCCATAATCCATGATTCATCATTTTCCACATCCGCAAAGGATTTTGGTTCAATTTGAGAAATAAATACAACATGCTTGCATGTGTTCCTAAGAGATGATCTATTTGTAACACCTCGTGAAGATATTCTAAAATTACATCTTTAGGGTGAGAAGAAACATACCTCCACTCATTGAGGAGTGTTTGAGAAGTATCTTCATTTTGCTCTATATTTATTTCTTCACGATGTTTCTCTTGAATTCCATGTGGTGCATCTTTTTGGTTGTAATTTGTTATTTCCTCTTGTTGTTCTTCTTTTGCATTATCAATAACAACGACTTTCTTCATAGAGGAGGGGTTAGACTGATCAAATGTAACATGTATAGATTCTTCTACAACCAAAGTTCTTTTATTAGACACTCTAAAAGCTTTGCTTGAGTTTGAATAACCAAGAAAAATACCAACATCAGATTTTGGATCAAATTTACCAAGATTATTTTTTGTGTTCAAAATAAAACATTTGCATCCAAAAACTTTAAAATAACTAATGTTGGGTTTTCTATATTTCCAAAGCTCATATGGAGTTTTATTAAGATTAGATCTAATCAACACATGATTCAAAAGATAACAAGCGGTGTTGACGAGTTTGGCCAAAAAATACTTAGACAATGAATTTTCATTCAACATGGTCCTAGCAATTTCTTGAATAGACCTATTATTTCTCTCTACAACTCTATTTTATTGAGGAGTCCTAAGTGATGAAAATTGATGCTCAATGCCAAAATCATTACAAAAGTTCTCAAAAGCATAATTTTCAAATTCTCTACCATGATTACTTCTAATACAAGAAATACTACATCCTTTTTCATTTTGAACATTTTTGTAGAAAACTTTAAATGCATCAAAGGCATCATCCTTATTAATTAAGAATAATACCCATAATAATCATCTATAATTATAAAAGCATAATATTTGCCATTTAAACTAGCATATCTAGAAGGTCCAAACTAGTCTATGTGAAGTAATTGAAGTGGTTTTGAAGTAGAAATATTTTTTTTGCTTTTAAAAGAAGTTTTGATTTGTTTTCCAAATTGACAAGGTTCACAAATTCTATCTTTTTGAAAATTGATTTTTGGAAGACCTTTAACCAAATTGTTTTTTATGATTTTTGAAATCAAAGCCATGCTTGTATGACCTAATCTTCTATGCTACAACCAACCATCATCATGTAATGCAGAGAAACATTTATCATTTGTAGATGCACAATCTATATTAATGGTACAAGATTGGAAGAATCATAGTGAGTAGAAATATTAAATTTGATAAAGCTGGAGGATGGAATTGGGCAACACCTGAACCAAAACAAGGTTATGCAAAAGAAAAAGCACTAGAATTGCAAGATGATGATATAATTGATTATCTGCCAATAAGGTACCAAACCACTTATAGAAATTTATCAAAAGTGCAATATGGCTGTGCTTGAACCTGCAGGGTATGATGAGGCTGCTAAAGATCCAAAATGGCTTGAAGCAATGAAAGATGGATCAAGATGATTCACAAGAATCAAACTTGGGAGTTGGTGGACAAACCACTACACAAGAAGACTATTGGTGTGAAATGGGGTTATAGAACCAAACTCAATGCTGATGGTTTTGTAAACAAATTCAAAGTAAGGTTGGTTGTAAAAGGATATGCTCAACTTTTTGGTGTTGACGTTTCTGAAACTTTTGCACATGTAGCACGACTGGATACCATTAGATTGCTTCTGGCACTTGCAGCACAAAAGCAGTGGAAAATCTACCAGCTTGATGTTAAATCAACCTTTTTAAATGGCTATTTGGATGGAGAAATCTTTGTTGATAGCCTGAGGGTTTTGTTGCAAATCCCAAGAAAGTATATTTGTTAAAAAAAGCATTATATGGCTTGAAGCAGGCTCTAAGAACTTGGTACAACAGGATTGATGATCATTTGCTGAACATAGGCTTCAACAAGAGCATGAGTGAATCAACTTTGTATTTTCAAGTAATTAATCATGAATTGATTGTTGTTTTAGTTTATGTTGATGATTTGCTTGTCACAGAAAGCAATGAAGAATTGGTGAAGCAATTTAAGGTTCAAATGATGCAAGCATTTGAAATGACTGATCTAGGAGAGATGGCTTTCTTTTTAGGTCTGGAGATTCAAAAGTCACAGTAAGGGATCTTCATTGGACATAAAAAATATGCTAAATAAGTGCCAAAGAAATTCAACATGGAGGATTGCAAGTCAGTATGTACTTCTATAGCTCAAAATGAGAAATTTAGTAAAGATTATGGTGCTGAAAATGATTGACGAAGCATTATATAGGAGTATTTTAGGTTGCTTGATGTATTTGACAGCGACAAGACCTGATATAATGTTTGATGTGAGTTTTTTGTCCAGATATATGCATTGTGCAAGTGAATTGCACTACAAGGCTGCTAAAAGGGTGCTCAGGTATATCAAGGGAACTTTGGATCATGGAATAAAATTTGAGAAGGAAGACAAGTTGATGTTGCATGGTTTTGCTGATAGTGATTGAGCAAGATCACGTGATGATATGAGGAGCATGTCAGGCTACTTGTTTAGTCTTGGTTTAGGTTGTTTCTGTTGGAGTTCAAAGAAGTAGGAAATCGTAGCTCAGTCTACTGCTGAGGCTGAGTATGTTGTAGCTGCTGCTGCAATCAATCAAGCCTTATGGCTAAGGAAGCTTATGACATATTTGAAAATGATTCAGGATTATGCAACTAAAATCTTTGTTGATAATCAAGCTGCCATAGCAATTTCTAACAATTCTGTGTTCCATAGGAAGACAAAGCATTTCAAACTTAAGTATTATTTTGTTAGAGAAGTCCAGAAGAAAGATGAAGTAAGGCTCACGTATTACAAGACTGAAGATCTGCTAGCTAACATTTTGACAAAAGGACTGTCAAAGTCAAGATTGGAGTTGTTGAAGAAATGAATGGGTGTCTGCAGCAAAAATAGCAAATGAGGAGTGATGACAATGCTATATTTGCTGCACGATTTGAGGAAAAATAAAAACAACAAGATTTGATTATGTTGTCAATAAAATCCTGCAAGATTGTAGGAAAAATTTGTTTTTGAATTTTATGATATCATATATATGTTAAAGATATATAGGCAGATCTTTTGGCTTTGTTTCTTTCTTTTCTTGTATAAATTCAAGTACTGTAGTAATGAATATAATGCAATTTTAATAGCCCCAATTTCTTTGTGTTCTATTTTCTTTGTTTAAAACCAACAAGCTTGCTAGCAATTGATCTTTCTAACAACAATCTTGGTGGTACCGTACCTCCTCAGTTATTTTGTCTTGCATCCTTATCCATTGTTCTTGACTTGTCTAGAAATCATTTTATCGGATCTATCCCCAGTGAAGTTGAAAAATTGGAAAATCTGGAAATATTCGATGTTTCACGAAACAAGTTCGACTCGTCCTCTTGGTAGTTGTACAAGATTGGAAAAATTAGAGATGCAAGGCAACTTCTTCCAAGGTCATATTCCTTCATCTTTGAGTTCTTTAAGAGGTCTTAGAGTCTTGGATATGTCTCAAAACAACCTTTCAAGTGATATTTCTGAATTTTCGGCAGGTCTAAAATTGGTGCAGAACTTAAATCTATCTTACAATGACCTTGAAGGTGCTTTACCAACAGAAGTAGTCTTTAAGAATGTAAGTGCTACGATTTCAGGAAACAGTAAACTTTTTGGTGGCATACCAGAACTTCAACTGCCAACATGTGGTTCAAAAAAATATAAACAAAGGAGATTGAGCCTTGCACAAAAATTAGTAATTGCTACTAGTTACAGTTTGGTAGGACTTACTTTGACTCTGTCTTTAATTGATGTTTCTTTGATGGGTAAAAAAGAGAAAGGAGAAACCAAATCTTTACAATGCTACTAATGGGTTCTCGCCAACAAATTTGATCGGAGCTGGCAGATTTGGGTCAGTTTATAAAAGAATTCTTGATGAATGTTGAACAATTATTACAATGAAGGTTTTTAATCTTCTTCATCATAGAGCTTCCAAGAGTTTCATAGCTGAGTGCAATGCGTGGAATAACATCAGGCATCAAAATGTTCTCACTGTATGTTTAGGAGTGGATTATCAAGATAGTGACTTCAAAGCCCTTGTATATGAGATCATGCATAATGGAAGCCTAGATGAGTGGTTGCATCCTGTCACTAGAAAAGATGAAATAGACAAGGCACCAAGGAGTTTAAATTTGCTTCAGAGACTACACATCACCATTGATGTAGCATGTGCACTGGACTGAAATATTTACACCATGATTGTCAACCTCCAATAGCACATTGTGACCTGAAACCTGGCAACATTCTTCTTGATGAGGAAATGACTGCACATGTAGGTGATTTTGGCTTAATAAAATTCCTTCCACTCCTTGACTTACAAACAAGCTCCATTAGTGTTAAATGATCTATTGGCTACATTGCTCCAGGTATTATCTTTTTTATTTTGCAATTTTACCTCTAAAGTAGTACAAAAAATGGTCCCATCCAATAAAGTTTGTATTGTTCAAACAAAATTTTGAGTATTTTTATTTCTAGAAGTACGTTTATTTCCTTTGTAAATCTTATACTATTTTATGTGAAACATTTTGAAGAGTATGGCTTAGGTAGTGAGGTATCGGCTAATGGAGATGTTTATAGTCATGGGATATTGCTCTTAGAATTGATGATAAAGAAAAAACCATCAGATATCGTGTTTGAGGGTGGCATGAAGATTTGGCTGTTAGTAGAAACAAGATGCAGAGGCAAGCAAGATTCAATAACCTTATTGAATGTCATATTTCTATGGTAAGAATTGGAGTTGCTTGTTCAATGGAGTTGCCACAACATCGAATGGACAATGTTGTTCACGAATTATAGTCAATCAAGAACATTCTTCTTGTACCCAGAACTGTGCCCGCCTGTAAAGAGGTAATCGAATGATACAATTTCTCCTTTAGCTTTTACCAAGGTGAAATTTATGTTGTTTCGTATTACATTTTTTTTTTTCCTAATGTTTTCACACTTTTAGTAATCACAGGGCAACAGTACAGTTAATCAAACACTTCATAAAGCAGAAGAAAGCCACATTAGATCTTAGATAAGGGAGATGGTCAAGTGATCGGAAGAGACTATTTTCTGTGGGCTGGCGCAACGTTTAATCAAGTTTTGTGTAGTTGGGATATATGTATTCAAATATGGTTTCAAATAAATAATTTTCAAAATTTTATATTGAAGTTTGTAGTGTTTGATTTGTTTAAGAATGACTATGATCGTTTAGTTTCCTTGTGTTATCTCCAACTAGTCTGGAATTGTATTGAAATGAATATGGGTTATTATTTCGTAATATTCTGTTACAATTTGTTCATATTTCGCAATGTTGATCTGATATGACTAAATTTTCGTCACTGTCTCTCAAGCAGTGTCCATATTGCTTGCTATTGTTTAAATATAAGCTTAATGATGGTTAATGTCTCAGCCAACGTATCTTGCTGCTGTTATAATGTGGGCCGAACCTAAATTCAAAATGATACTGCGGTACTATTAAAATCCCTATAAAACCCCGCTTTTTGATCTTGACAACTTTAACCTTGAGAATTGGATTACAGTTGCAGAACATCCCATATCTTTCTTTTTGGATTTTCCTTAGATTAAACAAAAAACAAAAAAGAGCTTCTGTAGATGCCCTTTTTAGAGGCTTTTCACAAGCAGATAATAAGAATATATTAAACAAAAAGATTTTGAATCCAAGCTTTGATTGAAGTCATAAAAAAGAAACAATGAAGAACAATTGACAAGATACAAAGACGCCAAGAAGCAGATTATGCAAGATATGGAAGGTCTCAAGATTTTGATGGGTTCTAGTTCATTTACTACTTAGAAGAACACACCGACGTGAAAATTCATTAATTCTATTTATATAGCTTATATATGGTAAATTAGTAATTCAGCATTTTTCATTATTATTTATGAAAATATTCGATAGAAAGAGAGAATCATTTTCATGGTGCATTTACTAAAAGGAAACCATAATGGACTAGAATAAAAATAGGTTGGAATTGGTTGGAATCGAAATAAGGAATTGGAATCAGAGTAAGTTATTTACTTGAGTTATAAGAATCAGAATCAGAATGAACTATATTCCCATTGATGTACTTACTTTATCTTGAAATCAGAATGGACTATTACAAGTTATTAAAAATCCTTTTGCTAATTGATGTCCCTAATATTATTTGTATATATTATAATAATGATAATAATAATAATTAAAATAATAAAATATTAAATTTTAATAACAATAATATTAATATAATAATGACACTAATAAATTATTATTATTATTAAATAATAAAGGACCTATATGCACATAATATAAAACTTCTAGGTATTTTACAAATTCTATAGGGACCAAATCGCAAAAATGACATAATTTAATTGAGGACAATTTAGGAATTATGAAAATTTAATGTGGTTAAACACAGGTAGTTCTAGGAATCAGATTATCATTCCTAACCCCCCTTTGGGAATCAGATTTATGGGAATGATTCCCAAATTTATGGATTACATATGATTTCAGACCTTAATTTTATAAGTAAACACTGTTAATAATTTCGATTCCTGAATCTAAGAAGTAAACACACCATCAACCATTTATGGTTTTAATAAGAGAGTGAGGAATAAAAAATAATGGATATTTTTGGAATAAAAATAAGTGTATTTAAAAGTGAATTATCTGTGTAATTTTAATCGGGTTTACTTAAAAGAGGGATTTTAAAAGGAATTCTAAAGGGTGTTTAGAAGCCCACTCTACCCAAAATGATAGTTGGTGATGAAGGAAGCTCACTTGTTATAACGTGGCCCAAATTCCCTGACCTATTAAGGCTAACCATTTTTGTGGTCTTAGCAATTACTTCTCATACACGAGAAAAATTTGTGTGAGACAGACGTATCACCTCACTATATTGTTATTTAGCAAGACCGATGACTCTCATAGTGAGACTCACAATTTTTTATTTTAAATAATTTAATTTCATATTATTCAATCTATGAGTATCATCAAACAGCAATGATAGATCTTTAATTAGTGGGGAAGTTTCTCTCCTTATGCTGAGTGTGGCTAAAGCTGCATAATAATACAACTATCATCAACCCAAGAGTTGTATCCAATAACTCGAGTATTTGACAACTAAACTACACTTAACTTATTCAATATAACTCTTACATTAGTGTAAGTATTATTATATAATTTAACAAGGTCGCTTGTACCATCCCTGTAGGCCAGAGTATACAAATAAGCAAATTTCTTGTTGTATGTATTTGAATAGTAGGAGAAAAAAGATTATGTAGAAAGCAAACTGAAGGACCTGAGCACTAAGAAATCGAAGAGCAGAAACTTCTGCAAATATGGTTTTGGGCATTGGAGTTCTGTGCTTTAAACAATCAGGTCCAGCTCAAGTTTTGGGTTTAAACTGGTTAATAAGTCCTCACACGTCCCATACACATGAGTCACTGATTCTGACTGAGCCATTTTTCCATTCTTCTCGAGGAAGCAGACCTATGAGGTTGAACCTCAAAAAATCGGAGTCATTGATTTCTGTTTTCGTTTCCAATTCTTGTTTTTGGTTGATCTTTGAGTTTGATTTAAGGTTTTTTTAACATTCTTGGTCAGCAATTAGGGTTAATTGCTTGATCGTGGGGTGTCTGATTTGGCTTGATTTGCTGAATCAGGTTCCACACAAACAAATATTTAAGATGATTTGTGTTGCAAAATCAATACCTGAGAAAAATGAATAGGAGCCAGCAAACCAGAGACGGTCTACAGAATAGCATGGGCTTAATATTCTCATAGTGATTGAAGTCAAGTTCACAAATAGCAAGGCTCACTTTCTTACACAGAAAGTCATAAAATAAACCCTAAATAAAAAATTTATTTATATAAATAAGAAATATAAAAATTGGTCGCCTCAAATCATATCAATTGGAATACAAATTTAATATTCCAACTGAATAAGCATATATTACTCCTGTTAAAATTGGAAGAGCTATGATAATTACCATATATAAATATGGAAATGATTCCCATCTATGGTAGTCGATATTTTGCTTTAATTAATTATTTGTTCTCTTGTATAAATAGAGCTTCTAACTATTCTGAAAGGTATACAAGTTTTCAGAATAATGTTATTTATTTTCCACAGAACGTACGTAATTTATTGGTTAAGTTGTAGGACGCACAACATGTGAACAAAAGTATATTGTTGATTGCTCAGGCTAATTAAGGAGGGTTCTGTGTAATAGGCTTGCGTTACATGTAGAAGAAAAAGAAGAAAAAACAACATGAAAGTTAGTAATTAAGTACAAAAACTTTGAATGAAGTCAAAATTATAAGTCTATGCATGTTCACATTTCTTTAGTCATGTCATGATTCACGAAACACTATATGTGGAAATGATTTAAATCAGTACGTGCTCTTTACGCCCATTTTGTTAGGTCATAAATCTTAAATGTACACGTTAATTTGAATCATCTTCACTCTGTCTGTATATGTGGAATTTGCTAATTGCCGGCCCAGAAAGGATACCCACCTTCTTCACTATAATTTTTAGGGAAAACGATCATGCAATGTAATTATTATTTAATCATTTTTCCACTTATGTTTCAAAATCCCTCGACAATTAAGATGACTCGGCTAATTAACTCGGGAAATTGATGAAAATAACCATAAAATTTTTACTATTTTCATAATTAACTCTCTCAACTTTTTTCTATCAACATTAGCCAAACACACACTTTTTTCCCCAAATTACCTTTCTTTACAAATCAAAAACAACTTTCTTTCTCCCCTTTCGTCAAACCAAAGCCAGCTTTCCACTCTTGAATCATCAATCAATGGCGACGGTAAAAGGCAACGATAAAAGTGAAATCCGATCATAATCTATCCAGATCCAACACTAATCGGCATCACATAGTGGTATGAGTTATTTTCTGAACTTACTCGAGATTTTCAGTGAACTGCGAGTCGGGGTGAATCTGGCGACAGGCTGCCTGTTGCATGAAGCTTGGTGCGACAGGCACCTGTCGCACCTGTAATTTGGTGACCATTGTATTCGGCTTTTGTAATAATGAAGCTTGATTATTATTATTCTTATCATTATTATAATTATTTGAACAAGAAAGAGTCATAGGGGACTCATATGAATGAACTGCGTCAGTCTTTAGACAACAGAGGTTTCTTGTTTTCCTACATTTTCTGAGAAAACAAGCAGAGGATTTCGCTGAAAGTAGCAATGCATACACAGAAGTTCAAGAAAAATGTGAGAAATGAAAAGAAAGATTACAACTTTTGCATAGATAAAGAAAAAGAATCTTGAATCTAACTTAAATTCAATTCTTAATTTGAATATTACAGTGTAATTTTATTGATATTACAATTAAAAGTCCATCACTGACTAGGCTTGATCCCCACAATGACAAAAAATTATTTGAAAATAACCCTTGATTAGCACAACAATGACGAATAACGTAACTGGAAAAACTGTCCCAAAATCACAGGAAACTACTCGAAATATGACCAAAAAAAGGGCGGGATGGGGGGAAAAATATAAAAAGAATGCATTCACATTTTGATGATTGAACCTGAAGAAAAGAACGTGATTGAATTATAAAGTGGTTGGACGGAGATATGCCAGCAAACGAAATCGTCTAATCCAAACTTCAATAATTTCTTCTTCTTTGACTAAAACAGATACATAGTTGATGCTTCCTGCTAAAAGAACTTTACATAAGAGTGCAATCACGCATGGATTTCTAGAAGTTAAAAATAAATTTCTCTCTCTCTCTCTCTCCATATATATATATATATATATATAACGAATTCTTCTAAACTCACAACATGCTTTGAATCACTAGTCTTCCCGGAAGAAGAGCTAGAAAAGGACGATGTAGTAAAGTCAATTTACAGTTTTCTCTCCTATAAAGCATTAATGATGTAGTAAAGTCAATTTACAATTCAAAGCATGCACGTTTAAGTTTCTGTATTTTAAATTTCCGCAATTTAATTTCAGCAATTTAAATTTAAAGTAATTTAAATTTCCGTATGCACGTTTAAATTTACGCATGCATTGGAGACTAATATGTATCAGATCTCCCTTACAAATTCCCAACAATCAATTGCTTTATCAAAGTTCTCAATAACGAATTCTTCTGAACTCACAACATGCTTTGAATCACAACATGCTTTAAATTGTAATTTATTTATTTTAAAAGCAATTTACAATTCAAAGCATGCACGTTTAAATTTCTGTATTTTAAATTTCCGCAATTTAATTTTAGCAATTTAAATTTAAAGCAATTTAAATTTCTGTATGCACGTTTAAATTTACGCATGCATTGGAGACTGATCTGTATTTTAAATTTCTGTATTTTCCTTCTGGTATCAGAGCCAAGGGGAGGAAATTGTTTTATTGTTTAGAGTTTTCGTGTTTTAAAGTCTTGTGTTTTATTTTGACTAAAACACATGAAAAGAACGTGAAAGCAAACGAATGCATTCACATTTTGATGATTGAACCTGAAGAAAAGAACGTGATTGAATTATAAAGTGGTTGGACGGAGATATGCCAGCAAACGAAATCGTCTAATCCAAACTTCAATAATTTCTTCTTCTTTGACTAAAACAGATACATAGTTGATGCTTCCTGCTAGAAGAACTTTACATAAGAGTGCAATCACGCATGGATTTCTAGAAGTTAAAAATAAATCTCTCTCTCTCTCTCTCTCTCCATATATATATATATATATATATATATTTCAGTTATGTGATAAGCAGTGTGGAAACTATAATATGGACATTTAACGGCTTACATCACCTTTTACAATTTGTTAAGAAGATTGAATTCAGAACGCAAAAGCAACCCTGGTAAAAGCAATTATAATGACGATGATGGGAGTTTGTTCGGTTTGGGAGAGATGTGTGAAAGAGAGTGTTGGGGGAGAGATGAGAGAGAAGGGTATTTTGGTATCAAAAATTTTTTTATGGCTAATGTTGATAGAAATTTGTTTGGGGGGTTAAGATGGAAAAAGCCAAAATTTTTATGGCTATTGGTGTAAATTTCCCAATTAACTCTGGATTTCTTTTATGTCGACTACTATTTTCCACATATGATGTAGTAAAACTCATCATTGATTAACAAAAATATCTAAAAGTAAAAGAGTAGAAGATATAAAAAATTACAGATTAACCATTTTTTTTTCTGGATGTTGATAATTTTATTACAAATTTGAAGATACACTACAATTGTTTAACCATATTGATATTCAATTTTTATTAATAGGATGGTTTATGAGTTGAGAGTACGAAAGAATGAAATAATTATACTATTTCATTTCTAACATTTTATGAGTTACACTAATTTATTGACAAGTTCATTATCTAATTTAGTTATGTTTATTAATGTTAAATACACTACAGGAAAATGAGGGGTCAATGTATCTAATTAATTAAAAATTGTTACAGGCTTTGTTTGAGCTTAATGTAAGCAAATATTACTTTACATGCTAAGGCAATCCATCCAAACTCCGTGAGTAAAATTGTATTTTTTCTAAAGAAATGTTACGAGAGACAGGTTTATTTAATTTATAAAATTGGCTTAAGAGAAAAGATCTTGTAATTTTTTTGCTTGAGATTTGTAGTCGATGTGCGGTTCTGACGATGTCAAACAATTATAGCTTTGTAAGCACACATTGCAAGGCCAGTAGCCACTTAAATTAATTACTCATGTCTGATATTTAATTACTCGAAAAAGCCTTACGATTTCTTGATATGATTGTTCTGCCAAGCTATCTAAGAAATAGCTATAGAAATCCCTTCATTATACATTAGATAATCTTCATGATTTACGCAATTTGGTGTTTTGACTCGGATTTGGTTTTCAGGAGTGATTCATGAATGTCCTGTCCTCTTCTAATGAAAGTTTACAAAAAGGGAACAAGAGTAGGCTGGCCAAACGTCTTAATTCATAACTTCAAGGGATCAGGTTTAGGAGTTTTGAAACAGCTATAAATATCATCACCCTTAGGTAATGATAATTACTTTCATATTTTCATTAGTTAGTTTCATTAGCTTTTCAGGTAAGTGCATGTCTAAATTTCGCTTAAGTTTGAACTTAATCTCCGTGTTTTTCTTCATTTCAGAGCATCAGCCATGCAAATATAGTTGCAAGACATGGTGTGAATATCTATAGTTTGTTTAAAACTTGAAAGTTTTCTCCTTGTTTTTATTTTCTTGAAAATGGAATTCTTAGAAAGGTGGTTTTTCTCTCTATGTAGGACAATTCTGCAGGCTACGCCAGTTTTATGGGATCTCATCAAAGAATTGACAAGATAAGTACATATCTTGGATCTTGCTATATGAAAGATTGGGAATGACATCCGCTTTACAATTGTCCATAAGCAAATGCTTCAAAAGTGGAATAGCTATTTTGATGTGAAACGTGTTCCTGCAATCAAGGGTACTTTCCCCTTCTTTAGCTTTCCCTCTAAGACTCTTTAAATCTTCTACAATTGGTTTATGAATATTATTGAAAGCCTACAATTTTAATGAATTTCTTGTGACATACTTCATTTGTTGTTATAATATATTTATTTATGAGCTTTTATTTTATAATTAAGTTAGTTAATTCTGGATGTATTGTGTGCTATGTTAAGATGATCACTACTAGAAAAATGGTCTTTACTGACGTTAGAATAGTGTCAGTAATTACTTTCACTGATACTTACTAATTGTGTCAGTAATCTGGCAGTCAGAAAAATAGTGACACTTGTAAGTGGTGTTAGTAATTACTATTACTACAGTATTATTATATTTATGACACCATGGTATTAGTAGTTATTGATATTTTATTAGTGTTTGTGATTACTATTACTATTGAATCACTGTTTAATTTATTTTAAAATAATAAAAATTTGAATTGGCTGTTGATTTATTGGTAAAATTAAAAGACACCACAAAATAACCACAAAAAAACTTGATATATATATATATTACAAAATCTTTAATTTCATATTTAAATATTATTAGTATATATTACAAATCCCAAATACTTCAATAAACAAGATATCCTGTTCTCGTAACTAAATAATCTTAAATACATAAGAATTTATACCATCCAATCAAATGCCTACTAATTGCGGCTACATTTAATAAATTTAGAAGCTAAATTGATAAGGATGACTGCCTTTCACTCTTTGATCATAAGTAGTGCATTTGTGTTATCACACAAGCAGTTTCTCTGTAATGTTGCTTTAGCTGAAAGCTCATGAAATAGGAAATTCTTGTCTTCTTGATTAGGCGACTTGGGAAGGGGATCCGTAAAGAGTAGCTGCTACCCTGGAAAGTGCTCCTGCCTAGTGATTTTGTGCGCCTATAATATTGAACTTGAGACAAGTCCTCTTACACACCTGTATGGCTATGAAAACGCATATATAATTGCTTTTGTGGAGCTTTGGACCGCCAAGATATGAACACAACCACAGTGCCATTTATTGCATAAAATATAAATGCCGCACTAACTTAACTAATTTTACAAATTTGGTGATGATACATTTAAGATTATGGTTTAAAAGAATAATTCAAAGACAGCGGTTTCAATTGCCAGATTAATGATTCTTTTATTTCTATTAAACATAAAAAAAGAAAGAAAAAGAAATGCAAAGAAGTAAGAGAGATAGAGGAATACGGGAACTGAGGTCTGCCACACAAACATCTTGAAGCATTTCAGGATCAGCAGCAGTAGTGTTCAAGATCACAGTAAAAGTGACAACAAAAAGTGTCAAAGCACTAGCAACAACAGCAGCAGCCATGATTACAAAAGTTCAATTATGATCTTGTTATTGCTGCAGGCAAATAGAAAGAAAGAATAAAGAAATGCTGAGAAATTAAAAAATTTTATCAGCTTATCCACTCCCTTCATCCTCGCCATTTTCTTTCTTCTCTCAACAATACCACTGCCGATGATGACAAGACCATCAACGACGACATGGTCATCGCCAAGTTATTATTTCATGATTTCTCTCTTACGCACTCATACATAGTTTCCATGTATTATGAAAAAAAGACACGTAAACTATTAGATTATCATTTTCTACTTGTGCTAATTGACATCACTGATCTCAGGCTTTCTTCCAAAACAAAATCAAAGCAGAAGAATCTCATCACAAAGAGTAAGTACACAGCAAAAGTAAGAATTTTTATTCAAAAAAGCTTAAGCCTTTTTCCATTTAATGTATATAATAAAAATAGAGGTACTTCGTTCTCAAAACAACAAGTCAATCAAAAGCTAACAACGTTTTTGCCCTAGTGAACCAGTTGCTTATCTTCTCCAATAACAGTTTGTTCATCCATTTGGAAGATCAGATAAGCAAGATCATAAAAGAAACACAAAACCTACAAAAATAGAAATCTTGTACGCATTAATATAGAACAATGACAAATCTACCAAAAATAATGAGGAGAGTGTAAATAGATGAAGAAGAAATGCAGGGAATTACCCTAAAGAGAAGGGGGAGATTTGGGTACCTTGTTAGCATATAATTTGCTAACCATATCAACTAATTAAAACGCACCCAACAATTCTCACAAGCATCTCATCAAACACTTTGTAGACACTATACCAGTCTCCAAACGTTATGAATGACTAACATAACTTTTACCATTCACATATCAACAAATCAAAACGTGGAAAAAAAATTCCAAAACCGTGTATTAGTTGAATAAAAATAAAAAAATTAGTAAACCTACTTAAAATTCAACCAAAAAAACCAAATTAATTTCTTACTAAATTCACATGTAAGTAGAGAATATTTAATAATTATTAATTATTTAGTTAATTCTCACCTTACTTAATTACCATGCCCATATCTACAACTGCTTCACCTAAGTGGTGCTTTTGCTTCTTCTTCTTTAAACAGCCTCCAATAACACTCTTTAACTTTGACCAAAGCATCCGTCCACGATCTTCGTCATTTTTCTCGATGACGAAGATTGGCATTAGGCACAAAAGTGGCTAGAATTTCACGGCCATGTGAGATTTTATTGGATTATAATAGAAAGATTTTAAGGTTAGGGATTGAAAAGAGGCGAGATTGAGAGAGAGAATTTGAGTTAGATCGAGAGCAGGCTTGACCGCAGGGGAGAGGAAGCGAAACCTGTATTGTTGAGCTGAGCCAGCGAGACGATGAAATGCAATGGGATGGATGGTAGAGGGCTGCTTGCGACCAAAAGCGATGATTCACTTCGGTTCTCTCTAGTCCAATCCATAGGGGAACATTCGAGCGATTGCCTTCGCGGATCCAAACACGCTTGCCGGTACGCTTTCCAGCTCGCAACGACTCAAATGGGCAGGTCTTCTTCATTTTCCTTTATCCTTCGGGTAGTTGAAGATAGGTGAGATTGAGAGGGAAAAATTGAGTTAGATAGTAAGAGATTGTGTTGGATTCTAACAGAAAGATAAGAGTGGAGTGGCTGACAAAAGAGTCGGGGTTGATAAGATGACGCAGTTAGATTAGAGTTTTGTGAATTTAATGAAGTTAGGGTTTTTTAGATTTGGGGAGTTTAGGAGGGACGAGAAAGATTAAAATTTGTCTAAATTAAAAGTTAAAAAATAAATGTTTGTTTAGTAGTTAGTTTTCTGCACTAGAAAATTTGAGATTTGGTCGTCCTGGTCTTTTTTTCGAACTTTAACGCTTGAGTACTAGAGGTCCTCGGTTCGAGTTCTATTTGGAACCTAATTAGAATTACTTTATTTTTATTACTGATACTTAATGTCAAAAATCTCTGATGTCTAAGTTACAGACACTATAGTATCAGTAATTTGTGATATTTTTATGTTAAACACGGAAAATGGTCCATATGTATAAACATACTGATACTTTTTAAAAAATTATCACAAATCAAGTGTCAGTAAAGACCATTTTTCTAGTAGTGGATGTTGCATACCAACTTGATGTTTGTGCCTTTGTTCTCATTTTGTGTTAATGGTAGGACTGATGTGAAAATAAATGGAGCTTATTCTCCTCTTTTATAGAGAAAGAACCAATAAAGGTAATTAAAATGGGACATGTTCCATCTTAGTGCTACCATCAAATAGGATCTTTAATTTTCTAGTTAGGTTGAGTACATAGAGTTTCTAAACAAAGGAAAAGTTGTTCAGTTTCAATGTTACTTATCTTCTTAATAGAACAAACTTTAGCAGGGAAACCACAAAATTGATCAAAGTGATCGCTAGTGATAAGCTTTAAAGATTTTGAGCATCTAAAGAGGTGACAATAACGTGCAAGTGATTACTAACATCTCAATGTTGTACCTCATCTTTGTGCTAGTATATGGATTTGTAGAAGCTTCTTTGAGGATACCGTAGAGATTGGGACTTCTAGAGATATTAACTTTAAGCTTGGACCCTTTTAATTTTTATCGTGCATGAGTTGGAAATAATACATATAGACTTGATAACTAATATTAGTAAAATATATATAGATTGCATATTTGTCATTGACATATGGACTACACTTCCTTTGTGTTTCTTACTAAAATAATAATGCATTGTTTTTGTAATAGGATGCATATGTTTCCAGTGCATATCAATGTCGTCATGCAAGAAGTAGTGCAAATTATGACCTTGACTTAGGTAAGCGTTTTTACTTGTAAAATTATCCTACATTATGCATCATATATTGGATGTTGATATTATTTTTGAAGAACGAATGATAGACCTGCAAATTATCTAAGAGTTTTAATGAAGAGAAAGCAGTTGTGCCAAAAGTGCTTTTGGTTATAGCCAATAAGAAATGGTGCTAGTTATAGCTAACAAGAAGTGCTTCTAGTTGAATATAGCTAACAAGAAGTGCTTAATTATGTATTCAATAGCTGAATATGGTCTTAATTTATCTTGTACATTTTTAATATATTATTGCTTCTATTGCAGACTATCATTTGATAAGATGTGTTGGAGGCTTCAAGATTCATACTCGTTTTTCATGGAACTTTATAATGTAGACTTGTTTATGTATTTGTGTACACTTTGAATTTTTTAATTGGAGACTCGTAGACTGATGCCAACATATCATTTTTAATATATACTTTAAATTTTTATTGATGGTATCATGACAATTAATTTTAGTATTTTAATATTGAAACTTTGGTTTTAATTGACAAATATTGAAAAATAGGTAAAATTAAGAATTTCTAATTTGCGACTACCTCTGACCCGTCACAAAGCGCATGTTTAAGCATTCATCCCTCATTATTTTATGCGATCGATTGGTACTTTTGTTGATGACGTTTCCACCTTTTGTAGCCGCACTTTGGTCACAAAAGACTCTTCGTAACTCCGAAACTACCGTTACAAAGAATTTACAACGCCCACGCATGTATCCCTCTCTGCCGCTAAGCCATCACAAAAGGTCATATGTGACGGCAAAGTAGCTGTCACATAAACCACTTTTCTTTTTTCTTTTTTTGTGATGGTGATAAAATGTTAATATTAATAAATCAAATTTTTGAACCTTGAATTTTAGTCAATGCATGAAAATATATAGTTAAACCTCGAATTTTAATAAACCTATTAGAGTGCAATTTATGCACTAGTTTTGCATTGTTTACTTTCTTTAATATTGATGTTTTGCTCTTAATAATAGTGATTTACTTGTGTTTTATTTTTGTAGGTGAATTATATTGATTGGTGCTAAAATTGAGCTGCAAAATGATGTTTGAGGATGATTGTTTTCCTGGAGAAATTATGAGCTTCAAAAGAACTTTGTTGATAAGGCGTGGGCGCGTGCTGTCAACTAAAGACCTGTAGTTTTTATTTTAACGTGTTTGATATTTTTGGTTATTTTTGTACTTTTGAATTTAATATTTAGATAATATTTTAGATATCAGTATTTTATTTTTGGAAAAGCTAGAAAAGAAAAGGGATGTGAAAAACAAAGGGAGTAGATTTTCCAAGGGGGAAGAAAAAGAAACCCTAGATCTAAATTTTTCTCTTCTCTCTATGAAGAACTAAACCTATTATTCTGGTTGAAGGTTAATAAAGATTTAGTTCATCATTACTGCGAGATCTTTCTTATGCTTTAATTGTTTTATTGCTTTTTGGGTATTTGTTTATTCTCTAAATTATTGTCATGATTATGTTTGTTAATTAGATAATTGGCTACTATTTAATTATCAACTTAATCTATTGTCAATTAAAAGATTCATCGTATGAAGATTTTAATATTTGTGAAAAATAGTATAGCAGTACGTTGTGTTGTGAGAATAAACAATCTAATTTGAATAAACCGTTGTGTTGTGAGAATAAACAATCTAATTTAAATAAACCATCGTATTTGTTTGTTAATTAGGATTTGCGTTTCTTTGGTTTTTCAGGTTATCAAATGATTAAATCTTATGATCGTATCTAGGGTTGTCTATTGATTAGGGAAATAACCAATGGTCACACTTTGGTTATCGACTAGTTAAGGAGAGATTGACTATTAGAAGATCTCAGTAGTTATAACTGGTCTATTTGTAAGTAGTAATGATTTATATTTGAATCAATGATTAGTAGTCGAATCAAGCTGAATTAATTCCTTCAACCAGAGCTTTTCCCAATTTGAATTACAATTTGAATTTGCATTTTTTTAATTTAATTTGATTTTATTATTGTCAACAATCCCCCCATTTTGCATTTTACATTTTAAAAGGATTTAAATAATTACCGATCTCTGTGGACACGATCCTGCTCAATTACTATACACAATTTATTTAGAGTAGGTTTATTTTTGTTGGCTTCGACAACCACCAAATTTTATTGCCGTTGTTGGGGAGTGGTGTCGTTTATTTGTTATCCTTTTAACGTTTTACTTAGTGTATGGTGCTTTCTTCTTGTACATGTATGCTTTCGTTTGATCTTGAAATTGAGAAGACAGTTAGCCAGCTGAGACAGTAAATGAAGTGAGCTAAGCAATGGTCCTTGTCACCTTTGCTTTCTTAAACAAATACGGTGCCTGATTTAGTTGAATCATCTAGCGATTCAAAAGAACAAGTGATGGATAGAGCTACACCTATAGAAAGAACTCTTAGAGAGTTAGCTTAACCAGACTTGAATCAGCAACCACTCTGCATTCAATATGTAGACTTAGAGGTAAATTTTGAATTAAAGTCTGGTCTTATTCATTTGTTACCCAAGTTTTATGGTTTTGCAGGTGAAGATCGTCGTAAACATCTCAATGAGTTTCATGTTGCGTGTTCAAGTATGAGGCCACAAGGCGTGACCGAAGAGCAAATTAAGCTGCGTGCTTTTCCTTTCTCTTTAGATGGGTTAGCTAAAGACTGGTTGTACAACTTGCCTCCTGGATCGATTACAATGTGGAATGGTTTGAAGAAGCAGTTCCTCGAGAAGTACTTTCCTGCTTTAAGAGCTGCCAACATTAGAAAAGACATTTATGGGATCAGGCAACTTCTTGGGGAGACTTTGTATGAGTATTGGGAGTGATTCAAACAATTATGTGCTAGCTGTCCTCAACATCAGATTTATGATCAACTTCTTATTCAATACTTTTACCAAGGACTGTCATTGATGGATATGAGTATGATAGATGCTGCTAGTGGAGGTGTGTTAGTGAACAAGACCTCTACTCAAGTAAGGGAGTTGAACTCAAATATGGCTGCCAATGCACAACAGTTTGGCAGTAGGCAAGATCTCACTTCAAGGAAGGTGAATGAGGTAAATATATCTTCTATTGAACAACGTTTAAATAAACTTACTTCTCTTTCGAAAAAGTTTGATGTAGGTAATGTGCAACAGGTGAAGACTTGTGACATTTGTTCCAATATGGGTCATTGAACTAATATGTATCCGACACTTCAAGAAGAACCCGTTGAACAAGCCAATGCAGTTGAAGAATTTCTAGGCATGCCTCAGAGGAGGTATGATTCTTATGCACAAATATACAATCCGGGATGGAAGAATCATCCCAACTTTAGTTATGGAGTTAGGCAGTCAGAATTCCCACAACAATACCCACTAAGACAACCAGCCCCTCCAAAGTCAAATTTCAAGTCAAGTATATCTCTTGAAGAAATTGTTAAATCACTTGCGACTAACACTTAACAATTTCAGCAGGCAACTACAACAAACATTTAGAATTTGGAGAACCAAATGAGTCAATTGCCGACTATAATGAGCCCCTGGAGTCTCAAGTATCAAGGAGATTGCCTTCACAATATGAGGTGAATTCAAAGAAAAACACTAGTATTATTATCCTTATAAGTGAGAAGGGGTTGCAAGAGCCTAATAAGAAAGTGACAAAGCATGTAGAAGATGAGCTTGAGAAGAATGAATTGATGCCTAAATCTCAAGATGCGTAACCCACCAGAGTGAAACCCCTACCTGGGGTGATACCTCCTCATTTTCTAAGCTGATTTACAAAATCCAAGAAGGAGGAACAAGAGAAAGATATTCTTGAGATATTTCGCAAGGTTGAGGTAAATATTCCTTTATTAAAAGCTATAAAACAAAGACCTCGATATGCTAAATTTCTTAAAGAACTGTACACTTCCAAGAGAAAATTAAGAGGAGATGAAAGAGTTCACATGGGGGAGAATCTTTTAGCAGTTCTCCAAAAGAAACTACCTCACAAGTACAAGGATCCAGGTATGTTTACTATTCCTTGCAAAATTGGTAGTGTTAGAGCTGAGAAGGCTATGTTAGATCTAGGAGCTTTTATTAATGTTATGCCTCGTTCCATTTATTCATCTTTGAATATTGGTCCATTAAAAGAAATTGGCGTGATAATTCAACTAGCTGATAGGTCTAATGACTATCCTGATAGGGTATTAGAAAATGTCTTAGTACAAGTTAATGAGTTAGTTTTTCCTGCTAATTTTTATGTACTAGATATGAAAGATGATAACTCTTCTAATTCTATCTCAATTTTGCTAGGAAAACCTTTTCTTAAGACTGCTAGGTTTAAAATGGATGTACATAAAGGGACTCTCACTATAGAGTTTGATGGAGAAGTTATAGAGTTCAATATAAATGATGCCATGAAATATCCTAGTGAGGAATATTCAGTATTTTCTGTGGATGTTATTAACCCTATAGTGTAGGAAGTTTTTTATTTGGATGTTGAAGATTCATTGGTAGCTGCTTTAAATAATAGTTTGGGCCTCAAAGGATTGCAAAATGATGAAAATGAGTTTTTTTTTTTAAATTATGTATTGCAAGATACAATTTATGAATTAAATTCTTTGAGAAATTTAACTCATCATATGTCTTATATTGAATTACCTTCATCCCATGCAAAACTTCTTCCATCTATTTTGCAGGCACCGAACATAAAGCTTAAATAATTGCTGAGTCATCTAAAGTACATGTTTCTAGGAGATGGTGAGACACTTTCGGTGATTATTTCTTCAAAGCTTAGTACTTTAGAGGAAGAAAAGCTTATTAGAGTGTTGAAGGATTATAAAAGGCTATTGGGTGGACAATTACTAATATTAAAGGGATAAGTCCGTCCACGTGCATGCATAAAATACTGCTGAAGGAAGATGTCAAGCCTTCGATTCAAGCTCAACGCCGTTTGAATCCACTCATAATGAAAGTAGTAAAGAAAGAAATTCTGAAACTTCTTGATGTAGGTATAATCTATCCAATTTCGGATAGCAAATGGGTAAGTCTGGTACAAGTGATATCAAAGAAAACTGGTCTAACAATTGTTGAGAATTCTTATGGTGAGTTAGTACCCACCCGAGTTCAGAATGGGTGGAGAGTTTGTATTAATTTTAGAAAGCTTAATTCACTCACTAGGAAGGATAATTTTCTTATTTCTTTTATTGATCAGATGCTTGAAAGGTTGGTAGGAAAATCTCACTTTTATTGTCTTGATGGCTATTCAGGTTTTCATCAGATACTAGTTGCACATGAGAATCAGGAGAATATTACTTTCACATGTCCTTTTGGAACCTTTGCGTACCGACGTATGCCATTTGGTCTTCGTAACGCTCCCGCCACTTTTCAGAGGTGCTTGGTCAGTATTTTTTCAGACTATGTAGAGAACATTATAAAGTTATTTATGGACGATTTTATAGTCTATGCTAATTCTTTTGATGATTGTCTCTATAATATGAAGAAAGTGCTTGAAAGATGCATTAAAACAAATCTTGTCTTGAATTATGAAAAATGTCATTTTATGGTAGATCAAGGCATTATTTTAGGTCATGAAGTCTCTACTAGAGGAATTGAGGTAGATAAAGTTACGATAGATGTTATTAAATCTTTAGCCTATCCCATATGTGTGCGGTAAGTTCATTTTTTTCCTTGGTCACGCGGGTTTCTATCGACGTTTTATCAAGGATTTTTTGAAGATAACTCAGCCTTTATGCAAGTTGCTTAAGAAAGATGTGACGTTTGATTTTAGTTAAGCATGCAAGGTAGCATTTGATAAGCTCAAGGAATTATTGACTTTAGCTCCAATTATACAGCCACCTGATTGGAGCCTCCCTTTTGAAATAATGTACGACACCAATAACTATATTGTTGGTGCTGTTCTCGGACAAAGGGTTAGAAGAGTTGCTCATGTGATATATTACGCATCAAGGACACGTGATAGTACATAGTGCAATTACTCAACAACGGAAAAAGAACTTTTGACTATTGTTTTTGCTTTAGAAAAATTATGTTCATATTTATTGGGTACTAAAGTGATTGTTTTTTTTTTTTTATCAAAACCGAGACTCATCTGCTAGATTCTATTACTTCAAGAGTTCAACTTGGAGATCCATGACAAGAAAGGAACAAAAAACTTGGTTGCAGACCACCTTAGTAGATTGACCACGAGTGGAGAAGCAGCACCTTTAAAGGATGATTTTCTAGATGAGCATCTCTTTATAACTCAAGGTATGGTCCCTTGGTATGCTGACATTGTCAATTACTTAGTTACAAGAACACTACTTAGTGATATAATGAGGGCTCAAAAAGATAAGATTAATAGCGATGCTAAGTATAATGTTTGGGATGACCCTTACTTGTGGAAACATTGCTTTGACCAAGTCATCAGAAGGTGCGTATCTGAATTTGAAATTCCTTATATTCTTCAGTTTTGTCACTCATATGTATGTGGTGGTCATTTTGGTCCCAAAAGGACAGCATCTAAAGTGCTAGAATATGGTCTATTTTGGCCTACTTTATTTCGTGATTCATATATGTTTTGTAAGTCGTGTGAGAATTGTCAAAAAACTGGCAATTTAAGTCATAAGAATCAAATGCCACTTACCCCTATTCTTGTGTGTGAAATATTCGATGTGTGGGGCATTGATTTTATGGGACCTTTTTCCTCATCTTTTGGCAATGCTTACATTCTTTTAGCAGTGGATTACATTTTTTAAGTGGGGATAGACTAAGTCCACTTGGACTAACAATACTAAAGTTGTTGTAGATTTTGTCAAGTTTAATATTTTTGTTAGGTTTGGTGTATCGAGAGTGGTGATAAGTGATAGAGGCACTCATTTGCATAATCGGGTAGTGGAGGCTTTGTTCAAGAGATATCTGTTACCCACCGAGTGTCTACCGCCTATCATCTACAGACAAGTGGACAAGCTGAGATATCAAACAGAGAATTCAAGTCTATTCTTGAAAAGACGGTTAGTCCAAATTGAAAGGATTGGAGCTTACGATTAAATGATGCATTGTGGGCGTATTGCACCGCGTACAAAATTGCTATAGGTACGTCTCCTTATCGTTTAGTATTTGGTAAGTCTTGTCATTTACCTATAGAGCTTGAGTATAGAGCATACTGGGCAGTTAAGCAATGCAATATGCGGATGGATGAAGCGGGAAAGCATGGGAAGTTGTAACTGCAAGAGTTGGAGGAGACTAGAAACGAATCCTATGAGCGTTCGCAATTTTACAAGGAAAACATGAAGACATTTCATGACAGAATGATTTTGAGAAAGGAGTTCTTTGTTGGCCAAAAATTTCTTCCTTTTCATTATAAGCTTAAACTTTTTCCTAGTAAATTACATTCTCGCTGGGTTGGAACTTGTATTGTTACTAATATTTTTTCTCATGGTGCAGTTGAGATTCAGAGTTCGACCTTTGAAAAGTTTTTAAGGTTAATAGTTATCGCTTAAAATCTTTATATGAAGGTTTTTCGCTAAATATTGTGGAGGAAATGGCTTTTGAGAGTTCCATTTATGGAGATTGATGCATGAATGTGTCTAGCCAATGACTTAAAACAAAGGCGCTTTTTGGGAGGCAACCTAAATGATTTATTTATTTTAATTTTTGTTATATCTTTTGTTTTTAATTTTGATTCAGATTGTTTAAATATTGTTTTTGCTTATTTTGGCCAGAAGAAAATTTTTAGTTAGGCGTGTCCACGTTTTAACTAATAAGTATTTCTATAATTTTAAAGTAAAATGGTTTTAAGGCCTGCCCATATACTTATTAAAAAAGTGCTTCTATAATTTTTGGTGTCTCAAGTGTCTCTTTTAGTTTTTAGTTTATAATTTTTTTGAAAAAAAAATCTAACGCATGAGTGTTTTGCCACGTCGCTAATGCCGCCTCTCTCACCAGCTCCTCACTCTAGCCGCGCGTCTGCCTCAGCCCAGCGACCAGCAGCCGCGTCTCCAGCATCCCAGCCGCGTGTCTCCAAGCATCCACGCTGCATCCTGTGTCCCTAGCCACGCAACCAGCCCACGTCTCTAGCAACCCAGAGCCTCCAGCGCTTACCAGCAATCCCCAGCTGAACCAGTGTTTCCAGAGCGCTGCAATCAGTTTCTAGTACATTCTAGCTGCGCCCAACAACCCGCACAACCTCACTCTCCTCTGTTCAAAGGATTGCCGCTTTTCACATTGAAACAAAACCCATTAGTGAAATTACTGTAACAATACTGAAGAGGAAAGCATTAACTTCCAAGTCATTAGCGTCTAAAAAGAAACTCGTTGCAAAGAAATTCAAGATTGCCGCTCCCACTACGGTCTCATGGAACACAATTTAAAATTCATGCCAAGTCGTTAGACAAAGATCGAAACATGGAAAAGGCATGAGTGATTTGCCACTTGCTGAATTCAATCTCGGAAGGTGCCTTACATTCACGACTCAACAAGAGAAAGAAATTTACATAAATATTTCCAAGCGAAAAATACTTTCAGCTAAGTATATTCATTACCCGACTCTTGAAAAATTGAATATTAAGGATAATTTTAATTCTTTGATAGATAAGATTGGTTTGCGTAAGTTTGTTGATATTGAATGTTTGGGTTATGTTGAGAGTTGATTAGGGAGTTCTATGTTGTTGTGCAAATTTTATTGAACTCGCAAGTGCACAAATCTATTGTAAAATAGATTAATGGTGACGAGTGTCGATCCCACGAGGAGGTGGATTTTAATTGTGTGTAGAATTAATTTTGTATGAAGGTGGTTGGATTTGTGGTGAAAATGATTTGTATTATCCTAAAATTCGAATTAAAATGGCAAGAATAAATTGCAGTGAAAATCTATTAAATTGACGTACTTGAGTATCTGGATCCGTATCAACATGCATCATGGGCTAAATATTCGTTATTAATGCCAATTAAATCATGAGGGGGGAATCAACACCTCATGAACCACACTCTAATCAATATGGTGCTAAGGGCTTATCGTGTCAAATAATAATAACCTTATACTAGGGAGCCGGTGAAACCAGAGCGGTATCTAGACAAGATTATTATTATTTGTTGACGAGAAGTCAAAATATCCACAAAAACTAGAGGGGAAGAGCAAATAAATTCACCAAATAAAACCCATGACACACGTTGAAAATTCACTTTCAACCCAAACTTGAAAGAAAATTAGCTACTCATAATTAAACTAGGGGCAAAATGAAAATTTATTAAAATATGTAGAAAATACAAGATGGAGAAGGAATTACAGAAAATGGACTCCAAAAATAGATTCAGAGATGCTAAATTAAAGGGGAGATGTCCCTTTTTTATAGATACATTGAGTAAATCATGGCCATCGGATTAAAAACAATTTGGACGCTCAGGATTGCGCCACGTCATCGGTCAACAGTATGCGGTTTGAACAGTGACACCGTTTGACCACGCGGTTTGAACAGTGACACAGTTCAAACAGTAACACGATTTGGTTGAAAATAATCCCATGTATTGCATGTACCGTACGCGCGTTTTTTGGTCCACTAATATGCTGTCACGTCACCATCAACAGCATATAAGAATTTTAGTCCAACATGATCATGACATCTCATCAGTCAATGTCACATTATCGGTCAATGCCACGTCATCGATCCGTCTATGTGAACAGTGTCGTGAACAGTACCGTAGACAGTACCGTACATGTGAATAGTACCATACATGTAAACATTACTATTTTTCCTTTTATTCTCCTCCTAAGGTTTTCAACCGTCCTGAGTGCAAAAGTGATGTCTGTTTTGCTTTTTGATCTCTCGTTTATGGTGAAATAACTATAATGCCCCTAAAATACATAAAATACTTAATTAAAATAAAACACACATAATTAAATTACAAGAAGCTTAAATATATAAAAGTAAGGGTTGTTTGTAAGACTTAAACACTACTAGAAAAATGGGCTTTACTGACACTTCGTTACTGACACTTTGCAAAAAGTGTCAGTACTTATGTACATATGCACCATTTTCTGCTTTTGACAAATAGAAATCAGAGATTAATGATACTAGGGTGTTAGTAAACTAAACATAAAAAATCATTAACACTAAAGTATCAATGATAAAAAAAATTCATAAAAATTTTGTTTTAGCTCCAACTCGACCTTGAGAGCTCTAAGATTTAAAGCTTTAATGTTTGGAGCACATACCATCAAATCTCGATGAGTCAAAGTCATAATAATATTTAAATTATTAAAAAATGAAAATATAAAAAATAACAACATAAAACACACTTGTTTTCCCCATCTAGACTATATCGACTGTCTTTATCTTGCTTTCATCGTTCACTTTCGCTTTCATTTTTCTCTTCTCGATCTCTTCTGTTTTGCACTATCCATTTACAAATTAAATTCAATTAATTTAGATAGATAATGAAAAGCTAAAACTCTGTTTCGTTTTTCCATTTTCCCCAAATTGAACACAAACCAAAACCCTAATCGCTTGTTATCGAAGGGGTTTTTCTCCAACTTAACCATCCAGTGCCTATACTAGGCAAGCAAGTAAAAGCCATCGACAAGGGGTGAAGTGGCACCATCAGTTCGGTATTCAGGTAATCTCATTCTCCCTAACAAGTTAAGTCCAGAGAAAGAACTGTAGAGGAGGTTATTAGCTGGTAATGGCAGAATATTTTATTTTTTATGCAATTTAATTATTGGGTTTGTTTTAATTTTGCTTATGAATAATATTTTTGAATTTTTATTTTTGGGTTGTTTCAGATATTCAGAAATTGAACAGTCGTGCAACCTTGGTGGGTTTTGTTTTCCAAATCTTTTTTTTCTTTTATTTATTCGTAACTTGAAATTTTTGTTCTTATTTTGCTATATCTTCACTCACATGCAGTCAAAAAATACAGGCATTTTAAATGGTGCATTACTTAAACTCAAAACACTTGCTGCTGTGACTGTTTTTTCTGCCACATTTGAGGTCAATTTCAAACTTTTGTGCATGTGATTTACTGTCATTGTTATTTAAAACTAAGAATGTGTATTTTTTTTTAGTTTCTGAAATAAACTGTTAGCTCCATTTCTTAACTTTGAGCAATAAGTTAGTTGATTTTGAATATACTAAAATATGAAATTTGATTTTAGCTTTTGCCTTTGTGATTAGGAGATGATTGTTTGGGTGTTATATAGGCTGAATGACTGTGTATTTAGTGGTTACAAACTATTTACATCTCTGTTTCATGTAAAGAGAGGCAAATTTTGTTACATAATCCTACTTGTTTATTTATTCTGTTTTGGTTGGACGATTTGTAATAGAGACAATGACTATAATATGAATTAAATAAGTTCGTGGTTGTGAGTATTTTGAGATTGTATAAAGTTGATGATTTGTGTTTGATTCAATAAAGAAATGCTAGTTTTAAAGTAGTTCTGCATGTTGTATGAGGTTAAGAAAACAATGAAAGTGTGATGGGTGTCGAAGCCAACAAAAATAAATTGCTACTCTAAATAAATTGTGTATAGTGATTGAGCAGGGTCGTGTCCACAGAGATCGGTAATTATTTAAATCCTTTTGAAACGTAAAACGTAAAATGGGGGAATTGTTGACAAAAATAAAAATCAAATTAAAAATAACAAGAATGCAAATTAAAGTTGTAATTCAAATTGGAGAAAGCTCTGGTTGAAGGAATTAACTCAGCTTGATTCGACTACTGATTATTGATTCAAATATAGATTATTATTACTTATGAATAGACCAGTTATAGCTACTGAGACTCTCTAATAGCCAATCTCTCCTTAACTAGTCGATAACTAAGGTACGACCGTTGGTTATTTCCCTAATCAATAGACAACTCTAGATACGATCATAAGATTTAATCAATTGACAGTATGAAAATCCAGAGAGACCCAAATCCTAATCAACACATATGATGATTCATTTAAATTAGATTGTTTATTCTCACAACACAACTCTCTGCTATGTTATTTTTCACAAACATTAAATTTTTCATACGATGAATCCTTTAATTGACAATAGATTAAGTTGATAATTAAATAGTGGCCAATTACCTAATTAACAAACATAATCATGAAAATAATTCAGAGAATAAACAAATACCCAAAAAGTAATAAAACAATTAAAGCACAAGAAAGATCTCACAGTAGTGATGAATCAAAGTTTCATTATCCTTCAACCAGAAAAATAAGTTTAGTTCTTCATAGAGAGAAGAGAAAAATTAGATCTAGGGTTTCTTTCTTTTTCTCCAATCCAAATCCCCCTTTTTCACAATAGATTCCTCTCTTAAATACTCTCTCCCTCTCTTCTCCTCTAGAATTCTATTTAAAATAAAATACTAATATCTGAAATATAATATCTGAAATATTAAATTCGTAATTATAAAAATAATCAAAAATACAAAACACGTTAAATTAAAAACTGCAGGTCCGTAGTTGACAGCACGCGCCCACGTCTTATTAACAAAGTTCTTATGACGCTCATAATTTCTCCAAGAGAGCAATCATCTTTAAACATCATCTTATAGCTCAATATTATCACAAAACAATAGAATTGCACCTACAAAAATAAAACACAAGTAAATCATTATTATTAAGTGCAAAACATCGATATTAAGGGAAGTAAACAATGCAAAACTAGTGCATAAATTGCACTCTAACAAAGTGCTAGGCTTAGAGTATGAAAAAATACATGCATGTCCAAATGACTGCATTTTGTATAGGAATAAATTTGCTAATCTTGCTGAATGCCCAAATTGTGGAGCATCTAGGTATTAAAAAAAAAGATAGCTCAACAAAATTTAGGAAATGGGTTCCTAAAAAGGTATTATGGTATTTTCCACCTATTCCTAGGTTGAAAAGATTGTTTCAATCACCACAAACAGCTCAAAATTTAACATGGCATACTAATAAAAGAATTAGAGATGGCAAACTTCGCCACCCAGTAGACTCACCAGCCTGCCAACTAATTGACAATAAGTGGCCAAAATTTGCAGAAGAACCTAAAAATCTCCGTTTAGCTCTCTCAATTGATGGGGTTAACCCACATAGTACACTTAGCACTATTTTTAGTTGTTGGCCTGTTATATTAATAACATACAATCTTCCTCTATGGTTGTGTATGAAGAGAAAGTTTTTGATGTTGTCACTTTTGATATCTAGCCCTAAACAACCTTGAAATGATCTAGATGTATACTTAGCACCTTTGATTGAGGACTTAAAAACTCTATGGGATGTAGGTATTGATGTTTATGATTCTTATAGAAAAGAAACCTTTAATTTACGGGCTGTCTTGATGTGGACAATTAGTGACTTTCCAGCATACGAAAACCTCTCTGGTTGTACTGTTAAGGGCTATTATGCTTGCCCAATTTATCGGATAGACACTTTTGCATGTTGGCTGCCACACAGTAGGAAAATGTCATATATGGGCCATCGTCACTTTCTACCACTCGGTCACCTATTTCGGAAACTAAAAAAGGATTTTAATGGGAAGCAAGAGTGGAATGAGCCTCCTAAAACTTTGTCTGGTGAGGAAATCTTTAATATGGTGGAAGATATAGATATTAAGTTCGGAAAAAAGAAGGCCAAAAAGTGGAAACATGATGGCGGTGGCGGCGGTGGTGGTGATGAGAATATAACTGAAAAATTGTACAAAAAAAAATCAATATTTTTTTAGTTAGATTATTGGAAGCATTTATTAGTTCGCCATCAATTAGATGTGATGCACTTTGAAAAAAATGTGTGCGAAAACATATATGGCACATTACTTAATCAACCAGGCAAAACAAAAGATGGGATTAATGCTAGAAAAGATCTTGAGTCTTTGAAGATTATGGGAAAACTAGTTCTTGATAAAACAAATAAAAAAAACAAAGTCCTACCTCCAGCTCCTTATACTTTAACTAAAAAAGAAAAAAAAACAGTTTTGTGAAACCTTGTTGAGTGTGAAAGTCCCTGATGGGTATTCTTCCAATGTCCAAAACCTTGTTTCAATAGATGATTATCGGCTTCAAGGCCTTAAGTCCTATGACTGTCATACTTTGATGCAACAATTTCTACCACTAGCCATTCGAAACTGTTTGCCTATAAATGTGAGAAGGGCCATAATCAGGATGTGCTTATTTTTTAATTCATTGTGCTGTAAAGTGGTAAATCCTAATACTCTTGACAAATTGTAAGAGAAACTTGTAGAAAGTTATATTGCAAAAGAAGCACTTGCATTTTGTGCTGAGTACCTCTCAAATTGTGATGTTATTGGGCTGCCTACTGGTTGTCCAACTGATTTATGTATCGAAAAACCTTTGGGAGGTGCAAATATAAAGGTGGTTGATGATCCTTTGTTGGCACAAGCACACCGGTGTGTTCTAATGAACACCCCTGAAATCCAAATATATATTGAGTAAGTTGTTAATTTTTCCAAAAAAAATTACTATTGTATTATTATATTAATATACTAGTTTTTAAATCTTAATATGTCTCACTGTAGGGAGCATATGCATTATTTAGCATCAAGAAACCCCTATAAGGCAAAAACAAATCTGTGGTTGCAAAATGAACACATACAAACATTTTCTGGTTGGTTACAAGCAAATGTTAGAATTACTTAACTAAATACAATATAGGATATAAACTTAACAAGATTTTTCTACATGTTACTAATTGCTGTACTTGTTAAATTAATTTATATGTGGCACATGATAAAGCAAATAATGTGTCGATTGACGAAATAGTGTGCTGGTTGGCAAACAAACCATGGTCAAGCGTGGTGGCCTTCTCTGGCTATGAGATAAATGGCTTTAATTTTACAACGAGGGACCGTGACTGTAATCATGTGACCCAAAATAGTGGTGTTAGCGTTGTTGCTAACACTCTACAGATTTCAAGCTCAAAAGATAAAAGTCCTCATTTTGGAGACATGACGTTTTATGGAGTTATTGATGAGATTTGGCAGCTTAATTATCTAATGGTTAAAAAAACACTTTTCAAGTGTGATTGGGTAGATGATAGAGGGGTTTGGACTGACAATTTAGGTTTCACTGTAGTTGATTTAAATCAGATTGGCCATAAATCTGATTGCTTTATTCTGGCTTGTCATGCAAAGCAAGTATTTTATGTAAAAGACCAGCACCAATTTTTAGAGTTTTCCAGTAAGTGATTTATTTATTTCGTTATATGTTATTGCTCTTGTATTAACTTATTAATGTAAATGATATACTTTTTTATTTTAATCATTTTCAGGATTGTAAGAGATGGCTGACGATGTTAGTCATGAAGAAAAGAAAACAAAAAAAAAGGTTTACAAAAATAAGAAGTTAGTCATGAAGCTGCAATTGAGTACAATTCTTATGGTGTTCCAGTTGGAAAGGGAAAAAAATGATCTTAGGAGTTACATTGGAGTCATTGTATGTGAAACAATTTCAATTTTACTTGATGATTGGAGGCGTGTGCCACTAGAGATGAAGGAAACTTTGGGGGTTCATTTTCAGGTTTGTTTTCTTGTTTCATAGTATGTTTAAAGATTTTATATAACTTCCTGATTTTTTTAAAGTTGTTTCTAATCCATGTTATTGGTTTACAGAAAAAATTCAAATTGAGCTTGAAATGCAAAAGCCAAGTATTAAAGTGGATGGGGGTTGCATCAAGAAACTATCGATGTGAACTGGCAACTGAATTTGTTCTACCTAGCAAGGATGATCGAAAGTCACTAAGGTTGCCTCCTATTAAATATCCAAGCATTAAAAAAGAAGATTGAAAACTTTTTGTTGACAAAGTTTTGTTTGAACAATTTTAGGTGTGTTGTTTGTTAAAATTACCTGATTTAATTGTTGGTAGTTACTAATAATCAGTGGTAACTTTTTGTTCTTCATATAAATTGTTTGTGTAGGAAAAAAGTAAGAAGGCAAAAGACAAAAGAGCAAAGAATGTCTACAACCATCGCTTGGGTAGCACAGGATATGGTGGCATGTTGTATATAAAAGTAAGTATGGTAATATGGAGTAATTACAGTAACATAAGTAATCTAATGCGTATAATATAATAGAATCAATTATTTATGTTTTATGTCACCTAGTAACAGAAAAGGAGAGTGGAGTTTCTGAGCGGGAGATTGATCGCAGTGAAGCTTGGTTAATGGCACGATCAAATCAAGATGGCAAATATGCTTCTGATGTGACGCCAGTTGCTGAGAAAATAGTAAGTCACTTGTATACTTAATTCTTATGAATTTTCTTTATAATATGTGTGTGTGGGGGTAGATATTTAGGTACTTATATACTGCTTTTTGTAATAATTGTATGGCAACATTTACAATTGACAGAAACTCAGTAAGATTTCATCAGAACTTATTTCTTTGCATATAAAAAGGTTAAAACTTGTGTGAGGTGTTGTCGTGTAATATTTTCTGGAGTTTTAATTTGAACTGTATATAGATTTGCTCTTTGTTAAAGATTCAATAAGGATATTAGTTTAGTTTAGCTGATGTCTTGCACTCGTAATTGCGGATTTACAATATTTTTTTTTTTTTTTGCAGGATGAGCTGAAAAGTCAGGTTGAATAAGGAACATTCCAATCACAAGGGTCACATGACATTCTAGGTGAAGCTCTTCAGAAGCAGCCAAATGGAAGCAGGGTGCAAGGAGTCGGGCAATTCGTTACCCCATCTATGTACTTTCATGTCCCTGATGCCACTGAGTTAGCAAGAGAAAGAAAGATGTATCAAGAGAGTTTCCAATTCATGTCTGCTCAATTAGAACGAATGAATGCAAGGTTAAATGCGTACAGCAATACTGAAGTTGAAAGTTCTAACTTTCCTAAGCCCAAAACTTCCACTGGTGTTCAGATTGACAATGATCAACAATCCCCTGAAACTCTTGGAAAAAGAAAGGTATATGGCCTGTTACATGTCATTATTTTATTTTCATTTGTATATGCATGTATTACTACTAATGGTATGTATTTTGATTATTGCATAGGTTGATTTCCCATCGGGTAAGTCGGCTCCAAAATCTGTGAAGAGTAAAATCAAGGACAGTCCCACCACAGTTTCCCAAGCAACTCCTCAACAAACCCCCGAAAAAGTAGAGTGTGAAATTACTGCAAAGCCCATACCGAGAAGATCTCCTCGACTAACTCGTAAAGTACTAGATATGCAGTTCTCCTGTCATGACAAAGTACCCAACAAAGAACCACCAGTCATCAGACCAGCATAAGTAGCCAACAAAGAACCACCGGTCATCAGACCAGCAAAAGTAGCCAATAAAGAACCCAGAGTCATCAGACCAGCAGAAGTAGCCAAAAAAGATCCCTGAGTCATCAGACCAGCAGTAAAAGACCTCAATGTACGTGTGAAGAATACACGGGCAGCAGCACGATCAAGAAAGAATGACAGGAGTGAATATATGAACATGTTTACCATGTTCATTGAGAATTCTTTACCTCGGTTGATTAGGATTCGGCATGACACAGCAACCTTTGGTGAAATTTGGGAAACATACTTGGACAAAATGATTTGTGCTGAAATCATCGAGTTTAAAGAGGTCTCAAACTGCATCATTAACATATGGATCAAGTACGGTAAATCATAACTTATGTTTTAGTAAACTTGGCCCTATTATTTTGTTTCCTATATTCAAACTTACTTCGTTATATATATTTGTTTCCTCTTAGACACCTGTATGAGGAGATGAAGAGCAATGGAAGTGCTAAACCAGTTCAGCTTGGGCTTTTTGGGAAGCTATATCCAAGGGTCAACTTCAAAGACAAGACTCAATACATTTCAAAACTGTTAGGCTTGGCAGAATTGGGACAAGTCATCGTATTCCCGTATAACCCTGGGTATAACCTTTTTCATTTGCTAGTTATATTCTTTAATTTGTAGATTAATCACGAAGTTAAAAAATTTTACTTGTAATTCATGTGTGAGAATAATTTTTACTTTGTTTAGTGCCCACTGGGTGTTATTGGCAATTGATATGGTGAGACGTACAACCTATTACCTTGATCCTTTGGAAGGTAGTCCTGATGAAGAGCTAATGCAGATTGTCAATCAGTTAAGTTTGTTATTTGCATCTTTGATCATGCTATTTTATTTTTATGTCTTATGGTAATTAATTGCTAACGTTAGCTATGTCTCTTAATTGCAGGGGGGTTCGAATACATCAGAGTTTAAATTCTGATACAAAGGCCAATGTTTAATGGATACCTATCAAGGTAAAAATTAGACAAACCTAATTAATTATTGTTAACGTACAATAAAAAAATTAATGTAATTTTGATCTTGTAGTGTCCGAGGTAGATATCATCATAAATGTGAACGTTCTAAAAAATAATGTAAGTATCTGAAAAATAATGTAAGTATTGAAGATGATTTTTACAATACTACATCATATTGTTTTAATTTATTGTGAAATGAATAAGCTCAAACACCTGTGTGCTTCTTTACAGTTATCTTTTTATTACGTATTGTATGCATTTTATAAACTATGAGGGTACTTATAACGGTGACTATGTTGCATATTGTTGAATAGATTATATGAATATCCATATATACATGAATTAGGATTTGGGATATACACAATGTATTGCATATCCCAACACAAAACAATTGTTTGGGTTGCAAAGTAGTTGTTAGTGGGGATGTGCTATGGTGTCGTTGCTTGTACTTTATTTTGATGAGGATAAGTTGTCATCCTAATTAAGGTTTTGTATATACATCCATATTTGTATTAAATCGCGTATTGTTCGAGTTCACAAGTTGCTTCAGCTATCAAATATTATTGCTGTTGGGGGATCACAAGTTGTTTTTTTTTTTTTTTTGAATTACCATGATCAGGATGTTCAGTATTTACCTATATAATTTTGGATAAAATAGTAACATTGTTGGAGTTTATTTGTTGGCTTTAATTGTTAACACACAAATATATTTAAATGAATGATAATTAAGTAGTTTAGTCAAGGATTTTCGGTGAATAACTTGTTGTTTTAAAATTAAAGTTCAAGGGAGTTGAGGAATACACTGTCAAGGACCTCTCACGACTTCGTGATCAGTGGGCTACATACGTTGCCAAGTTAATTACAGCCTACAATCGCGAGGTAACATACAAGTAATTTATGATTATTTTTCCTTAAAACAAATCTGTGACTTATTTTTTGTGGTGTGCTAATTGGTTTTATATACTTGTAGGTGGAAAAAAAAATGAAGGCATATGCGGACTCCAAAATCAGTGACATTGGTATCTATTTTTTCTTCTTGGCTAAATTTTCCGAAATTAATTTAGTACTTTATCGTGTATACTACTTGTTCAAAGCTTAATTTAGTACTTGAACTTGTTTTTTAACCCCAAACAATGATGTATTTGAACTATTTTAATTTAACTGATGTATTTGAAATGTGGATTATGTGAATTGCATTACAAGATTTGGTATGTTTAATATATTTTGGATTTAGTTTAATTGTAAAATAAACATGAATAATTTGATTAAAAAAAATAAAACACAATTGGTGTAGCACCGTTAATACTGACGATAAGAATTTTTTATGTTACTGAGTCAGTGAATTCCTAATACTGCAGTCACATAAATCAGTGACATGTAAATAGTATCATTAAATGCTAACGCGATTGAGTCACTATTCTTGTGACTCTCTAGTGACACAAAATACTGACATAGAAATTGTATCAACTGATACTAACATCATAGTATCATTATGGTGGTGATACTACAGTGACACAAAATACTGACATAGAAATTGTATCAACTGATACTAACATCATAGTATCACTATGGTGGTGATATTACAGTGACACAAAATACTGACGCAAAAATCACTGACACCAAAAATTAGTGTCAGTGTGTTCTGCCTTGAGCATTACTGACGCAATTAACAAGTATCAGCAAAAGTAATTACTGACACTAAGTTGGTGTCAATAAAGCCCATTTTTCTAGTAGTGGAAGTGTAAAATAATAATTTTCTCTTTTATAAATATACATTTTCTAACACTCAACACACCCCCCAACCAGTGCTTGTCCCTAACAAATAAAGCAAAAACAAAATTCAAATCCAAAATGATTTATTTTTAAACAATCATGTTTACTCAATTAGACTAATGATAGTAATAAAATAAAAGTATAAGCATTATCTCCAGTCTAAAGAAACATCACACCTACATCAACCATTCACATGAATCAGCCTAGTAGACTTTGTCACAACTGCTTTCAGGAATGACATATTAAATCCTAAAATCTCGCTGGAAATAGTGATACACTTACAAAGAAATTAAACCCAATAAAAATAGTCACTTCAATGAATGATAATTGAGAGAAAATAATAAAGAAATGATATCACATGCTCTCACCAAGATGAAAGAAATATACCTTCAACTTAGAAATAATACAATCTCAAGTCAAATAAAAATGCTAGTCAACCCAATTTATTTATTCATTAATATTTTTTTATGCACCACTACATCTTTTTAGCCCATATAACTAGCTTCTACTTCAGACTATAGTTCTTTAAAATCAAGAAGGACTTTTATTAGGACGTAATGTAGGTTAGAGATATGGCTAACAAAGGAGGAAAAATAAGGAAAACAACGTGTATGTTTGAGAAAAATGTAGAGATTTTTTTTGGAAGTTGCAAGGTGGATTTCACTTATTATTGTTATTTTTATTTCCGAAACAACAATTTTTTTCTTTTTTTTTTTTGCTTTTGTTTGGGATAACTTCACTTAACAAAATAATTATTTATATTTTTTGTCAAACATAAATAGGTGATGGAACTTGTAAGATATCGGGTAATACTCCAAATTAGAGTGGGTCAAGATGATAAGTTTGACTAGGGGTGGGCAATAGTCGGTTCGGTTCGGTTCGGGACCTAAACCGAACCGAACCAAAACCAATCGGTTCTTTAGAAGATGAACCGAATTCAAACCGAATTTAGGAACCAAACCGAACCAAACCGAAATAATTCGGTTCGGTTCTTAAATTTGGTTCGGTTCGGTTCGGTTACAACATTTCTGTTTAATCACAATATTCAGCTAAGCAAATATTCAACATTTCTGTTTAATTATAAATTTATTTTAACTTGTATAACTGCAGTAACAACATTTCCGTTTTGATGATTTTAAAACTTGTAAAATGTTGCTATGTTACAACATCTGTAACATACACACCCAAAGCAAATAGCACACGTGTCCTAACTTATGGATAAAAAGTAATGCAAATGCAAGGTTGGGGGTTAGCTGAAGCAGCATATGTACCTTACAGATGCTTTAACTTAGCCAGCTCCTAACTTGCGACGAGTACTTTGATGTTATGAGACCCAAACCGAATAAAATAAAACGAAAATGATTTGAAATTGATTGAGATTTGAGGCAGAATCAGATGTTGGGTATTGATCCAACACCGTTACCATGGACCCAAAAACTCAAGTTATTAAGCAAAATTAAAAAAAAAAAGCAATGGCATAAATTTAAAAGAAAAAAAGACACCCATAGGCTGCAGTTGCAATAACAAAGATGAATGTGTGTGAGGGTTAACGACGGCGTCACTGTGCTTGAGGGGAGGGGCTGTGCTGCTAGTGAGGGGTTGTGCTAGGCGCTGACCGTGGTGTGAAGCGAGGGAGAGATGCAAGGAAGAGACCGAGAGGGGCTGAGACGAACCACGCCATGCACGGTCAAAGGGGGAAGATGCTGCCGAGGGGTGGTGCCACCGCTGAGGAGTTGCGCCGTGAGGAGAGAGAGAGACACGAGGGAGAGGCGCGAGGGAGAGGGGCAAGGGCAACAACATAGATGCAATTGTGAATTTTTTATTTCCAATTTAGGGTTTTGATTTTTTGTGATTGAAATTCGATTTTAAATTTATATATTTCACTTTAAATATTTTCTAATTAAATTGACCGAACCGATCGGTTTTTCGGTTCAGTTCGGTTTTAAACCGAACCGAACACAAACCAATCGGTTCAATACTTTTTAAACCATTCGGTTTTTTCTTATAGAACCAAACCAAATCGAACCAAAATTTTTTGGTTCGGTCCGGTTCGGATCGGCAAAAACTGAACTGTTTGCCACCCCTAAGTTTGACAAAGAAAAGTTTTTTTTAAAGGCTCAAAAGGGTTAACTATGGATATTTCATAAAAAGGATGGCTAGAAAGGCACAAACGGATCAAAAATGGCTTTTCCATCATCTTTTAGGGCTCTAAATAATCTTTCATATCTACTAGTTAGATGGACCTCCAAATGTAGCAGCACACATTTTTTTCTCTTTTTTTATTTTATAATTTTTTTAAGGGTTAACTCAAAAGAAATCTAGAGATCGTGTATAAAATAATAAAATGTTAATTTGTAAAAAGAATGGGCAAAAGGGTTACTTTCCAAGAAAAATGATAGGCTCAAAAACTCACTTGGTACTCATTATGACATGTTCATTCCTTCAAGCAACTCATATTTGTCTCTGACATCAACATGTAAAGTAGCAAACATGGCGTAATATCACTTAAGACTAAAGATAATATAAATACTAAAATTTAAAATTCATCATGTCATCCAATGTTAAAACAAATCACACAATTTTTTTTAAACAACATCCTACCCCCCAACCTATTCTAAACATGAAAGGAACATATGCATGCAGAAATGTGAAAATGATGCAGAAAAACTAATTAGAAAAGTTACACTTAAAATGATAGAAAAAGAAAACTTTTTTTTTTTTTAACTAAGAAGATCCATTTCTAGAGGCACTACACTCCATATTCAGCTATTTTCAACTCAAAAATTTGAAAATGTATATTTATAAAGGAGAGATTGAAAAGAAGAAGAAAAATAAACATCAAAACTTAATAAAGAAAAATAAACATCAAAACTTAATAAAGAAAAAGAAAATGTCTGAATTTTTTTATTTTTTTATTTTTTTAAACGATGAAGATGCATTTCTAAAGTTATTACACTCCATATTCAGCCATCTTCAACACAAAAAATTAGCAACAGTTAGTTTCTACAACAAAAAAAGTAAAAAATTAACCAAAATTCCCCAATTGTCGACTATTCCCTACCCCCAACCAAAACGAAACATTGTCCTCAATGTTTTAAAGGAAAGAAGTAGAGTTTAGAAGACATCATCTAGGTGGTGCAATACAGAAGAAAATATTTACAGGCGGAGAGTTAAATCTAATTTGTACTTCTTACTGCGGCTACTGTTACCATCATTATTTGGACACTCCAACACAAAGATCCAGGGGTCTGGCTCCAGTCGATAAGCATGTAACAGATCAAGTAGCTCATCAGCGGTGTGAGCACAAATAAAAATTTTTTTTGCATTGGAAAGAATGAAATAATTTTTTATTGCATGGTTGAGAAATGCGATAAAGTCATTATAAAAATTTTTGACATTTAACAAACCGATGGGTTTCTGGTGAATGTGCAGATGGGCCCATGATGCTAGTGTGATAAGTGTCTCTAGTGTTGCAAGATCTCCTGGAAGGAAAATAAAAGCATCAGCATGATTAAGTATTTCCGTTATTCGTTCTTGCATACCTGAGACGACTAACTCTTCTCCAGTCGATGAGTCAGACAAACTGCCTAATGGTTTTGGGCTCTTGGGATGATGCTTAATACTTGACTTCCTCTGACAAAAGCAGCTTCTGAGACCAATTTTGATAACCCTCAGTTATCTCCTCCATACACCAAGTGTAATTTTCTCTCTGCTATGCTTTGATCAAGATCTATGGCTGCCTTAACGAACTCTTTATGTTTTCTATAATTAAATCCAGAAAACCACACAAATGTTCTTGAATTGTCTATTTAGAGTAGCTGCCATTGGGATACTTTTAAAAAACAATTTGTGAGTGCTTGATAAAAAATCATATTTAAGAATCTTGGTGACAGTGGGTCACAGCTGTGTATGAGGTAACATGTTAGTGTCAAATAACGCGTAAAGCACCTGGCTCGAGAGTCAAAAAGTAAATAGTAAAAAAAATGATAAAATAAAATTATTAAAGACAATAATGCAAATGATAAAACGACAGTGAAATAAAATAACAGTGAAGTAAAAAGATATTTACAAGTAGTTGTGACTGTGGTTCACATCTTCCTCTGGTTTTACGTCCAGGAACGGTTTGAACGCCCTCTATGGGTCGAGGATAGGCTTTTTATCCAGTTTTCTTATACACTGGCAAACATAGTCGTTTATAGTCAGATTCCTGAGACTATATCGTGCATGCTCTTTCTGGAATAATGGCCATAATTGGAGAATCGCTCCTTACACATATCCACTGGGATGCGTTTCAAGAGACAAAAGGATATCATCCAATAACTCCTTATTCAAGCCATCCCTAATGAATTGAATCATATTTTCCCTGTTATCAGACATCATTATTAAAGAACATGGTTTTTTATCGCAACTCATTCTGGCACACTTATGACAAGCAACAGAAAGAATTCGAGCTCGTCGTTTTCTTGCATAATTTCCTTTACCACAACCAGGCATGTATGCAATAAATTTTGGAGGTAACTCACCTACCGATCGTACTTTAGCCTCGATTAACCAACAGATGTCAGTAGGTATGTTATTCCTCATGAGCAATCGCATGCATTCGGACTGACCTTTGTAGATTTTAAGGAGGGCATTCTGAGGAAGTGAAGGGAATCGCTTGTGAAGCTTCGTTAGAATCTCGTTTCTGTCCATACCTTTACCTTAAAATATCAGTTATTATGGGAAACTAAACTAACCAACTTGATTGTCACGGAGTACCGTTATTCGCCACTTCACCGGGGTAACAAACTAAAGCACACAAACAGAAAAACAAATTAAAACACACAAAGAAAATTAAAATTGTCCTCTTATAGAATTTAACTCAAGCTCTAACTGGATGTTGTAGACACATTTCTCAATGTTTCTGAGTTGGCTTTCTAAATTTTCAACAAGGGCTACTAAGTTTGGTGGTTGAGAAGCCCAAATACAATGTGTTTTACAAAATCGAATCTGCCTTTTGAGATCAGATTTTACACGTTGAAGTGGTTTAAGAATGTTCAGGAGGAACTATTTAGATATGGCACTCATGATTAACAATGATAAGAGAAAACTTTAATGGTTAAACAAACATACTTATGCAAAAAATAATTTCAATTAGCAAAAGAATAATAATAAAAAGAAAGAAAAAAAATCAAATTACCGAAAAGAAAAAAAATTAATTCAAATCTGGTGGGTCACTCAAATTTATTTTGATATCCTCTCCATGAGGTTGGTGCTCTAGATATGGTTTTAGTCTTTGACCATTAACTTTAAACGTGACACTGTTCTTTGGCTCCTTAATTTCAATTGCCCTATGTAGAAAAACAGTATGAACAATAAAGGGGCCAGACCATCGAGAGCGTAACTTACCTGGGAATAAGGGCAAACGAGAATTGAATAAAAGCACTTTCTGACCTGGAGTGAAAGATTTTCTCATAATTTGCTTGTCATGGAAGACTTTCATCCGCTGCTTGTAAATTTTGGCATTTTCGTATGCATCATTGCAGATTCTTCAAGTTCTGCCAGTTGTAATCTTCTTTCTGAGTTCGCTTACTGTATGTCAAAGTTGAATTTCTTGATGGCCCAATATGCACGATACTCGAGTTCCACAGGTAGGTGGCAAGCTTTTTCATACACTATCATGTAGGGTGACATTTCAATCGGGGTCTTAAAAGCCGTTTTATATGCCCATAATGCATCATTAGGGATGGCAACCAAACCCGGACCCGGATCGGACCCGGACTGAACCTGAAAAATTCGGTCCGGGTTCAACCAGCACCGGAGTAATTTTTATCCGGAATCCGGATCAATTTTTGACAACCAGCATATTTCCGGGTCCGGATCCGGTTTCAGGTGAACCCGCAAATCCGGAACCCGGACCCGGATATTATTTTTTTTAATATTACTTTTTTATCCACAAATCCCTAAATATAAATAAAAAAAAAAAGCAAAAGTGAACCCTAGATCTAGATCTCTCAATCTCTCTCGTTCCTCTCTCGAACTTTCTCCTGAACTCTACTGTAAATCTGTAATTTCTCCTCTCAATCTCTCAAGTCTCATCTGTAATCCGTTCATCTCTCAATCGCTCTCACCCGTGAGCCGTGACTCGTTCCTCAGTCCTCACTTAATCTCTCTCACTCTCTCTTCAACTCTCCTGTAATCCCACTCTGTCGCGACCAGCAAAAGGGTTGAAATTCATCTCAGTCGTGGCTGGGTTCGTTTGTGGTTTCTTGGATCCATTTCTTCGTAAGCAAAAAGTTGGTTCTTTGTTATTTATTTAATTCATCAAAAGTTTGCAACTTTTTTTTGTTATTGATGCATTTAGGTAACTTTTTTGACTTGATTTGTATTAATTAATTATGTTTTAGTTTGTGTTTGTGGGGTTGTGTTAATAAAAAAGTGGTAATGGACTTGATTTGTATTAATTAATTATGTTTTTGTTCTGTGCCAGCTTCTTGCATGCTTTTTCCAATTAATCGGAGGGCCAGATAAAATCCAGTACCCTCTAATGCATGATTAATAAATAATAATGTTCTTGTTAAGAATTCAAAATTAATGTCTTGTAATTTTCTTGATTAATAATGTCTCTTGAAAATCTTAATCTTATGAATTCTTGATTAATAATGTCCTGTAATTTTCTTTCATTTTAAACATTGTTCTCTTCATATAGATTAACGAAATTCGGTTAGGATACTGTGATTGTAATTTTTGTAGAGTGAAAAATTGATATGGAAAATGAACAAAGAATCGACTTGGATGCCTCTGAAAAAAGTGATGAAAGTGTTTGTGTGAGAATGAGGACAGAATCAGAAAATAATAGTGATACAACTGTTGAATTAGAACCAAATGCAACAGCAGCAGTTCATGGTTGTAGTCGTGGCCGTGGTCGTGGCCGTAGGGGTAATACTAATCCTGTCACTTCACAAAAACGAGATGGCGGTGGTAGAGTAGTCTCTGATGCTTGGAATCATTTTTAAAAAGTTAAGTTGGGTGAGGAAGTTCAAGCAATTTGCAATTATTGTGGGTTAGTTATGCAAGGACATTATTCGAGGGGTACTAATCACTTAACAAACCATGCTAAACGTTGTCCTAGAAGGTCATTTAAGAATGTACAACAAATGCACCTATCTTTTTTTTCTAGAGTTGATGGAAGCACTTCACTTAGTAATTGTAGTTCTGAATCAAAATGGGATATGGCTACAGTAAATCTTTTTGTAGCTATAATGATTGTACTACATGAGCTCCCCTTAGTATTTGTTGAGTATGTTGGGTTTTATGACTTGTTGAAGCTACTCCAACCTTCTATTGAGACTATTAGTAGAAACACCATCAAAGCTGAAATTTTAAGGCTTTATGATGTTGAAAAGAAAAAGACAATGGGTATTTTGAAAGCTTATGAGAGTAGAATCGCAATTAATACAGATATGTGGACTGCTAGTAACCAAAAAAAAGGATACATGGTTATTACGACACATTACATTGATAGCTCATGGGTATTGCGAAGTCGTATTATGAGGTAATATTATTGAAACTTATTTTTTTTGTTTAAGTATAAATTAATGTTGTGTATAATATTTTAATTATTTTTTCACATTGTTAGGTTTATATATGTGCCAGCTCCACATAGTGCTGAGGTAATGTGTAATGAGTTATATGATTGTTTAATGGATTGGAATATAGATAGAAAGTTGTCCTCTGTAACTGCTGATAATTGTGCTGCAAATGATTCTATGATTGCCTTGTTGTTGGGGAAATTTTCTATTAATTCAATGATTATGGGTGGCAAATTCTTTCATATGCGTTGTTGTGCTCATATATTGAACTTGATAGTTAGAGATGGTTTGTCTGTGATATAAAAGGGAGTTGAGTAATTAGAGATAGTGTTCATTATTGGACAGTAACACTAGCTAGAGTTGAAAAATTTGAGAATGCAAAAAAATAATTAAGTATTAAGGAAACCAAAAACTTAGTACTTGATTGTAAAACTAGATGGAACTCTACTTACTTGATGCTTAGTACTGTATTATTGTATAAAGAAGTATTTGATCGTTTAAAGGAACGTGAAAGAAATTATACATCTTTACCTAGTGAGTCAGAGTGGAATTTGTCAAAGTTTATGTGTGAGTATCTAAAAAACTTTTATAAGTTGACAGAACTTTTTCCGGGGACACGATATCTAATTTATTTTTTGCCAAGATTTGTGAAATTAGATTGTCAATGAATCATGGTTGCAATCACCAATTGAGGGGATAAAAAATATGGCTACTAGGATGATTGCGAAGTATAAAAAGTATTGGGATGTTATTCATGGAGTTCTTGCAGTGGGGACTATGTTAGATCCTAGGCGTAAAATGTTACTGATTAACTTTTTATTTCCTAAAATATATGGAGAAAAAGCTGAATCTGAAATTGAAAGAGTGCGTAAGTTATTTGTTGATTTAGTATATGAGTATGAAGTAAATCATCTATCAAATTCAAGTGGGGGGGGGTTAATGGTGCCAATTCTCAAGCTGCTGCAGGAGGGGACTCTAATATGTTAGATTTAGATTTGGATGAAATGGCTGATGAGTGGGCATTATTTAGAAATGAAAACACACAGAATACTCATTCTAAATCAGAATTAGAGCTTTATCTTGAGGAGAGTACTTTGCCTTCAACTAGTCAATTTGACATTTTGTCATGGTGGAAGAATATTCAAGGCAAATATCTTGTACTTGCAAAGATTGCAAGGGACTTTTTGGCCATTCCTATATCAACAGTTGCTTCGGAGTCCGCTTTTAGCACTGGAGGTAGACATTTGAGCCCTCATCGTAGTAGACTTCACCCAACCACAGTAGAGGCATTGGTGTGCACTCAAAATTGGTTTTGGCTTGAACAAAACTTAAAAGGTATGAAAATTTTATTTATTAGAATCAAATTATTTGTTGTATTATTCTTATTATCAATTTATCACTAATTGGTTGTGTTGCTCATTATGTTTATGATTTACACATTTTTTGTAGATGGAATTCCAGAGGAAGCAATACTTTCTGCAGAGCATTTGATTGATGAAAGTTGGATGAGTGAGCAACAATCAAATGAAGTGGATGATTCAGAGTTTAGTCTTTAGCACTAGTGGCTGGAAATTTGAGATTTAAATTGTGGAATTATGTTATGGATTTGTATATGTGGATGTTTATTACTTTAAAACTTTGAGTGTGTTGTATTTGTTTTAGAACTTGGATGTGCTATATGTTTTGTTTTTTTGCCCTTTGTCCAGCAAATTTTGTTGAACCAAAGTGAAGTAACTTGGTTCTGGTAGTCTGGTTCTGGATATGATATATGTTCTTTTTTTTGCCCTTTATCCAGCAAATTTTGTTGAACCAATTCTAGGAAGAATACTGTAATGTGTTTTATCGTAATGTGTTTTTTCATGTAATACATTAAAATATTAAAACATCCCCTGTTAAATTAAGCAATCGGGTCTCTAAAAAAATTAATAAATAAATCAATCCGGGTTCAAAACCCGGAATTCGGAAACCCGGATTTTTCCGGGTTGAACCCGGACCGGATCCGGATTAAAAAAATCCTGGTTTAATGCGGGTCCGGTTATGAATATTTTGTATCCGGGTCCGGATCCGGAACAGCCAAACCCGGACCCGGACCCGGACCCAGAAATTGCCATCCCTATGCATCATCAAGTCTTAATGACCAATTTTTCCTGTATGGCCTCACCGTCTTTTATAATATGTGCTTTATTTCTCGATTAGAGATCTCAACTTGGCCACTGATTTGCGGATGATATGGGGGCGCCACTTTGTGAGTGATTAAATAATTTGTCAAAAGAGATTTGAATGCTTTGTTATAAAAGTGAGCACCACCATCACTGATTATCGCTCGAGGGAATCCAAAGCGTGAAACAATATTGCTTTTCAAAAATCCTATCACCACCTTGTGATCATTAGTTCTGCATGGAATTGCTTCTACCCATTTCAATATGCAGTCAACAGCAATCAATATGTATTGATGGCCAAAAGAAGGGGGAAAGGGTCCCATGAAGTTGATACCCCATACGTCAAAAATCTCAACCACTAAAATTGGATTTAATGGCATCATGTTCCTTTGTGTAATGCTCCCCATTCATTGACACCTATCACATGAAGAACAGAAAGTGTAAGCGTCTCAAAATATAGTTGGCCAATAGAAACCACATTGTAAAACTTTAGTCGATGTTTTCTTGGCATTGAAATGACCTTCATAAACTTGCTCATGGCAGACTGAAAGGAGATTCTGAATTTCACTTTCTAGGACACATCATCTAACAATTTGGTCTGCACGATACTTGAACAAATAAAGGTCATCCAAAAAGAAATTCTTTATTTCTGTAAAAAATTTGGCCTTGTCTTACTTGGTCCAATGCTCTGGAAGTTGACTTGTAACAAGATAATTAACTATATCAGCATACCAAGGTAATACTTCCACACTCATTAATTGTTCATCTAGAAATGACTCATTCAATATTAATGGCTCTGTAATTGTATCAAAATGGAGACGAGAGAGATAGTTAGCCACAATATTCTCTGTGCCTTTCTTATCTTTAAATTCTAAGTCGAATTCTTGCAAAAGTAACACCCAACAAATTAGTCTAACTTTTGCATCTTTTCTTGTGAGAAGATATTTAAGAGCAGCATGATCCGTGAATATAATTATTTTATAACCAATGACATAAGATCGAAATTTCTCTAATGCAAACACTACTGCAAGCATGTCTTTTTCAGTAGTTGAATAGTTTAACTATGCATCATTCAATGTCATACTAGCATAGTAAATAACATGGGGAATTCGATTAACTCTTTGTCTTACTGTGACTCTTGACTTTTTGAGGACAACTTGCACAGGACTGACCCATGAACTATCAGAAATGGGGTAAATGATACATGCATCAAATAGCTTAAGGACTTCAGTTCTAACAACTTCTTTCATGTTAGGATTTAACCGACATTGCATTTCCCTAGTAGGTTTAGCATTTTTATCAAGGTGAATGTAATGCATGTAGTCTACTGGGTTTATACCTTTTATGTCTGCTATTGTCCATCCTAATGCTCCTTTGTGCTCTTTCAAAACATCCAACAACTTACTTTTTTGTTCGTCATTTAGGGATGATGAAATGATTACCGATAGAGTGCTTTCTTCTCCCAAAAATGCATATTCCAAAGTGTTGGGTAATGGTTTGAGCTTGAGTTTTGGCGGTGATTCTGATGATGGGATGAGTTTCTTCTCTGATGGTGCTAGTTGTTCAACTCTTGACTTCCATTTATTAGTGTCCATGGATGGTGCTGAGTTAAGCAGGGTGTTGACCTCATCAATTGATCTGTCAATATTAAAATCCAAAGCAAAGTGAGTTAAGCATGTTTCTAAAGGATAATCACTAAAGTTTGAAACAAAAGTGTCATCAACTAATGCTTCAATTAAATCCACATCAACAATTTCATCATCTGCATTATGAGATTGTTTAGCAATGTTGAAGATGTTCAGCTCTATAGTCATGTTGCCGAAGGACAACTGCATATTTCCAGTCCTACATTGAATGTGAGTATCCGCAATTGCCAAGAAAGGTTAGCCTAGAATAATGGGGATGTACTTCTTTGAATCCTGTATTAGTTGAGTGTCAATTACAATGAAATGAACAGGAAAATAAAAATTTTCTACCTGGATAAGCACGTCCTCCACAATACCATGATGTATTTTCATGGACCGATCTGCAAGTTGTAATACCACTAGAGTTGGGTGTAATTCTCTCAGTCCAAATTTCACAAATACAGAGTAAGGCAACAAATTTACATTAGCTCTTGAATCTAACAAAGCATTCTCAATTATGTAGTTCCCTATACTACATGAAATAGTGGGGGAGCCTGAGTTTTTGCATTTTAGAGGAATTTTATGTTGGAGTATAAAACTAATGTTTTCTGTTAAAAATGTCTTTTTTTGAATATGAATATTTCTCTTTTTAGTTCAAAGGTCTTTAAGAAACTTGGCATAAGATGAAACTTGTTTAATAGCATCAAGTAAAGGGATGTTAACACTTACATGTTTAAAGATTTCAAGAATCTCACCTGTGAACTTTCCTTTCTTTCCTTTATCTAACCACTGAGGAAATGGAGCTTTGGGAACATATTCTCATGGGTTGTTTTCTTCTTTCTCTTCTAGTGATGAGTCCTCAGCATTCATAGGTACAATTTGATTTTCTTTTGTCACCGGCATCTCCACTTTGTTGTCGACTTCTTTTTCTTTTCGCAAGGTCATGACTGCTTTGACCTCTCTATGCTATTGTGGTGAACTGGTACTTGCTTCATGTACTCCTTTAGGATTAGGCACCGGTTGACTTGGAAACTTGCCTTTCTCAACATTCATTTCCAAGGTCTGAACTAAAGAAGTAAGTTATCCCACCATCTTCTCGAGGCTTGAAACTGATTGGGCTTGTGAGTTGAAGCCTGCTTTTATCTCATTTCGTAGTCCATCAATGGTGTGATTCTGTTGCTCAATCATAGAGTGAGTAACATTCTTGAAATTTTGAAATGCATCATCCCATAGTCTGGGTTAAAAGTAATTCTGGTTCTGATTGTATGGTCTAAATAGTGGCTGAGAGGCTTGAGGAATTTAAGGAATTGGTTGCATTAGTGGAGCTAGAGCTACCGGTCCATTCTGTTGGAATCCTTGAGACCATGAAAAATTGAGGTGGTCTCTCCATTCAGAATTATATCTATTATAGTATGGGTTGTAATTTGATAGTTTTCTCATTACATCTATGGCATTAGCTTGATCTTAGTATGAGTCATGGTCATGTGGTTCTGTTGATGTAGCAGTCGTTAACGATGCTATTTGTCGAGAGAGACCTTCAACTATCTCCTTGACTTCTTTGATTCCCGAAGTTGACTCGCCAATGTGAACCTCATTTACTCCCTTAATTCTTCTAGTATTCCTGAGTGATCAACTCTTTTGTTGGGAATTATCCGCTTGTTGCTGGAAGAATTCCTTAATCTCTAATGCATTTTTTGACATTAACTCTCCTCCACTTGTTGCCATTAGTCATTCTTGTACATTCGGCAATAATCCCTCCAAAAAGTATTGGCATTAGTGTCATTTCTCATACCCATGATGTGGACACTTTAAGAGTAGCCCATTGAATTGCTCTCATGTTTCGAAAAACTGCTCATCTTCTCTCATGTGGTGCTTGTTGCAAATTCATTTCAAATTTATTTTTAACGTGCTTGTGTGTGCGAAGTATTTTTTCTAGTTCAAGGTCTATAAGTTTACAATTAGGTAATAATGACCTATGACCATGCATGCAAAGAACAAAAAATCAATGGGAACAAAACAAATAAAAATAAAGAAGAAGAAGAAATTACGGTACTAACCTTATTACGCTGCTATAACCTTTCTATAAAAAAAAACACTTAGAAAAATACATGAAATAAATTAACTAAAAATAAATTAATAAGATAAATAAAAAATTACAAAGAAAAATAAATTGAAAATTAAATTATAGAATTGTAAAAAATAAAGAAAGAAAAGAAATTATTACCTCTAAATGTAGATTCACTTTTTTCTTTTTTTTTAAGAAAAAAATACAAGAAAATAATTTAAAGAAATTATTCACAAAAATTAATTCTATGAATTAATATTACTTACCTTCCCGGTAATGGCGCCAAAAACTTGTGCAAATTTTATTGAACTCGTAAGTGCACGAATCTATTGTAGGATAGATTAATTGTGACGAATGTTGCTCCCACGAGGAGGTAGATTTTAATTGTGTGTAGAATTAATTTTGTATGAAGGTGGTTGGATTTGTGGTGAAAATGATTTGTATTATCCTAAAATTCGAATTAAAATGGCAATAATAAATTGAAGTGAAAATCTATTAAATTGACATACTTGGGTATATAGATCCGTATCAACATGCACCATGGACTAAATATTCCTTATTAATACCAATTAAATCATGAGGGGCGAATCTACACCTCATGAATCACACTTTAATCAATATGGTACTAGGGGCTTATCGTGCCAAATAATAATAACCTTGTACTAGGGAACCGGTGAAACCAGAGCGATATCTAGACAAGAGTATTATTATTTGTCTACGAGAAGTCAAAACATCCACAAAAACTAGAGGGGAAGAAAAAATAAATTTACCAAATAAAGCCCGTGACACATGTTGAGACTTCACCTTCAACCCAAACTTGAAAGAAAATTAGCTACTCATAATTGAACTAGGGACAAAATGAAAATTTATTAAAATACGTAGAAAATACAAGATGGAGAAGGAATTACAAAAAATGGAATACAAAAATGGATTCAGAGATGCCAAATTAGGGGAGAGAAGTCCCCCTTTTATAGATACATTGAATAAATCATAGCCAGCGAATTAAAAACAGTTTGGACGCTTAGGATTGCGTCACGTCATCAGTCAACAGTACGCATTAATAGTATGCGGTTTGACTACGCGGTTTGAACAGTGACACAGTTTGATCACGCAGTTTGAACAGTGACACAGTTTGAACAGTAACGCGGTTTGGTTGAAAATAATCCCATGTATTGCATGTACCATACGCACGTTTTTTGGTCCACTAATATGCTGCCACGTCACCATTAACAGTACATAAGAATTTTTTCCAACAGGATCATGACACCTCATCAGTCAATGCCGCATCATCGGTCAATGCCGCGTCATCGATCCGTCTATGTGAATTGTGTCGTGAACAGTACCGTAGACAGTACATTACATGTGAATAGTACCATACATTTATGATGATTTTTCTTCTAGTGATGCATATTTAGGGACAACTTGTGACTTTAGTGAAAATTTGCAGCCTTATGGTCTTTGGCGTAATTTATCTTTTGATCACAATGCCTATGACCCGAGTAAATCAAAGAACTCTTTCTTACGTGATCCTATTTTGAAATGTGTGCATCGGTTCTTAGCATATAATTTTCTAGAAAAGAAAGATCACTTGGGAGTTTTCTCTAAAACTGAGTTTTATTTTATCTAGTGCATGTTAAATGATGTGAGGCTGAATCTAGGTTTTTAGTTAGCAGATCAATTTCAAAGTGTGCTTAAAAGGTATAGGACTTTATTTCTTGGTCCATACATTACTCTCTTAGCTATAAACTTATGTGTGCTTGATCCTGACAATAATGATTTACATCCTGCTTGCCAAAAGGAATTTTTGGATATGTCTTTGTTTGAAAAAACAGGTGTGGTTGAATTCAAGGAGAGGAGATTTTAGTTTACTGAACCAGGACCCACTCAACTTTTAAAGAATCTTTATGCTAGGAGTGGTGCTACCTCTGATGACGAGTTTAACGATGAAAGTGCTGCCCCGCCAACTATTCCTTCTATATCTACACCACCTTTGAGCATTCAGTTAGAGAAAATGGAGCACAAGGTGAACAAGATGGAGCAGAATTTGGCCGCATACTTCGAGAGTGTGGGATTTATCCCACTATTTCCGCCAAGCCGATAGATGTTATGTGGATCAAAGCTCACAATTTAGGGACGTTTTGCCTTTAATCTTTTATCTTTATGATTTATTTTTTTTATGTGAGCTTTGATTATCATACATTGAGGACAATGTAAGTTCTTGGTGTGAGGGAGGGATTTTTGTAATATTGATGTCTAGAAGTATTATTTTCATTCTCCTCATCCTTAAATCATTTTCATTTTGGAGTTAATATGTTTCATATATTATTTTTAATTTCTTTCTTTTTTTTCACTACTATTTTCCCATCTATCTCAAATTATTTACATCTATTTTTATTTTATCATACTCTTTCATTTTTTTTCCACACTCACATTTTATCTTTCACTTTTTTATATTACTACATACATCTTTCTCGCTTCTTATCCTTTTTACCTTTCCTTTTATATATCACTCATACCTTCTTCTCATTCTACACTACTATTAATGGTTGATTCATTTGAAGAGTGTACATAATTTCATGGCAAATTTACCAATTTTGTGAGGATTTGAGCCTATGAGTAACGACTTTGCTCTAATTATTTTTGTTATGTGAATATCAATCTTTATTTGTTTATTTTAGAACTTACTTTGTTATGCATGTTGAAGCCGCATTATGGGATTTTATGCATTAAAATTATAAGGGCAAACCATTTTCTATTTTTCTATTTTCGCAGTTTTCTTCTTTTTCTCCACCCGAAGACCTTTATTTGTTATCTTTGTTTGAGCCTTAACCATTCTCTTCACTTGTTTTATTATTATTATTATTATTATTATTATTTACCATCTACTTACTCATTTTATTTTTTCTTTTTGAGCCTCAATTTAAGAAGATTTTTGGACTCATTTTTTGGATATATTTTGTATATATTTTGTTGCTTTTGCTACCTTGAATTAAAGTTTCTCAGTTAGATCAACAAGCATTATGCTTGAATTAAATTGTGTAAGGTTTATTTCTTTTGTTTGATTCATCATTAAAAAAAAAATGTTTACATTCTTACCGACTTGAGTAGAAATAAGTGTTTTGATATCATAAAGTTCATTCAATGAGTTCATTCTTCTCATTTTGATTTTTTTTTCATATTCCTTTCTTTTTTATTTAACCCCATTACAACCTTTCTAAGACCCTTAGATTTTTGCATTTAATTCATGTTTTGTGAATTGAGATGTGATATATGAGCAAGCTTATGGTAATATCATTCTTTGATTTGATTTGAGTGCATAAATGATACCCTAAACACTTTGAGTGCATGGAATGAAGTCAATGAGAGGGCTATTAAATCTTGTTGCACTTGAATTTTAAATGGATCTTCTTGGTGGTTGAATGTGTTTATACTAGCTTATGAGATCCTATGCTCTAAAATCCTTGTCTCTCGAATGTTGATTGACTTAAATTCTTAAGGTATGCTTGCTTAAGATTGTTTTTAGATAAGTTAAGATGAGAATTGAATGGGGATTTGAGATTAATCTTGAGTTATATGCTTGAGGACAAGCATTATCTTGGGGCGGAGGAATTTGTTAGAGTGCAATTTATGCACTAGTTTTGCATTGTTTACTTCTTTTAATATCGATATTTTACTCTTAATTATAGTGATTTACTTGTGTTTTATTTTTGTAGGTGTAATTCTATTGATTGGTGCTGAAATTGAGCTACAAGATGATGTTTGAGGATGATTGTTTTCTTGGAGAAATTATGAGCTTCAGAAGAACTTTGTTGATAAGGCGTGGGCGCATGCTGTCAACTAAAGACCTGCAGTTTTTATTTTAACTTGTTTTATCTTTTTGGTTATTTTTGTAATTTTGAATTTAATATTTAGATAATATTTTAGATATTAATATTTTAATTTTGGAAAAGCTAGAAAAGAAAAGGGATGTGAAAAACAAAGGGAGTAGATTTTTGAAGGGGGAAGAAAAAGAAACCGTAGATCTAAATTTTTCTCTTCTCTCTATGAAGAACTAAACCTATTATTCCGGATCAAGGTTAATAAAACTTTAGTTCATCATTACTGTGAGATCTTTCTTATACTTTAATTGTTTTATTGCTTTTTGGGTATTTGTTTATTCTCTAAATTATTGTCATGATTATGTTTGTTAATTAGATAATTGGCCACTGTTTAATTATCAACTTAATCTATTATCAATTAAAAGATTCATCGTATGAAGATTTTAATATTTGTGACAAATAGCATAGCAGTGCATTGTGTTATGAGAATAAATAATCTAATTTAAATGAACAATCGTATGCGTTTGTGTTGTGCAAATTTTATTGAACTCGTAAGTGCATGAATCTATTATAGTATAGATCAATGGTGACGAGTGTTGATCCCACGAGGAGGTGGATTTATTTTTCCGGTGGATTTCATTATGCTAAATTTGAGGCAGACAAAGAAGTGCCAATCATTATAGGAAGACCTTTCTTAGCCACGGAAAAGACTTTAATTGATGTTCAAAAAGGAGAATTAACTATGAGGGTGAATGACCAGCAAGTTACATTCAATGTGTTGGATGCCATGAAGAGTCCCGATGAGATTGAAGATTGTAATTTTATCAGTGTTGTGGACTTTGTTGTCGCAGAGAGATTACACAGTTGCTATAGTAAGGAAGAAGTCAATGCTGCAACAATTGAAGAACTTGATGGTGAAGATCATGGAGCAGCTAACATAGCATGATCAGAGGAGAAGCAACCCTTCAAAATTGATGAGCAAATCCAACAAAGGGAACTCACTCCATACCAACAAAAATTCAAGGTTAATGGGCCGAAAGTGAAGCACTATATGAGAGATAAAGTGAACAGCCTAAAGACAGATATGTTCTTGAAGGATCCAAGTTGAGGAAACAAGAAAAGTCAAGCTGAAGGACCTAAAATCAAGCGCTAATTGGGAGGAAACCCAATAAGGGAAGCTGTTTCAAGTTTTTAAAGCGTTGAATTTAGCTTTTAAATTATTTAATTTGTCTTTTTATTATTTTAAGTGTGCATCTAATTTTTTTTTATGTTTTTGTGTTAAATTACAGCAAGTAAAAAAAATGTGGGCAAAACGAGCATGAGGGAATTACTGCAGCATCACTTACAGCATGACATATAACAAAAGATTCTCAAATAATGAAGGTATTTCTTGCTTTTGCAACAGCGAATGGATTGATCAAATTTTATGATAAGGAGCGTTTGAGAAGTATATCAAATAAAAAGTGACCCTTTATAGCCTATGTTGCAGTAGTGCTTCCAACAATAGGGCAGTACCCCTAGTGCTTCCAGCAACAGGGCAGTACCCCTAACTGCTAGTTTATTTTACTTCTTGCTACAAAACTTTTCTTTCATTTAGTTTTAATTTTCTAATTCATTATGCATGTCCTTTTATTTAGTGTATGCATGTCTGGTTTATGTGGTTTTGTTTTGTGTGCTTGTGAGGACACAACACCACTCAAGTTTGGGAGGGTTGTGTTTATGAGTGCATGTGTTTATGCTTGTGTTGTGTGAAGCTTTGTTATCTAATATTTGTGTATAGATTTGAAAACATAATGAAGATAAATTGAGTGTTATTCAGTATTTATGAGAAAACCAAGTAGAGATAGTTATATATGGAGGTTCAACTTCTGTCCTGATACTTTAGACTTTGGTTGAGTTTTATGAGAATGCTGTAGTAGAGCCAGGAAAATGCAAAAAGAGTAGAAAATATCTCAAGTTTGGAGGAAATTTTTTATTGGACTGTGCTTGTTATGAAATAAATTCTGCTCCAATGGTTTAAGTTGTTGAGTAACCATGGTTGAGTATGCACCCCATATGCAAACTTGAGTCCAATGACAACACGAGCTACGAGTAGTGCTGCAATAATTATTAAAAAAAAGAAAAAAATGGTGATAAAGAGGTCCGCTGCCTAGGATACTGAGTAAACTGGTCTGTTCATGAGCCCCATGTTCAGCTTTGAGTCAAAGACGTCCAAAGGTAAGGCCTAGATATAACATCTTAGATGTGTTGCTGCAGCAACTCTGACATGTACTTTGAGTGAGTAATTGGATGTCGTCATTATAAGTGATGGGCACTTACATGAAAGCTCAATGTTGCATTGAAGGGTTTAATTAAAAAAAAGTATTATTATTGTAGCACGGTTGGAGTTTATTTATGCATTCTTCTTTCCCATATGTGAATACATTTGTGTTCTACCTTTGAATTATATATGTCTGTGTAATGTTGTAGCACCTCTGGAATTTGATCAAAGTGGCACACAAACACTTTAGACAGAATGAGACCTAAGTCTAAAACTGAACTGCTATGGTTATTTTGTATGATTAAGAGTGTGATTTGAGGGTGGAAGAATTTTTGCAAATTTAATGATAGAGCTAAGTTATTTGTTGCATGATTGTATGATTGAAGTGTGAATGTTGTTGTCATTACTTGAGGACAAGTAATGGTTTAAGTTTGGGGGTGTGATAACTCTATGAAATGAGAGTTATCATAGCACTTTTAGACTTAAATCAATATTACTCAAAGAGTAAATGATACGTTTTCATTGCATTTTTGTTACATTTTGAATAAGCATTCATTTTAGTTTAGTCTTAATAAGTTTTGCTTAATTTAAAGTAATTCGTGCTTAAATTGTGTGCATAATTGTAGGTTTCCAGAAGCTTAGAATTCATGGAAGGAATGTTGATGCAATAAGCTTGCAAAAATAAGGAAAGAACATGACTACAAAAGAATTGAAACAAATCTGGAACAGTGCAGTTGTTGTAGTCATTGTTGTATCAATCATTGTTGTAGCTGTTGCTGTAGTAATCCTGGAACAATTCTGCGAGGGATACTTACAGAATTGCGATTTGTAATTTCCTAATCTAATTTATGCGCGCCCTAGGCTTTTGTTTACCCTAATTTTCAGTTACAAAAAAAGAACACATCATAAGGAATAAAGAGAGCCGTCACCCAAGGAGAAAAACACAATGAAACAAAAGAAAAACAAGATTCAAGAGAGAGATTGAAGGCTACACAAGAGGAAAAATTGCAGAGATCAATTGGGAGCTTAATCCTTATTATCTTTCTCTTATTTTCGTGTTTTCTATTTATTCATAGGGATGTACTTCATGGCTGAAACTTTGTTCTTTATTTTTCTTTTGCAAACCATGAACTAAATTTATTTGTGGTTGAGTGATAAACAATCTTGATCGTTTATTGACTGAATATATGTGTTGCTGCATGTTTGCTGTAGCAATTTGTTTTGATAGTATTTATTTTTATTCATTATTTCGGTTGATCACTCATTTAATGATACAAGTTAGGAGAGAGCCGCAAAATGGCCTATCTTAGTAGAACATATCATAACAATACTTGGTTTTAGATTGAGTTTCTTAGATTGAGTTTAACTTATTCCAAAAGGGTCATCCTTAATCTAAAATTAGTGATGAACTAGATATAGGGATTCACCTTGTAGGGTAAATAGAACCTAAGCGTGTAATGTTATATCTTATGTTGGCATAGCAACTGATCACTGTTAGGTTGCATATAGATATAACATATCCAACAGGCGACGGCTGAGGATACATAAGAATTCTACCCAGTGCTGTAGCAGATGCTACAGCAACTGAGCCAACCATTAGAAAATAGTCAAGACCATTAAGAGAGTTTATTCACTCAACTACTATATATTGCCATTAGTTTTATCCTTGAGTTTGACTTGATAATCTACTTTGTTGCATTTTATTTACTGTGTTTTTATTTTAATTAGTAAATTAGTTTCATCAATTGTTTATCTTAATTTAGACACAAAATCTACACTGTTAGGATTGTTGTAGCAAGTCTAATAACATCAATCTATGTGGAGACGATCTTGAATACTCACACTTTATTACTTGTTGTGTACACTTGCATATTGACACTAATAGCATTAATATTTATACACCAACAACCATGATGCCCCTAAAATACATAAAATACATAAAATACTTAATTAAAATAAAACACACGTAATTAAATCACAAGAAACTTAAATACATAAAAGTAAGGGTGTTAATAAGACTTGAAATATAAAATGACGATTTTCTAACACTCAACACACCCCCCAACCAGCTTATTGCTAGTCCCTAACAAATAAAACAAAAACAAAATTCAAACCCAAAATAATTTTTTTTAAACAATCTTGTTTATTCAATTAGACTAATGATAACAATCAAATAAAAGCATAAGCATTATCAACCATCTACATGAAATATCACACCCATATCAACCATCTACATGAATCAGCCCAGTAGACTTTATCACAGCTGCTTTCAAGAATGACATGTCAAACCCCAAAATCTCACTGGTAGTAGTGACACTCTTACAAAGAAATTAAATCCAAAAAATAGTTACTCCAATGAATGGTAATTAAAAGAAAATAATAAAGAAGTAATTATTGCTTGAGAGAATCCAAAGCGTGAAACAATGTTACTTTTCAAAAATCCTATCGCCACCTTGTGATCATTAACTCTACATGGAATTGCTTTTACCAATTTCAATACGTAGTCAATAGTAACCAATATGTATTGATGGCCAAAAGAAGGGGGAAAAGGTCCCATGAAGTCGATACCTCATACATAAAAAATCTCAAGTACTAAAATTGGATTTAGTGGCATCATATTCCTTCATGTAATACTCCTCATTCATTGAAACCTATCACATAAAGAAAAAAAGGTGTAAGCGTCTCGAAATATAGTTGGCCAATAGAAACTACATTGTAAAACTTTAGTCGTTGTTTTCTTAGCGCTGAAATAATCTCCACAAGCTTGTTCATGGCAGAATGAAAGGATATTCTAAATTTCACTTTCTGGGAAATATCGTCTAACAATTTGATATGCACAATACTTAAACAAATAAGGGTCATCCCAATAGAAATTCTTTATTTCTGCAAAAAAATTGGCCTTGTCTTGCTTGGTCCAATGCTCTGGAAGTTAACCTGTAATAAGATAATTAATTATATCAGCATACCACGGTAATACTTCCGCACTCATTAATTGTTCATCTAGAAATGGTTCATTCAATATTAATGGTTTTATAATTGTGTCAAAATGAAGACGAGAGAGATGGTAGCCACAACATTCTCTGTGCCTTTCTTATCTTTAAATTCCATGTCGAATTTCTGCGAAAGTAACACCCAACAAATTAGTGTAGCTTCTGCATCTTTCTTTGTGAGAAGATATTTAAGAGCAGCATGATCGGTGAACACAATTATTTTACAACCAATGAGATAAAATTAAAATTTCTATAATGCAAATGCTACTGCTAGTATTTCTTTTTCCGTAGTTGAATAGTTCAACTGTGCATTATTCAATGTCATACTAGCATAGTAAATAACATGGGGAATTCGATCAACGTTTTATCTTAATACTACTCCTACTGCATAATCAGATGCATCATACATGAGCTCAAATGGTAAGCTATAGTTTGAGAGCTGAATGATGGGTGATGATGTCAACAACTGCTTTAATTTTTCAAATGCCACAAGACATGAATCGTTAAATATAAACGGTACATCCTTAGCAAGTAGATTGCATAAGGATCTAAAAATTTTTGTTAAAATCTTTAATGAAACGTTTATAAAAACCAGTGTGTCCAAGGAAATATCTTACTTCTCTGACTGTTTTAGGTGGAGGAAGATTGGAAATCAGATCCACCTTGACTTTGTCAATCTCAATACCATTGTTCAAAATGATGTGACCGAAAACAATACCTTATTTTACCATAAAATGGCATTTCTCATAATTTAAGACTAAGTTCTTCTCGATACATCTCTACAGAACTAGTGTTAGATGATGTAAACATTGATCAAATGAGTCACCTAAAATAGAAAAGTCATCTATAAAGACTTCTAGGAATCATTCAACCATATCAGAAAAAATGTTCAATATGCATCGTTGAAATGTAGCAGGTACATTAAATAATCCAAATAACATTCTCCTATATGCAAAAGTACCAAAAGGGCAAGTGAAAGTGGTATTCTCTTGATCTTTTGGTGCTATGAGAATTTGATTATATCCTGAGCAACCATATAAAAAGCAATAAAATTCATGGCCTACTAATCTATCAAGCATTTGATCGATAAATGGTTAAGAAAAATAGTCTTTACATGTGACTGAATTCAACTTTCTATAATCAATGCATACACGACATCCTATAATCACTCTAATGGGTATTAATTTATTATCAGCATTGATAACTACTGTGACTTCTGACTTTTTGGAGACAACTTGCACAGGACTGACCCATGAACCATCAGAAATTGGGTAAATGATACATGTGTCTAATAGTTTAAGCACTTCAGTTCTAACAACTTCTTTCATGTTAGGATTCAACCGACGTTGCATTTTCCTAGTAGGTTTAACATTTTCATCAAGGTGAATGTAATGCATGCAATCTACTGGGTTTATATCTTTTATGTTTACTATGATCCATCCTAATGTTCCTTTGTGCTCTTTTAAAACATTCAACAACTTACCTTTTTGTTCGTCATTTAGGGATGGTGAGATGATTACCGGCAGAGTGCTTTCTTATCTAAAAAACACATATTCCAAAATGTTGGGTAATAGTTGGAGCTCGAGTTTCGGTTGTGATTCTGATGATGGAATGAGTTTCTTCTCTAATGGTGCTAATTGTTCAATTCTTGACTTCCATTTATTAGTATCCATAGATGGTGCTGAGTCAAGTAGAGCGTTGACCTCATCGACTGATATGTCAATATCAAAATCTAAACCAAAGTCAATTAAATATGTTTGTAAATAATCATCATTAAGGTTTAAAAGAAAAGTATTATCAACTATTATTTATATCAAATCCACATCAACAATTACATCATCTGTATTATGAGGTTGTTTGGCAATATTGAAGATATTTAACTCCATAGTCATGTTGTCAAAGAACAACTGTATATTTCTAGTCCTATATTGAATGTGAGCATCCACCGTTGCCAAAAAAGGTCGGCCCAGAATAATGGGGATGTGTTTCTTTGAATCATGTATGGTTGAGTGTCAATTACAATGAAATCAACAGGAAAATAAAACTTGTCTACCTGGATAAGCACGTCCTTCATAATACTACGAGGTATTTTCGTGGACCAATCTGCAAGTTGTAACACCACTAGAGTTGAGTGTAATTCTCTCAGTCCAAGTTTCACAAATACTAAATAAGGCAACAGATTTATACTATCTTCTAAATCCAACAAAGCATTCTCAATTTTGTAGTTTCCTATGCTACATGAGATAGTGGAGGAACCTGAGTATTTGTATTTTAGAAAAATTTTGTGTTGGAGTATAAAATTAACGTTTTCTGTTAAAAAAATTTCTTCTGAATGTGAATATTTCTCTTTTTAGTACAAAGATTTTTTAGAAACTTGGCATAAGATGGCATTTATTTTATAGCATCAAGCAAATAGATGTTAACACTTACCTGTTTAAAGATTTCAAGAATCTCACTTATAGATTTTCCCTTCTTTTCTTTAGCTACCCTCTGAGGAAATGAAGCTTTGGGAACATATTCTCGTGGGTTTGATTTGTTTTTGTCATCGGCATCTCTATTTTATTGTCGACTTCTTTCCCTTTTTGCAAGGTTATGACGGCTTTGACCTCTCCATGTTGTTGTGGTGAACTGGTGCTTACTTCATGTACTCCTTTAGGATTAGGCACTAGTTGACTTGGAAATTTATATTTCTCAACAGTCATTGTCAAGGTCTAAACTAAAGAAGCAAGTTGTCCCACCATCTTCTCGAGGCTTGAAACTGATTGAGCTTGTGAGTTGAAGCCTGTTCTCATCTCATTTCGTAGTCCATCAATGGTGCGATTCTGTTGTTCATCTCATTCTTGAAATTCTGGAATGCATTCTCTCACGGTCTGGGTTGAGAGTAGTCTGGTTCTGATTATATGGTTTAAATGGTGGCTGAGAGGCTTGAGAAATTTGAGGAATTGGTTGCATTGGTGGAGCTGGAGCTGCTGGTCCATTCTGTTGGAATCCTTGAGACCATAAAAAATTAGGGTGGTCTCCCCATCCAGGGTTATATGTGTTGGAGTATGGGTTGTAATTTGATGGTTTTCTCATTACACCTATGGCATTGCCTTGATCTGAGTATGAGTCATAATCATGTGGTTCTGTTGATTTAGCAGTCGTTAACGATGATATTTGTCGAGAAAGACCTTCAATTATTGCTTTAACTTCTTTAATTTCTGAACTTGACTCGCCAATGTGAACCTCATTTACTCCTTTAATTCTTTTAATATTCCTGAGTTATCGGCTCCGTTGTTGGAAATTATTCGCTTGTCGCTGGAAGAATTCCCAAATCTCTGATGCACTTTTTGACATTAGCTCTCCTCCACTTGTTGCCATTAGCCATTCTTACACATGAGACAATAATCACTCCAAAAAGTATTGGCATTGGTACCATTTCTCGTACTCATGATGTGGACAATTTAAGAGTAGCCCATTAAATCGCTTCCATGTTTCGAAAAACTATTTGTCTTCTCTCTGTGTAAACTCTGAAATTTCCCTGTGAATAGCATTGGTTTTGTGTATTGGGAAATATTTATTCAAAAATTTTGTAACCATTTATTCCCATGACGTAATGCTATTAGTAGGCAATGTATTGAGTAATGAACGAGCTCTATCCTTTAAAGAAAATAGGAATAGTCTAAGTTTAACATTATTGTATGAAAAATTCTCATATTTTAATGTTTGACAAATAGTATGAAAATCATTCAAATGATTATATAGGTCCTCATTTTCTAAGCCATAGAATGTTGGGAGATAATTTAGCACACTAGGTTTTAATTCAACTCCTAGTAGCTACATTTAGGTATCTTATGCATGATGCGCTCAAATTAGCTGAGGGACTAAAATAGTCCTTAAATGACCTCTCCTGTAGTGCTTATTGTTATTGCAAATCCATTTCAATTTTATTTTTATCGTGTTTGTGTTTGCGAAGTGTTTTTTCAAGTTCAAGGTCTATAGGCTCAAGATTAAGTATATTGAACTTCGACCATTGATGGTTGTCGAAGCCAACAAAAATAAATTCCTACTCTAAATAAATTGTGTATAGTGATTGAGCAGGGTCGTGTCAACAGAGATCGGTAATTATTTAAATCCTTTTGAAACGTAAAACGTAAAATGGGGGAATTGTTGACAATAATAAAAATCAAATTAAAATAACAAGAATGCAAATTAAAGTTGTAATTCAAATTGGAGAAAGCTCTGGTTGAAGGAATTAACTTAGCTTGATTCGACTACTGATCATTGATTCAAATATAGATTATTATTACTCATGAATAGACCGGTTATAGCTACTGAGACCCTCTAATAGCCAATCTCTCCTTAACTAGTCGATAACCAAGGTACGACCGTTGGTTATTTCCCTAATCAATAGACAACCCTAGATACGATCATAGGATTTAATCAATTGACAGCCTGAAAAACCAGAGAGACCCAAATCCTAATCAACACATATGATGATTCATTTAAATTAAATTGTTTATTCTCACAACACAACTCTCTGCTATGTTATTTGTCACAAACATTAAATTCTTCATACGATGAATCCTTTAATTGACAATAGATTAAGTTGATAATTAAATAGTGGCCAATTACCTAATTAACAAACATAATCATGAAAATAATTCAGAGAATAAACAAATATCCAAAAAGTAATAAAACAATTAAAGCACAAGAAAGATCTCACAATAGTGATGAATCAAAGCTTCATTAACCTTCAACTAGAAAAATGGGTTTAGTTCCTCATAGAGAGAAGAGAAAAATTAGATCTAGGGTTTCTTTCTTTTTCTCCAATCCAAAAATCCCCCTTTTTCACAATAGATTCCTCCCTTAAATACTCTCTCTCTCTTCTCTTTTAGAATTCTATTTAAAATAAAATACTAATATCTAAAATATTAAATTCGTAATTATAAAAATAACCAAAAATACAAAACACGTTAAACTAAAAACTGCAGGTCCGCAGTTGACAGCACGCGCCCACGCCTTATCAACAAAGTTCTTCTGACGCTCATAATTTCTCCAAGAGAACAATCCTCCTTAAACATCATCTTTTAGCTCAATTTTATCATCAATCACTAGAATTGCACCTACAAAAGTAAAACACAAGTAAATCATTATTATTAAGTGCAAAACATCGATATTAAGGGAAGTAAACAATGCAAAACTAGTGCATAAATTACACTCTAACAACCATGCACGTAAAGAACACAAAAATAAATAGGAACAAAATTAATAAAAATAAACAAGAAGGAGAAATTACGGTACTAACCTTATCACGTTGTTACAACATTTCTATAAAAACACACTAAAAAAACACGTGAAATAAATTAACAAAAATAAATTAATAAGATAAACGAAAAAAATTACAAAGAAAAATAACTTGAAAATTAAATTACAGAACTTTAAAGAAGAGAAAAAGAAAAGAAATTCGTACCTCAAAATGTAGATTCAATTTTTTCTTTTTTTAAATAAAAAACTACAAGAAAATAATTAAAAGAAATTATTTATAAAATTCAATTCTATGAATTAAAATAACTTACCTTCCCGGCAACGACGCCAAAAACTTATTGTGCAAATTTTATTGAACTCGCAAGTGCATGAATCTATTGTACTATAGATCAATGGTGACGAGTGTCGATCTTACAAAGAGGTAGATTTTAATTATATGTAAAATTAATTTTCTATGAAAATGGTTGGATTTGTGGTGAAAATGATTTGTACTATTATAAAATTTGAATTAAAATCGCGAGAATAAATTGAAGAGAAATCTATTGAAATTGAGACGCTTGGGTATCTGGATCCGCATCAACATGCACCATGGGCTAAATATTCCTTATTAGTGCCAATTAAATCATGAGGGGGGAATCCACACCTCATGAACCACACTCTAATCACTATGGTGTTAAGGGCTTATCGTGCCAAATAATAATAACCTTGTACTAGGAAGCCGGTTAAACCAGGGCAGTATCTAAACAAGATTATTACTATTTGTCAACGAAAAGTCAAAACATCCACCTTAATTAGAGGAGAAGAGAAAATAAATTTACCAAATAAAGTCCATGGCACATGTTGAGACTTTTCCTTCAATGCAAGTCTGAAAGAAAATTAGCTACTCATAATTGAATTAGGAGTAAAATAAAAATTTATTAAAATATGTAGAAAATAAAAAATAGAGAAGGAATAACAAAAAATGGAACTCAAAATTGAATTCAGAGATGCCAAATTAGGGGGGAGGCCCTCTTTTTATAGATACATTGAGTAAATCATGGCCATCGGATTAAAAATAGTTTGGATGCTCAGGATTGCGCCACATCATCAGTTAACAGTACGCGGTTTGACCACGCGATTTGAATAGTCAATCGACTTGAACAGTGACTCAGTTTAGTTGAAAATAATCTTGTGTATATATATATATACCGTACGCGCAATTTTTGATCCACTAACATGCTGCCTCGTCACCGATCAACAGTGCATAAGAATTTTCTCCTATGGAATCGTGACACCTCATCAGTCAATGCCACATCATCGGTCAATGCCACGTTATCGATCCATCTATGTGAACAGTATCATGAACGGTAATGTAGACAATACCGTACATGTGAACATTGACATTTTTCCTTTTATGCTTCTCCTAAGGTTTTTTATTGTCCTGAGTTCAAAAGTGATGTCCGTTTTGCCGTCTGATTTTTTGTTCATTGTGAAATAACCATGATGCACCTAAAATACATAAAATACTTAATTAAAATAAAACACACATAATTAAATTACAATAAGCTTAAATACATAAAAGTAAGGGTGTTAGTAAGACTTGAAATGTAAAATGACGATTTTCTCCTATATAAATATACATTTTCTAACACTCAACAATTTGTTGAATAGAATTTAGGTCTCTTTGGTTTTTCAGGTTGTCAATTGATTAAAACCTATTATCCTATCTAGGGTTGTCTATTGATTAGAGAAATAACCAATGGTCGTACCTTGGTTATCGGCTAGTTAAGGAGAGATTGGCTATTGCAGGGTCTCAGTAGCTATAACCAGTTTATTCATAAGTAGTAATAATTTATATTTGAATTAATCATCAGTAGTTAAATCAAATTGAATTAATTCCTTCAACCAGAGCTTTTCCGAATTTGAATTACAATTTTAATTTGCATTCTTGTTATTTTAATTTGATTTTTTACTATTGTCAACAATCCCCCCATTTTCATTTTACATTTTAAAATGATTTAAATGATTACCGATCTCTGTGGATACAATCCTGCTCAATCACTATACACAATTTATTTAGAGTAGGTATTTATTTTTACTAGCTTCGACAACCACCAAAACCAAATTACCCAAGCTGTGTTGTCTTCAACATTTATCATAAAAATCATTTTTTTAGTATAAATTTTTGTTGTTAAATTTAGTATCATAAAATGGAAAAAACTACGTCATCCAGAGTGTTAAAAGAAAAATTTTAGATTAATAGTTTTAAGTCTAAATACATACATTTACATTGAGCTCATTTGTTTAACTATAATTCAAAAATTTACTCCCATAATTATAGAAAATTAAGTTAATAAGATCACCTGTTTAAACCATAAGATCACCTAACATTAATTAAGTTAATACTATTGTATTATATATGGTACAATCAATTTGAATGGTTCGGAGTCAGTGAACTTAACCCTACAATTGAACGAGATGATGATTTAATCATTCCGTTGCCCACTTGCTCATTTGCCCCATTCAGTAGTTGTGTTTTAAGTGGGTCAAGTGACACTTTCGTGATGCAATCACCACGTGTTAATGTTTTAAAGTCCGTTCTCCAAAATTTATAATTATAAATAATTTAAATGATCATATATAGTCATGAATGAGAGTGAAAAATCTTTGCATGAATCCTGGGTCCAAAATATCTGGGGGAAATTTATAAAAATAATTATAAAATTTTTGCATTTTTTAACTTTAACCCTCCAAAGTTTTTTCTATCATAACTAGCCAAACACTATATTTTTGGACTAGATTACCCTTATCACTTTCATCAAATTTACAAAGGTATGCCACTTTTTCAATTCCAACACAACTAAATACGGATCTTCCTCAAGAACCTAACAAACCTTCATCACTCTCAACAAACTTCATCACTCTCGATAAATCAATTGCATAATTGAAGATATAATCATCAATGAGAGAACTTCTTGAAATTAGTTTATGCTCTTACACAATGTAAACTTTTAATCTATTATCAACTAAGTTTGAAATTAAAGTGGGTTTTGTTGCAAATGTTAATTTTTTTTTTCATAAAAAAATGTAATTTGTTAAAGTACTTAGTTTAAGTTGAGAAATGAAGAAAAATCATTGAAAACTCAAAAACAATCAGGCAAAAAATGAAGTTCATAACAAGTGAGACAGACAATTGAGATAGGTGCATGTCTCATATAAACGTGCATGTCTCACAAAATTTCAGATATGTTTCGAAAGCCATAACTTGAGCTACATGTGTCCGTTTTAGGCGTATAATATACCGTTTCAAAACTTACGATGAGACAAATCAAATCCACAATCATATACTTCATAAAATCCGTGGGTTTATGTGCGACAGGCAGTGGGATAAGTGCCTGTCGCACATAAATGCAGTGCGTTTATGTGAGACATGCACCTGTCCCACTTACCTGTCTCACTTGTTATGAACTTTATTTTTTACCCGATTTTTTCTGTGTTTTTAATGATTTTTCTTCATTTCTCAACTCAAACTAAGTACTTTAACAAATCAAATTATTTTATGAATGAAAAATAACAACATTTACAACAAAACCCACTTTAATTTCGAACTTAATTGATAATAGATTAAAGGTTTAGATTGTGTAAGAGGATAAACTAATTTTATGAAACTCTCCCATTGATCATTATATCTTTAATTATGCAATTGATTTATCGAGAGTGATGAAGTTTATTGAGAGTGATGAAGGTTTGTTCAGTTGTTGAGGAAGATTCGTATTTAGATGTGCTGGAATTGAAAAAGTGGCATGCCTTTGTAAATTTGATGAAAGTGATGAGGATAATTTAGTCCAAAAATAGGGTGTTTGGCTAGTTATGATAGAAAAAATTGTGGGGGTTAAAGTTGAAAAATACAAAAGTTTTACGGCCATTTTTGTAAATTTCCCAATAACTAGTATTGTGGCTGAGGTTTATTGCAATTGTACAATCCATTCTCCTCTTCTTATCACTTGTGACTTATCGCAACAGAAAAGAAAAAGAAAAAAACTAAAAAAACTAATAAATAGTTTTGCGGAATTTTTGGCCTCCAGGTTTCCCACTCAATGAGGCAACAAGAGAAAACTGCTAAAAAGTCAAAAAATAAACGAGGCCCTAGTTATTTTCCATTTGGGTCCCTCTCCGTAATTATCCATAATGGATATATCCATATCCATGTCTAATATTAAATATTGGACATGGATATGAATTTTATCCATATAATTATGGAGATCCATGGATATCCATGGATATTTTATTTTTATTATATAAAAATAATAATATAAAATAGTTAAAATTTTAATATTAAATTTGGTTATTTAAACTATTTATATTAGTAATAATATATATAATAAATGGCGGTCCGGTGGTCGGTGGTGGCGGTCCGGTGGTCGGTGGTGGCGGTCCGGCAACTTTCCGGTGAATTCCGGCGGAGGTCCGGCGACCTTCCGGCGAAGCCAACGGAGGTCCGGCAATATTCCGGCGGTGGTCCGGCGAGGTCCGGCAGTAATTCCAGTGATGTCTGATGGTGGTCCGGCGACTTTTCGATGGATGTCCAATTATAATATTAAATTAATAATTATTAATAGTATTAAATAAGTTAAAAAATTAAAACATAATTTTAAAAACTTTAGTTTTTAATATAAGAGAAATTTAAAATTTTCACTAGTTAATATAATATTTTTACAATTGTTTGTTTATTATATTTTTAATTTTTAATTTTATAAAATTAAAATTTTTTAAACTTGTGTTGGGTTAAACGGATATTCATTGGGTAAAAATAATTATCCATATCCATCTAAATATAATTTTAAAATATCCGTTTCAAAATCTAAAAATTTTTGGATGAATGTTATCCGATCCAATTAGATGAATATTGTGGATATCCATTATGGAGCGATCCAGTTGCCATCCCTAGTCACTCCTGTCAATATGAAAGTTCAACTTCGAATGAAGTCACTCCTGTCAATATGAAAGTTCAACCAAGACAACATTATCAAGATTGTAACTGTATGCATGTTCACATTTCTTTAGTCACGTCATGAAACATTGTATGTGGAAATGATTTAAGTCAGTACGTGCTCTTTACGCCCATTTCGTATACGTTAATTTGAATCATCTTCACTCTATCTATTAATGTGGAATTTGGTGATGCCGGCCAAAGGGGATGCCCACTTTCTTCACTCTTAACTTTTAGGGAAAATGATGATCCAATTCAATTATTGTTTCAGTAAATTAATCATTTTTCCACTTATGTTTCAAAACCCTCTACAATTAAAATGATTCTGCTAATTAACCTTGACTTTGTTTTGTGTCGACCACTGTTTTCCGCACATGGTATGATAAAACTGAGCATTGACTAACAAAATATCTAGAGGTAAAATGGTAGAAGATATAAAAGATCACAGATTAACGATTTTTTTTTCAACAGCACGGGATTTTGACTTTGATAATTTTATTACAAATTTCAAGATATACTACAAGTGGTTAACTTATAAGATGAGGGTTACAAGAGAGTCAAATAATTATACTATTGATTTCTAACATTTTATGAGTTACATTAATTTATTGACAACTTTATTCTCTAATTTATTTATGTTTACTAATATTAAATAAAACTTATGCCATATATTTAAAACTAATTAAACACATGCTTAGTTATTGTTTAAATAGCTGTAGAATTATGCAATTAGGGGACCCCTTTTCTTTTAAATACACCCAAATCTCTTATGAAAGGATTAAATAAAAATATTTTGGACACATTTTTATATAATAAAATATGTGTAATTTAATGGTAAGAGTGTTTTTTCAAGTAGTTTTGGAGATTTGGGCTCAAATTCTAATAGCCATATAATTTTGTTTCTTTAGATATTTGGTTCTCAAAAACTCAAATTCTATTATTTTCTCTTAAATTTTAAAAAATAATAATAATAAATTTTTATTTTAAATGTTGGACCTCATCGTGAATATTAAAAAAATAAACACTCCTAATTAAATTAAAAAAATTTGAACTAAACTTCTCCTAATTTGAGTATATGGGTCTGCCACTATTACATGCTTATTGATAGATAATATTAAGCGATGAAAATCTAACACTTTTGCATAAATAACAATGAAGCGGTGCACACAATTGGTATGTGTAAGTGATAATAGCAGATGTGTGGCTAAATTAGATGAGATGATATGTGATCATTATGTGATTGACATGATCACATTAGGAGAAGTTTAGTAAAGTCACAAGGTGGATCAAGAGAACATTAAATGAGTGGCTTTAGCCCCTTCTGAACCATTATTATTATTTTTAAATACAGCCCAAATCCTTTCTTAAAAAGACAATAAAAAGAATTTGATCATTTTTAAATTCAATAGGATGTTTATAGTTTAGTGGTAGGAGTTTTATTTTATGATTTTTGAGACCATGATTTAAATCTCGACAACCACATAATTTTTTAAAGATATTTATGCATATTTTCTTGATTCGCTATTATAATTTTTAATATTAAAAATAAAAAAATAAAATCTAAATATTTATGCAGATTTCTTTTAATTTATTACTACTACTTTTTTTAATTAAAAAAGAAGAGAGAGAATAAACTTGAGTTAAGTGAACCAAAAAAAAAAAAAATCAAGTTCCCCGAAATTGAATTAAAATTTTTCAACTTAGCACCACTAATTGAATTGACTAGGTCCGCCACTGTAAATGGCCATACTATTTTACGAGAGATATGGAATATTTTAAATAATTATTTTAATTAATAAAACATTAGGATTCTCCCTGTAGATTGTAACATTATAATAAATAACGCATGCGCATAGAAAACTGATTTAGAACAAGCCCTTCCATTCCTGAAAATTTTTTGAACATGAATTTTTATCCATGTTAATTTTAATTTGCTTAGATTTTCTTGCTATAATAAATTAACTGGTAATAATTGGATCTCCGTTAAGCTGCCTGTGTGATATTTTTCATTCACTCTTGACCTGTCACAATTCCAAAAAACAAAACAGAAGAAAAAATGGGACTTCGGTATTTTAGGCGCTGACTAACATTTTAATGGCATAAATGTATATATGATTGCACATGGAATATGCTCTGACTATATTATGAAAAGAAAAAAGAAATAAAGAAAGCATGTGATATTTATTTATGTTACGCAAGAATCAAAATTATTATGTAATAGACATATATTTAGTAAGAACTAAGAATCCTGAGCAATACCTATTTACATACATACAAATATAAAAAATAATCTCAAGTTATGGTAGTTGATATTTTATCATAATTAATTATTTGTTCTCTTAGCATTATTGTAGCTGTTTTGAAAGATATAAAAGATTTCACAGTAATGTTATTTATTTTTCACAGATCGTGACCCACGGGTGAAGCTAGTAGGAAACATTTGGTCAGGCTAAGGGTTTTGTGGAATAGACTTGCACGTTGCTTACATATGAAGTAGAAGAAAGAAACAACATGGACGGTTCACGAACGCAAGTACTTTGAATAAAGTCGCAACTTATCAGCCAAGAGTCAATCAAATACCAAACTTATAGCTCGGTGTTCACATTTCTTTAGTCACGTCATGACTTGTATGTATGTGGAAATGGTTTTAGTCTTCCACTACCACCAGTAAATTTTCTCATCGCCCATTTTGTCTGGTCGTGAGACATTATATGAGAACGTTTGCTTTCTTCACTATAATTATCAGGGAAATTGATCAAATGTCATTAAAGTTCGGTAAAATTGTCATTTTTCTACTATAATTGTTTTTAAAAAATATACGAGTAGGTAAAGTTTAAATTAATTCTTGATTTTCTCATTTTTCCAATTCAGATGACCAACTAAATAAAATTACTTATAAACCAGTTGGTTCATAATAAGAGACACCAAGACTCTTTTTTTACTATAATGTCTTTTGACTCTATAAATCCCGAAAAAATAATCCAAAATTTTAAAATAAATGGAAATATGACATTAAAATAAATATAATAATATATACATTTCAAAATAATTTTAATATTTAAAAATATTTTAATATTTTTCAATCTATTAGACCTATTTTATTATATTAAAGCAATTTTTAATAATAGACAGAAACATAATATTAAAATAAATAAATTAAAATAAAAGTTATTTTGAATATTATGTAAAAGTTAATTTTAATATTATTGATAGGGAAATTTTTTAAATCGTAAAATCTATTTAACCCAAAGATTTATTTAAAATCTTTATAATATTACAAATATATTATTAAAATAAATATAATAATTTAATATTTTTTAAAATGTCAAAAATAATTTAATATTATTAGTCTCCTAGGTGGATTAAATTATTTATATTAAATTTGTGTTAATTAAAAATCTTTAAACTCAATTTTTTAATTATTATAGTTAAATGATATTATGGGTAAAAGATGGTCTTGGTGTCCCTTTTTGTAAAAATTGAGGCTTTTTGTAACCATTTCCCCAAATCTTAGGGTATAGTTGTCATTTTCTCAAAAAATAATAACAAATTTTAGTGGAGTCCACCAAAATATTATTATAATACTAATATATTCTTAGAATTAAAAAACTGAATTAATATTTTAATGGTTATGGCATGTAAGTCAATAAAATCAAGTGATATTTTCTGATTTACAATTTGAATATTTTAATTTAAAACATATCAACTTATTTAAGATAATTTCAAATTGTTGAAATCCAGGGCTCAAAATAAGTGTTAAAAGTAAAGTTAAAATGACTCCACCCATCTATTTAGAATACTAACTATGCATGATGAGATCAATTTTTTTTTAGGGTAAGATTATTTACACAGAATTATTTTAAATACTCAATTACTTTGGACCCTTTATTATTAAATTAAAAAAATTTAATATTTACTCTATACTCTCTTTCAAATACCAAAAAAATTAAACCATGTAAATCAATTATCTCCGTTTACTCTGCAAGACCGACAAAATACTCAACTCACCTAAAATAATAAAAAAACAAAAGAACATGAAAAAGTAGACGTTTTCAATTGTTCATTGAATTTCGGAAGCTTCAATGACTTTGCATTGATTCACATTACTTATTTGTAGATTGTAAATAATTTTCAATACAATCAAATTAATACATAACAAGAGCACACTTAGATGCCCCCAATCCACTTGTAAACGCATTCTTGGAAAAACAAAGCAAATAAATCACCATTGATAAAACTCTTGGCTCAATAAAAGTTGGAGATTTCTAGGGGAACTTTGATTGATGAATCAACAAGCACCGCTACTGCATGATAAAGAATCTCTCTTCAACATCAATTATATGTTAACAGGACTGCTACTTTATTCTCTGATTTCTTAGAAAAGAAAGTAAATAAATTTGTAAAGAATCTATCTGTTATTGAAACTTTGAGGTATATATTCATGACGTGAGTGAATGAGCTACTTGAAATATTAATAATAAAATTAGAAGTGTTGTAGTCAAAATCTATCACAATATTCATTTGATCCTATGTAAATGTTTGCCCAACCTATTTTATTGGTAAGATGTTAAAAATAAAAGTTTTAGAATTTAATAAAGGATAATTTAGAGATGGCAATGGGGTGGGGTGGGGGTGGGGGAATCCCATGTGGATAATGATTTCCCCATCCCCACTCAATTCTCCATTTGTCAATTTTATAGTAGGTATAAATATATAATTTTAGTAAATTAAAAATTAGAGACTTAAAATAAAATCATTATTATATTATAAAATATTTAAATTATTTTTAAAAAATCTCTAAAAGTTTGAAACAATATCTTAAAATACTATCAAAACTGAAAAATATTTGGGGTGGGGCTCCATGGGGCCCCAAACTCGTGGAGAATTTTGTCTTCCCCAGGAGAATTGCATACTGAAGGAGTACTCAAAATAATTATGTTATATTTACTTATAGTAGTTAATAATATCATGGGTATTTTTATGATAAATAATTTTATTAAAATAAAAGTCCTCTGAGTAATTTTTAGAATATAAATTGACCCATTTTTTTAATTATTATTAACATGTTATCTTTTATTCATAAAAATTTTCCTCACTGATGACAGACGATTTATTTATTTATCTATTTTTTGTGTAGATTAAATTTCATAAAATCACTCCTATCAATATCAAAGATCCACCAAGAATAAATGGAAAATAATTTCAAGTCTATGATCATTGATTAAATGCTGGTAGGGTCGTGACCTGAACTTCATGATAGGAGACTAAGTGCCCGTTTGGTATGCCTTATTTAAGAGTCATAAATGCTTATTTAATCTTATAAGCACTTTTTTAAAATTTTTATGGTGTTTGATTATTTTTTTAATAGAGTTTTTTTTTATCTTAAATAAGCTAATTTACCTCTACTAGCAAAATCCCAAAATTTGAGTTTTTGGGAGTAGAGGTTATAGAGCTTTTCTAAAAATAGATAATATGAAAAATATCACACAGTTTAATGGTTCAAAAATACTTTTTTTATTGACAACCAAATACCTAATAACTTTTTGTCCAAAAGCTCTATTGGTATAAGTTCTACTGCTATAAGCTCTATTTAATAAGCTGTACCAAACGGAGCCTAAGGAGATAATATAAATGTCAGGGGCATGCTAAGTGAATATACATATAATCTTGAACCTCAAATTAACTTTGATAAAACCCATACTTCACCAAAATACCAGCTATACTGAGAGAGAAAAATTTGCCATTCAACATGGGCATGAGAATGTCTGATCGCTCGTTTTTTGCTCCATATGCTGTCCTTGTATTCTACTTTACCTTACACCTCGTTCCTCATCGATTCCTTGGTGTACGGGCTTCTATAGTTTCCCGGAATCAGACAGACCGGCTAGCCTTACTGGACTTCAAGTCCAAGGTCATTCAAGACCCTCTTGGTGCTTTAGGCTCATGGAATGCATCCATCCACTTTTGCAGTTGGCATGGTGTTACATGTAGTCGTAGGCACCAGCAGAGAGTCACAATCTTGGACTTACGGTCGCTTAAACTTTCAGGCTCTATATCACCCCAGATTGGAAATTTGAGCTTTCTAAAAAAGCTATATCTCGAAAACAATAGCTTCACCAATCAAATCCCTTCGGAGGTTGGTCGTTTGCAAAGACTGGAAGTATTGTTTCTTCATAACAACTCCATTGGTGGGGAAATTCCTGCCAATATATCCAGTTGCTCAAACCTTATTCAAATCGATCTATCTGGTAACCAGTTGATGGGAAAAATTCCATTAGAAATTAGCTTCTTGTCAAAGCTTGAAATTCTTGCTTTAAATTCTAACTATCTGTCTGGAAGTATACCTTCTACTTTGGGAAACTTATCATCCATTCTTATAATTTCTTTAATCTATAACAATTTCTCTGGGAGTATTCCTCATTCTTTAAGCGAACTGAATAATCTTGCGTCTCTTTATCTTGGTGCAAATAAGTTGTCTGGTGCTATTCCTTCCTCAATCTTCAATATCTCTTCGATCACAGATATTGATGTGGGAATGAACCAAATTCAAGGGGGTCTTTCCCTAAACTTTGGTTTTACTCTCCCAAATCTCCGATATTTCAGCGTTGCTAAAAACCAAATCACTGGATCCATTCCACCGTCTCTATCCAATGCCACGAAGCTAGAAGCATTTTATGTCACGGAAAATAAACTAACAGGGGAAGTGCCTTCTTTGGGAAATCTACAAAGGCTTCAGTATTTCGTAATTACAAACAACAGTCTTGGGAGTGGGGGACAGCGTGATTTAAACTTCCTCTGCTCTTTGATTAATGCAACCAGGTTAATGCGGATGACTATAAACGCCAACAATTTTGGAGGAATACTACCTACATGCATTTGCAACTTCTCAACAACTCTTGAAATGTTGCTCCTTGATGGCAACAAAATAGTTGGAAGCATTCCAGAAGGGATTGGAAATTATGTCAACTTGCAAAGACTAGAGATGTGGGACAACCAATTATCAGGTACCATCCCCCCTGCCATAGGAGAACTCCAAAATTTGAAGTCATTCGGCTTAAGCAATAACAGATTATCAGGAAATATTCCACCTTCCATTGGAAAATTGAAAAAGCTATTACTGTTATTTTTAAGTGGTAATCTTCTTCAGGGTACCATCCCTTCTAGCTTAGGTCAGTGCAAGAATTTATTAGTAATTGATCTTTCTTATAATAATCTTAGTGGTACCATACCCCCTCAATTGATGAGACTCGCATCCTTATCGATTGGGCTTTACTTGTTTGGAAACCAACTTACTGGTTCCCTTCCTATTGAAGTGGGAAAACTTATAAATCTTGAAATCTTAGATGTCACTTGGAACATGTTAGAAGGTGAGATTCCTAGTACTCTTGGTAGTTGTATAAGATTGGAACAATTAGAAATGGGAGGCAATTTATTCCAAAGTTCTATTCCTTCGTCTTTGAGTTCTTTGAGAGGTCTTAGAGTCTTGGATTTGTCCCAAAACAACCTTACAGGTGAAATTCCTAAATTTTTGGCAGGACTTAAATTGTTACAGTTTTTAAATCTATCTTACAATAACCTTGAGGGCATGGTACCAACAGAAGGCATTTTTAAGAATGCAAGTGCTACTGTGGTTTTAGGAAATAGTAAGCTCTGTGGTGGCATACCAAAATTTCAGCTGTTAACATGTGGTTCAAAGAGATCTAAAGAAAGAAGATTGACCCTTACACTGAAATTAGTCATTGCCATTGTTTCTGGGCTAGTAGGACTAGCTTTAGCTCTATCTGCTTTGCTTCTTTTTTGGGTAAGGAAGAGAAAAGAGAAGTCAAATCCAAGCAGTTCGATAAATTCACTCCAAAACTTGTCATACAAAAATCTTTACAACGCTACGAATGGGTTTTCTTCAGCAAATCTTGTCGGAGCAGGTAGCTTTGGGTCTGTTTATAAAGGAATTTTTGATGAGGGTAAAACAACTATTGCAGTGAAGGTTTTTAATCTTCATCAATGTGGAGCTTCCAGGAGTTTCATAGGTGAGTGCAAGGCATTGAGGAATATCAGACATCGAAATCTTGTCAAGGTTCTCACTGTATGTTCGGGAGTAGATTATCAAGGCAATGACTTCAAGGCTCTTGTATATGAGTTCATGCACAATGGAAGCCTACAGGAGTGGTTGCATCCCGTCGCTAGTCAAGATGAAGCAGATGAGCCACCAAGGAACTTAAATTTGCTTCAGAGACTGAACATTGCCATTGATGTAGCATCTGCACTGAACTATTTGCACCATGATTGTCAACCTATAATTGCTCATTGTGACCTTAAACCCAGCAATGTTCTTCTTGATGATGACATGACTGCGCGTTTAGGTGACTTTGGATTAGCAAGATTCCTTCCACACACTCAGACCCAAACGAGTTCCGTCGGCATCAAGGGAACTATTGGCTATATTGCTCCAGGTATTATCTTTTATATTTGTTACAGTTTTAAATCTAATTTAATACAAAAATGGTCTCCTTCAATAAAGATTTTATAGCGCCTTTTTGAATGAAATATTGAACATTTGTACATTTGTAAGTACTCTTAATTTCTTCGATAAAATCTTATTCTATTTCTTATAAACTTTTTGATTGGTAGAGTATGGCCTAGGAAGCGCGGTGTCAACAAATGGAGATATTTATAGTTATGGGATATTGCTACTAGAGTTGGTGATAAGGAAAAAACCATCAGACATTACGTTTGAGGGTGATATGAATCTGCATAACTTTGCAAGAACGGCCTTGCCTAATCACGTGATTGATATTGTGGATTCAACACTTCTAAATGATGATCAAGATTTGATTATTACTAGTAACCAAAGGCAGAGGGAGGCAAGAATCAACAACATTATACAATGTCTCATTTCTATGGTAAGAATTGGAGTTGCTTGTTCAATGGAATTGCCGCAAGATCGAATGAACTTGACCAATGTTGTCCATGAATTAAAATCAGTCAAGCACAATCTTCTTGGACATAGAACTGTGTCCACCACGCAAAGAGGTAATCAAATGATACAGCTTCTCCTCTAGCTTTTACCAACTTGATGTAAATTTTTTTTTTCTCTTTTTGCTTTTTTCTTTCATGATTTTACATTTTTACTAATCGCAGGGTAACAGTACAGTTAAATAAATACTTCATCAGCAGAAGAAAGCAGAATTTGATCTTAAATAAAGGAAGACGGTCGAGTGATCGGAAGAATATTTTCTAGGGGCCGCATGCCAGAGGCACATTTAATCAAATTGTGTGTGGTCAATCAATTAGCTTAAGAATGAGTATTGTCAGTTAGTTTCCTTGTTTATCTCCAACTAGTTTGGAATTATATTCAAATGAATTATTTTCCGAATATTCTGTTATAATTGGCTCATCTTTCGGAATGTTTATCGGATATGACTGATCGATTTTTCTTCACTGCCTTTCTAGCAATATCCATTATATTGCTTGAGGTTCGATTCGGTCTAAATGGAAAATAAGTACGCTAATGTCAAATGTAAAATTGATATTTGGTACTTAAAAGGTACTTAAAGGTGGCCGATATGAGCTTCCCAGATGATCGTTAAAGTTTCGGGCAAATATATCTTGCGCATTTTTTTATATTTGGGGATGAATGAAGCTGATTTGTTCAAGCGAAGAATCAGTACAATATATAAACAATTGAAACAACGATGTGTTTAGAATAATGAACAAAAAGCAACAACAAAATCAGAGAGAATACACAGGGTAGTATCAGTTTAAAACTCTCGAAGAGCTGGAGTCAAGTTGACAAACGACAATTCCTCCAAAACAAAAAAATTGACAAATGACAAGGCTCACTTTCCCACCTCATATAACTGCCTTAATGGCCTTTTAGCTCTAGTTGATCACGTGTTTGACATGTGAGTATCCTAGGTGATTAAAACGGCGTTTGTCCCATGTCGTTCCAAGCTTCTGATTTAAGCGATAGCACGTACCAATCACGTGTATCAATAACTTTATTAAACTGACAATGTAGCTGTGCTATGTCTATTTAGGTAGTGTATGTTCTTTTATTTGAAATCTGTACCAGCTGTGTGCTATAAGTCTGAATTTTTCAGAAAAATGAATAAGTCAAAATATAAATACCTGAATATATTTATTTTTTATATTAATATTTAAATATAAGCGGCATCTTATTTATTTTTATAAATAAAAAACATCTTAAATATAGTTATTTGATATTTATGTTTTCATAAATTAAAACATAAAATATTAGGTTTTATACTTCAAAAAATCAATATATTTTATAGAAATCTGTATGAGCTGTGCTATGAGTCTGAATTTTTCAGAAAAATGAATAGGTCTAAATATAAATACCTGAATATATTTATTTTTCTTATATTAATATTTGAATATAAGCAGCATCTTGTTTGTTTTACAAATAAGAAACATCTTAAATATAGTTATTTGATATTTATGTTTTTGTAAATCAAAACATAAAAGATTAGATTTTATACTTCAAAAAATCAATATATTTTATAGAGATATTTCTGAAATATAATATTTACTTCTCATTTAGACCTTTTCTCATTTAGATAAAAATCGCAAAAGTTTACTTTTTTTATTCAGATGTAAATGTCTAAAAATCAAGCATAAGTTATAAAAAAAGAAGCAAACAAATTTTAAAAAAAGATATGAAACTTAAAAAAATTTTAGACTTTAGATATTTAACAAATAAGCTTTTAGTCTTATCTCGCTCAGCTGATATGTCATCTAATAATAACCAACTATAAATCAAGCTCTTTACTAAGCACTTATCTGATATAGTTTATCGAGTAGACATAAGCACTTTTTATTTTATTTTTCTTTTTTTGGTGTTCAGTTATTTTTTAAGTGGAGTTCTTTAGGTTTAAATAAGTTAATTTACATTTATTATCAAAAACTCAAAATTTGAGTTTTTAGAAGTAAAGGTTAGAGAGCTTTTAAAAAAAATATGTAATATAACAAATACCCTTAAAATATTTCATTAATTACATAATATCTTATTATATACAAAACCTATATAATTAAAATTGTTGCTATCATATAAATGTATTGCCACCACTTCACTTTTTTTCTTTCTTTTTTTAATAAAATAGTTGGCACTTTAATTATGCAACACCCTACATATACCCAACACTTGAGAGAAAACTCATTGTCATAGCCAACGCTTTTGGTGAGGAGCGTACCAGGTAATGCTTCCTACTACTTTTTCATCTTTGTCTTTATTATGTTATTCAAAATGTTTATTGCCTCCACTTGGTACTGTTTCATGTTTCTTTTTAATATGGTCTTTGTTTCCAAATGAACTCCTAAACAATAATTAGATAATACTTCAATCAGTTCATGTGTCGGTGTAGTTTTGTAGTGGATTTTATAACTAATTGACCATTACTTTCTATAAACGTTCTCCATGTGAGTCGTTGCATGAAAACAAATCATAGAACAATGTCATATTTTTGGTCACCACATGCCTATATATCACCTCACCTGTAATATGATTTAGTTAAGGAAAAGAACATTCATACCCCCAAAGTTTAAGGAAATGGTCATCAATACCCCAAGTGTTTTAAAAATGAAATCAAGACCCCTTTTTAACTATAATAGCCTTGACCTCTATTATCTAAAAAAATCAACTCTAACGTTTTATAATTAATAGAAATATAATATTAAAATAAATGTAATAATATATACATTGTAAAATAATTGCAATACTTAAAAAATATTTTAATATTTTATAATCTGTTAGATATATTTTATTATATAAAATAAAATTTTATAATAAATAGAATCATAATATTAAAAAAGTGTATTAAAATTTAATTTTTTTGAATATTATGTAAAATAATAATAACATTAGTATTTGAGATTTTTTTATTGTAAAATATATTTAATGCAAATATTTATTTAAAATATCTAAAATAAATATATATATTATTAAATAAATATAACAATTATCATATTTAAATTTATTTAAATTATTTTAATATTCTTAGTCTATTGCATAGATTACAGTATTTATATAATATTTCTATTTATTAAAAATTTAAATTCAATTTTTAAAGGATATAGTGGTCAAAAGTTCCCTTTTAAAAAAGTTGGTGGTGTTGGTTACCATTTCGCTGATGTCCTTTTTCCTTTTAGTTATGATTTCTTTGTAAACATAAATTGATCATGCACTTCAA